>CM042013.1:74844493-75184493 GCA_023525715.1 Cichorium intybus
CCATTATTCCTGATGAGGATAACTACATTGAGGTCGACTCTGATGATGCGAAAACTGCCTAGTTCATTGTAGGAGATATTGGATCCACTCATGATCACCTTATGATAGCTCCGGCGTACGAGCAGATGGACTCCACCCCCCCTCTCGGTTTCCATATGACGTACATCGCTGCGTGGAACTCTCGTAGTCTCTGTAAGCTTTCTCATCAGAAAGCTTTGAGAGAGCTTATCCGCGATCAAAATCTCCAAATTTGTGCCGCCATCGAGACTCGTGCCTCCTTCTCTAATCTACCTCGTATATGTAGTCGTGTCTTTGGATCCTGGTCTTGGTCTTCCAACACGCCTTTTTGCACTCGGGGGACTAGAATTGTGGTTGCCTGGACCCCTGTCTGTTGATATGATGCTTCTCGACTCCAATGATCAGGTTATGCATTTCAGCGTTAAAATTCGTTCTTCTAATAAATCCTTCTTCTGCTAGTTCATCTATGCTCATAATAATCACATGCTGCGCCGAACTCTTTGGGATTCTCTTGTGGCTCATAAACATGTTGTTAAAGCTAACCCCTGGATCGTGTTGGGTGATTTCAATGATGCTCTTGACATGAAAGATAACACCGCTGGGGCGTCTGGTATCTCTTGTGGCATGGATGATTTCAGGGACTGTGTCAATCAGATTGAGATGGAGGACCTGAATTTCAAATGTCTCTTCTACAACTGGACCAAGTCTCCTAATGGTTACGGTGGCATTCTCAAAAAGCTTGATCGTGTCATGGGTAATCCGCGCTTCGTTGCTTCTTTCGCCTCTGCTTTTGTCACTTTTCTCCCTTACCGATCATCCGACCATTCCCCTGTTGTGCTTTCTCTCCCCCTCAGATCTCCGTTCAGGCCTAAACCATTCAGGTTCCCTAATTTTCTGACCTATAAGAACGAGTTTAAGCATGTTGTTGCTTCTTCTTGGGATCCCGATATCCCCGGCCATCAGATGTACAACGTTTTCCAAAACCTGAAAAATCTGAAAGCGCCTTTGCGTAAGCTGCTGCGTAGCCAGGGCAACCTCTTCTCTAAGGTTATCTCTCTTTGTACTGATCTTGATAGAGTTCAGATTACTCTGGGTCGGGACCCTTTCAATAGGGCTCTCCGTGACGAACAATGCAGGTACCTTCTCGCTTATAACGAGGCTTGCCTGGATGAAGAGAGGTTCCTGAAACAGAAGGCTAAGGTTGACTGGCTTTGTGAGGGTGATAAAAATTTTGCTTTCTTCCACAAATCTGTTAAAAGCCGTAATTCTCGCAATCGTATCGACTCCATCCAGGATGCCCAGGGCAGCTGGATATCTGGGGATGCCCTCCCCAATCTGTTCGTCTCCCACTTTCAAACTAAAGCAGCCCACCCCTCCCTTGCAATTCGTGACCCGTGTTCCCTCTTCTCTAATAAGCTCTCCCCTCTTCAGTCTGCCTCCATGCTTACTCCTGTTACGGATGAGGAGGTTAAGTGCGTCTTGTTCCAGATGGGCGATGATAAAGCGCCCTGCCGTGATGGTTTCTCGGCTAAGTTCTTCAAGTCTGCTTGGGATATCGTGGGGCCCGATGTCTGTTCGGCGGTTAAGGAGTTCTTCTTTTCTGGTAAACTCCTTAAGTCGCTCAACAACACCGTGCTTGCTCTCATCCCTAAGGTTGACTCACCGTCTAAAGTCACTGATTTCTGCCCCATCACCTGTTGTAACGTTGTTTACAAATGTATCAGCAAGATCATTGCGGAACGTATCAAGAACCACCTCTGTTCTCTGGTTGATGAAAACCAGTCTGCTTTCATTCCAGGGGGCCTGATCACTGACAACGTTCTTCTTGTCCTGGAGCTCATGCGTGATTATCATTGTCATCGTGGTCCCCCCAGGTGTGCGTTTAAAGTCGATATCCAAAAAGCTTACGATACGGTTGACTGGTTTTTTCTTCGCACCATCTTGTTTGGGTTTGGTTTCCCCATTCGTATGATTAACTGGATCATGACGTGTATCTCCACTGTTGCTTACTCTGTGAGTATCAATGGTAATATGCACGGATTCTTCGACGGTCAAAGGGGCATCCGTCAGGGTGACCCCCTCTCTCCCTATCTCTTCACTCTTGTCATGGAGGTGCTTAACCTTATGATCAAGAGAAACATCTCTGACTCCGATTCTTTTAAATTCCATCGGCAATGTGAGGAGCAAAGTATCACCCATGTATGCTTTGCCGATGATCTTCTTCTCTTCCGTCATGGCGATAGCTCTTTGGTTCGTGTCATATATGACTCTCTTGCTGAATTCTCTAGGGTCTCTCGGCTACACCCTAACGAAGCGAAGAGTGAAGGCTTCTACTGCAATGTTGGTGTGAGGTCCAGAGCTTCCATTGATCGTATTGTTAGGTTTCCGGAGTGATCTTTCCCTGTCCGATACCTTGGTGTCCCTCTCATCACCACTCGTCTTATCCACAAGGACTGTAAATGCCTTGTTGATAAAGTCAAATGCAGGATTAATGACTAGAAAAAAAAGTCTCTATCTTTTGCCGGTCGTCTCCAGCTCATCCTCTCTGTCCTTTCTTCCATGCAAATATATTGGGCTTCCGTTTTTATTCTTCCTAAATCTATCTCTAACGAGATTGAGAAACTCACTAGGGGTTTCCTCTGGTGCAACGGTAAGATGAAGCGTAGTAAAGACAAAGTCTCATGGAAGAGTGTGTGTCTCCCTAAGACCCATGGTGGTCTGGGTATTCGTAACCTTGCTGTTTGGAATATTGCCCTTATGGCTTCCCATGCTTGGAGACTCCTTTCTAATAAGGATTCTCTCTGGTTCAGGTGGATCCACTATTACCGCCTCTGTGGGCGTAACTTCTGGGATGCCCCCAAGAAGCGCGGTACGGGCTATGCCTGGATCAATATCCTCGACATGCGGGGTAAGATTAGGGACTTTATTGTCTCCAAGGTTGGTGATGGATGCTCTACGTCTGCTTGGTTCGATAACTGGCATCCTGCTGGTCCCCTCTCTCAGTTCTTATCTGCCCGTAAGATCCATAATGCGGGCTTCACTCCTGATTCTAAGGTTGCTGACATTGTCCGCAACGGGTGTTGGGTGCGCCCCCATTACTGGCAGGACTCCCACCCCGTTCTCCTTTCTCATAACCCCCATTCTCTTTCCACGACCGTTCCTGATAAACTCCTCTGGAGATCTTGCGACGGTAAGGTCTATCCTTTTTCGGTCCGTTCTGTCTGGCACTCTATCCGCCTTTCGGATCAGCCTGTCAACTAGTATCATCTTGTTTGGTTCTCCCAGAATATCCCTAGACATGCCTTCATTCTATAGGTTGCTCTCAAAGATCGACTCAAGACCCATGATAAAATCAGAAGCTGGGAGACTAACGCCAACCTCATCTGTGCCTTCTGCGGTGATTGTTCCGATTCCCTTCCTCATCTTTTCTTTGAATGTGCTTTCCCTTCTATGGTTTGGCATGATCTTCAGCATGTTATGCACCTTTCCTTCCCCACAAATTGCTGGTCGGATATCATCAATCTTCTCAAGCCCATCTCTAAGGGTAAGACCGTTTGGTCCGTTATCTGAAGACTTGTGCTTGCAGTAGCTATCTACCACATTTGGCAGGAAAGAAATAACCGGATCGTTAAGAATAACAGAAGATCGTATCATGCGGTTGTCAAGACTATTATTGATGATATCCGTTGTAGACTGATGAGTCTGTCTATGAAACCTTCCCCTAATGTTATTTTGGCTAAAAGGATCTGGTCCCTACCCTAAGGTTGAGAGATATATTTCCTACTTTTCACTGTGGTCCATTATTCTCTCTTATTATCTTCTATCTCATCTTTTCTACTATATACTTCTCTGCTTGTATGGTTTGTTTATTTGCAGGATGTTTGATTTTTATGTCCCTGTTATGATCTCTGGTTCCGAATTCTGTTTTGGTTCCTAGTTTAGCCCTGTTGTCCATTGGGGCCTGTCCCAATGTGTCTTTTTGTTGTTTCTTAGGTGGGGAGTCCCCAGCCTTAAATTGTATTAATTCTTTTTATTAATAAAATTTGCCAGAGGTACCGTCCTCTTTACAAAAAAAAAAAAAAACAATTCAGCGATTTCTTTTGTTGTTTGGCCGAGCACACAACACCCACATATATTACGGAGTATTTGTTTTTGTTTGTTTTTTTTTCTTTTGATGATGCACGACACATACACACTAGCACAATATTCTCCTTTAGTCCAAGGTTGATTGGAAGTCACACAAACACACTCATCACACATGCACACAAAGCACAATAAAGACCCATGCCTTGTCCCCATGTCTCCAACTTTTGATTTTTTTAATTTAATTATTAAATTCGAATTTATTTGAACTTTTATTTAATTTTCAGAATTTAATATATTTATTTTGAAATTTCAGATTTTTTATCAAATTATATATGTATATATTATTTATTGGGATAAAAATATAAAAGGTTGAAAAATAAAAGGTTTAATTGGGTTAAAATAAAATAAAAAGCTAAAATACGAAAAAAAAACTATAATTAAAATAAAAGCAAAGTTTATAATTAATATAAAATAGCAAGCTAAAAATAAAAATAAGTTTCATAAAAATATAAGAGCTACAACCAATTATCAAAATAAAATAAGAAAATAAACCTAAAACAAATAAAACAAAATGTCAAAATAAAAATAAAAAGGTTTTAATAAAAATAAAATTAGTATATAGGTTTTCGTAAACATATAAAAGATAATAATTTTAAATTAAAATTAAAACTGATGTTGAAAATAATAAAGACTAAAATTTTTAAATAAAATAAAAAAATAATTGGTTTTAAATAAAATAAGAAAATTTAAAAGTAATTGGTAAAATATAAAATGTAAATGGTTTAATAAAAATAAAGTAAGTAAAAGGAAATAAATAAATAATTAAAAAATACTAAATAAAAATCTTTATTAAAAAGTAAAATTAAAAAAAACTAAAAATAATTAATTGAATAAATTTGAAAAGTTCGGAAATTTGAATAATTTGAAAAGTTTGAAAAATTGAAATTTTCGGAAATCTGAATAATTTGAATGATTTTGAAAAGTTTGAATAATTTAAAAAGTTTGAAAAGATTTAAAATTGAATAATCTTAAAAGTTTGAATAATTTGAATTTTTTTTGAAATTTTTTCATAATACTATATCATTATGATTTTAAATACTATATTTATTATATAAATAATAGAAAATAAATTGTTTCAAAGCTCCACTGGGTAAAACTAACAGCTGACAAAAGCATATGCTTTCCACTGTTATAGCTACCAAAAATGGTGTCTTAATGGAGCTCGATAGTAGAGGAGCTTCCAAGCTAACAAGAAAGTCTTAGAGCGGGGTGAAAATGTCTTAAAGCCTCTTCAGAATATTTTTTTGGATTTTATGATTTTCTAATTGGTAAATAAGTGTAAGAAATAACAATGAGAAATTAGAATTTAGTTAATAAATTTCGTCCGATGTTTATTGCAAATATTTATTGAATTTTGCAAATATTTATTGAAGACCCATGATAAAATCAGAAGTTGGGAGACTAACGCCAACCTCATCTGTGCCTTCTGCGGTGATTGTTCCGATTCCCTTCCTCATATTTTCTTTGAATGTTCTTTCCCTTCTATGGTTTGGCATGATCTTCAGCATGTTATGCACCTCTATTCTGGAAAACTTCATAAGTCTTTCAACAACACTGTGCTTGCTCTCATTCCTAAAGTTGACTCCCCGTCCAAAGTCATTGATTTCCGACCTATAGCCTGCTGTAATGTTGTTTACAAATGTATCAGCAAGATTATTGCGGATCGTATCAAGAACCATCTTAACTCTCTGGTTGATGAAAACCAGTCTACGTTCATCCCTGGTCGCTTGATCACCGACAACGTTCTTCTTGTCCACGAGCTAATGCATGATTATCATCGTCAGCGTGGTCCACCAAGATGTGCATTTAAAGTCGATATTCAAAAAGCATATGATATGGTGGACTGGTTTTTTCTCCGAACCATCTTGGTTGGCTCTGGGTTCCCTAATCGTATGATTGACTGGATAATGACTTGTGTTTCCACTCCTGCTTACCCTGTGAGTATCAATGGAAACACACACGGATTTTTTCATGGCAAAAGGGGCCTCCGTCAGGGTGACCCCCTCTCTCCCTACCTCTTCACTCTTGTCATGGAGGTTCTCAACCTTATGATCAAGTGAAACATATATGTTTTCGATTATTTTAAATTCCACAGGCATTGTGACGAGCAAAGTATCACCCATCTCTGCTTTGCCGATGATCTTCTTCTTTTCTGTTATGGCAATAGCTCTTCGGTTAGTATCATCTGCGATTCTCTTGCTGAATTCTCTGGGGTCTCTAGACTCCAACCTAATGAAGCGAAAAGCGAAGCTTTCTACTGCAATGTTGGTGATAGGACCAGGGCTGCCATTGATCATATTGTTAGGTTTCCTGAGGGATCTTTCCCTGTACGATACCTTGACGTCCCTCTGATCACCACACGTCTCGCCCACAAGGATTGTAAAGGGCTTCTTGATAAAGTCAAATGCAGAATTAATGACTGGAAAAACAAATCTCTCCTTTGCTGGACGTCTCCAACTCATCCTCTCTGTTCTTTCGTCGATGCAAATCTATTGGGCTTCTGTTTTTATTCTTCCCAATTCTATCTCTAACGAGATTGAGAAGCTAATGAGGGGTTTCCTCTGGTGCAATGGTGAGTTGAAACTGGGAAAATCCAAAGTCTCCTGGAAGACTGTGTGTCTCCCTAAGGCTCATGGTGGCCTTGGTATTCGTAACCTGGCTGTCTGGAATGTTGCCCTTATGGCTTCCCATGTTTGGAGAATCCTATTTAAGAAAGATTCTCTATGGATCAAGTAGATCCACTCGTACCGTCTCTGTGGCCGTAACTTCTGGGATGCGCCCAAAAAATGTGGTACGGGCTATGCCTGGCGTAACATCCTAGACATGCGAGGTAAGATACGGGAGTATATAGTCTCCCAAGTTGGTGATGGCTGCAATACGTCGGCTTGGTTCGATAACTGGCATTCTGAGGGTCCTCTTTCTCAGTTCCTTTCTGCCCGTGACATCCATGCTGTGGGTTTCAATCTTTATTCTAAGGTTGCTGACCTTGTCCTTAACGGCTGCTGGGATCGCCCACAACGCTGGAGGGACTCCCATACTAATCTGTTTTCTCATAACCCACCTTCGCTCTCTATGTGCATTCCTGATAAAATCCTTTGGAGATCTAGCAACGGTCAGCTCTCTCCTTTTTCTGTTCGTTCTGTCTGGCACTCTATACGCCCCTATAATCATCCTGTCGATTGGTATCATCTTTTTTGGTTTTCTCAGAATATCCCTAGACATGCTTTCATTCTCTGGGTTGCTCTTAAAAATCGTCTCAATACTCATGAAAAACTTAAAACATGGGACCATAACTCCAATCTCATCTATGCATTCTGTGGTGTTTGTTCTGATTCCCTTCCCCATCTCTTCTTTGAATGTTCTTTCCCTTCTATGGTTTGGCATGACCTTCAGCATGTCATGAATCTCTCCTTCCCTACTGATAGCTGGTCCGATATTATGAATCTTCTAAAGCCCAAATCTAAGAGTAAGACCATTTGGTCCATCATTCAAAGACTTGTGTTTGCTGCTGCTATTTACCACATTTGGAAGGAAAGAAATAATCGGATTTTCAAAAATAAAAAATTAACGTATCATGCTGTTAGGAATAGTGTTATAGATGAGGTGCGATGTAGACTGGTGAGTCTTTCTATGAAACCTTGTCCTAATGTAAATTTGGCTAAAGGGATATGGTACATACCCTATAGCCAATGTTCTATGCACTATGGTCCTTTTTTCTCTCCTTTATCCTCTGTTCTGCTTGTTTGGTTTGTTTTTTGCAGGTTGTTTGGTTTTTGTTCCTATTTTGTTTCCTGGTTCCAAATCTTGTTTTGGTTCCTAGTTTAGCCTTGTTGTCCATTGGGGCATGTCCCAATGGTCTCTGTTGTTTCTTTAGTGGGGAGTCCCCATTCCCTTCTATGGTTTGGAATGAGAGCAAGCACAGTGTTGTTGAAAGACTTAAGATGTTTATTGCAAATATTTATTGAAGACCCACGATAAAATCAGAAGCTGGGAGACTAACGCCAACCTCATATGTGCCTTCTGCGGTGATTGTTCCGATTCCCTTCCTCATCTTTTCTTTGAATGTTCTTTCCCTTCTATGGTTTGGCATGATCTTCAGCATGTTATACACCTTTCCTTCCCCACAAATTTCTGGTCGGATATCATCAATATTCTCAAGCCCATCTCTAAGGGTAAGACCGTTTGGTTCGTTATCCGAAGACTTGTGCTTGCGGGAGCTATCTACCACATTTGGCAGGAAAGAAATAACCGGATCTTTAAGAATAACAGAAGATCGTATCATGCGGTTGTCAAGACTATTATTGATGATATCCGTTGTAGACTGATGAGTCTGTCTATGAAACCTTCCCCTGATGTTATTTTGGCTAAAAGGGTCTGGTCCCTACCCTAAGGTTGAGAGATGTATTTCCTACTTTTCACTGTGGTCCATTATTCTCTCTTATTATCTTCTATCTCATCTTTTCTACTATATACTTCCCTGCTTGTATGGTTTCTTTATTTGCAGGATGTTTGATTTTTATGTTCATGATATGTTCTCTGGTTCCGAATTCTGTTTTGGTTCCTAGTTTAGCCTTGTTGTCCATTGGGGCATGTCCCAATGTGTCTTTTTGTTGTTTCCTAGGTGGGGAGTCCCCAGCCTTAAATTGTATTTATTCTTTTTATTAATAAAATTTGCTAGAGGTACCGTCCTCTTTACCCAAAAAAAATATTTATTGAATTTATAATTAGTTTATTTCGATTTAGTATCCAGTTTCATTGCACTTTGGTTTTCGTTGGTTTTAATCGATCCTAAATTAATGAAGGGATTGTACCCATCCTTAAATATTAAATAAACAATAATAAGTTTAGTCATATTATCTTAAAGGTAAAATGTCATAAAAGGGTAACTAATAACATCAATTTTGCTCTTTAGGTCATCAAACTTTTATTTGGTAATATTTGCCCATCAACGTTTTACTTATTGTTCAATTACACCATCAGATGCGTTTTTTACCGGGTATCACCGGTTAGATGCCTACGTGGACTCCAGGTCAGCTTCAAATTGAAAATAAGAAGGAGAAAATCGTTTTTATTAAACAAAGTCACAAATCGAAGCTGTAAACCCAAAAAGGTAATAAACCCTAACCTTCGTCAATGTCTTCAAGCGGCAAACCCTCCAAGTTGAAGACGTCAAATAGAAAACCCTCTGAATCGGCGTCATCTTGTTAATGTTTTCTTAAAGCTGTATCTATCTCTGAACCTGCGACTCGATGTTATTGCAAAATACCATTGAGAGTGAGAACATCCTGGACGGTGGATAACCCTAGGAGAAGGTTCATAAATTGCCTCGACTCTTTGGTAATTCACGACTATGTATCTACTTGTTGTTTTAATTTGAACCTATATGTATTTTCATTGTATAAATTTATTTACAAATTTATAATTAAAATTTTTTTATAAATAGATTCCAGGTAAGGGATGTAACTTCTTTGAGTGGATTGACCATGAAAATCATGATGCACATTTACAAATGGAATTGGAGAAGATGAAGTGGAGCTTAATGAAGTATAGAGTTCTTGTAATCATTTTGATTGTAGTTACATTTTTATGTCATTTTCCCTATCTTAAATTGTAGTTATGCTTATGGTGCTATTTCATACCATGGGTCCAAAAAAATTCAAAATAAAACAATTCACAAGCAGCTAAAAGGAATTATTGTCATCATGTTTTAAGGGTCAAATAAATAATAGAGATATTTTGTGTAGAATATAAGTTTACAAAGAACAATATTATACCCTTGTACTTTTTGTTTTTACAAAATTTGTTAGATTTAAGAATTTTTACAGTTTTGGTTCGAAAAATTGTTTTGCCCCTTACCCCTTTGTTTATATTGTCTTTTGTTCAGATTATAGCATTCTACTTCTATTTATCATTTCATTGCAAAATATCCCTATAGTTCCAAACCGATTTCTAAAAGTTTTTTCCATTTTTGGTCCCACACTCTCGGGTATTTACCGTCCCCTATATCGTTGGGAAGGTAATCAATCGCCCGAAAAGAAATTAATCACTCTCATATTCGCCAACTCCCCCTCCCATCTGCAACCTAAAACCTAAAAAGTAATTGCCCAAATAAAACTGTTTACCGCCGCCGCATTGCGCGGGTACGCACCTAGTTTATATCTTACAAGTGGCGTGTTCAATTCTCATTTCATGCTTACTTTGATTCTTTTTAACCGTTATATTCGTTTCTGTCATTATATATATATATATATATATATATATATATATATATATATATATATATATATATATATATATATATATATATATATATATATATATATTAATTTGCAAATCGATCATGTGAGAGCTTTATACTGTTTATTTTGGTTTGATTTTTCCAGAACCATAGTTACTAAATTCAGATTATAGTATAATTGCTAATAACTGTATTTGGAAATAGTAATTTTTTATTTTTCTTTTAGTAAACTTTTATATTTACGTTTTTTCTCCTCAACTAATTTCGAATTAATTGTTTTCATCCCTATTTATTATAAAGTTATATTATTGGTATTTCGTAAGTTGCGATTCTGGTCCCCTATTATATTTTAAACTTACATTTTTCGTCCCTTATATAATTTTTTTTATGTCGAGCTGCGTTTTCCAATATATCGGGCTTTCGCAGTATCGCGCGGACAGTCCAAATACTAGTTATAGAAAAATCCTATATACAAAATGAATTATCCATTTGTTTCAAGAAACATCAACGCCATAAATGGTGGAGGTTCGGTGTTTGAATCTTACATTGCCCCACCTGTCATTTTCTCCTTGAAGAAGCCGGTAACCATTAACGTTGTGTCACAAAAATATGAACCGTTAAATGGGGTAACCATTAACGTTTTGCTCCCCCCGACGAGGATAACTGCAATGAGGTCGACTCTGATGATGGGGAAACTGCCCAATTCATTGCCGGAGATATTGGATCCCCTCATGATCACCTTATGATAGCTCCGGAGTCCGAGCAGATGGACTCCACCCCCTCTCGGTTTCCATATGACGCACGTCGCTGCGTGGAACACTCGCGGTCTGTGTAAGCTTTCTTATCAGAAAGCTTTGAGAGAGCTTATCCGCGATCAAAATCTCCAAATTTGTGCCTCCATCGAGACTCGTGCCTCCTTCTCTAATCTCCCTGGTATCTGTAGTCGTGACATTGGCTCATGGTCTTGGTCTTCTAACGGGCTTTTTTGCCCTCGGGGGACTAGAATTGTTATTGCCTAGGACCCGCTGGCTGTTGATATGATGCTTCTCGACTCCAATGATCAGGTTATGCATTTCAGCGTTAAAATTTGTGCTTCTAATAAATCCTTCTTCTGCTCGTTCATCTATGCTCATAATAATCACATGCTGCACCGCACTCTTTGGGATTCTCTTGCGGCTCATAAACTTGTTGTTAAAGCTGCCCCTCGATCGTGTTGGGTGATTTCAATGTTGCTCTTGACATGAAAGATAGCACCGCTGGGGCGTCTGGTATCTCTCGTTGCATGGATGATTTCAGGAACTGTGTGAATCGGATTGAGATGGAGGACCTTAATTTCAAAGGTCTCTTCTACACCTGGACCAAGTCTCCTAACGGTTACGGTGACATTCTCAAGAAGCTTGACCGTGTCATGGGTAATCTGCGCTTCGTTACTTCTTTCCCCTCTGCTTCGGTCACTTTTCTCCCTTACCGATCGTCTGACCATTCCCCTGTTGTGCTTTCTCTCCCCCTCAGATCCCCGTTCAAGCCTAAACCATTCAAGTTCCCTAATTTTCTGACCTATAAGAACGAGTTTAAGCATGTTGTTGCCTCTTCTTGGGATCCCGATATCCCCGGCCATCATATGTATAAGATTTTCCAAAACCTGAAAAATCTGAAAGCGCCTTGCGTAAGCTGCTCCGTAGTCAGGGAAACCTCTTCTCTAAGGTTATCTCTCTTCGTACTAAGCTTGATAGAGTTCAAATTGCTATGGATCGGGACCCTTTCAATAGGGCTCTCCGTGACAAACAATGCAGGTACCTTCTCGCTTATAATAAGGCTTGTCTGGATGAAGAGAGGTTCCTGAAATAGAAGGCTAAGGTTGACTGGCTCCGTGAGGGTGATGAAAATTCTGCTTTCTTCCACAAGTCTGTTAAAAGCCGTAATTCTCGCAATCGTATCGACTCCATCCAGGATGCCCAGGGCAACTGGATCTCTAGGGATGCCCTCCCCAATCTGTTCGTCTCCCACTTTCAAACTTTCTTGGGCGCAGCCCACGCCTCCCTTGCTATTCGTGACCCGTGTTCCCTCTTCTATAATAAGCTCTCCCTCTTCAGTCTGCCACCATGCTTACTCCTGTTACCATGTGTCACCTAATTTATTCCCATGTGTCACCTAATTTTGATTCGGGGGCTACTTATTCCCATGTGTCACCTAATTTTGCAAAAAGACTACAATTACCTTTGCATAAGCTTGAGTATGAACTAGTGATAGATGTAGCGGGTGGTGCAAGAAAAATTGTGAGTAAAGAGATATCGCATGTAAAGGTGGAGTGTAATGGGGCGGAATTTTGGGTTGATCTCATACTATTGGATGTTGGTGGATTTGATGTCGTACTTGGAATGGATTGGCTTGCAAAGTATGACGCTGAAATTCTATGTGGAAAGAAAATGGTGAGAGTGAAGACATCCGAAGGAGAACCGATTCTTATTTATGGAGACAAAAGAAGAGTGCCCACTAGTGTGATCAACGTGATGAAAGAAAGAAGATGTTTGAGAAAGGGTTGTCAATCTTACTTGGCGTATGTGGTAGACACAGTGAAGGAAAAGAAGACTTTGGGGGATATTGAAGTGGTGCGGGATTATCCCGAGGTTTTTCCCGATGATCTACCCGGTTTGCCACCGGATCGTCAAGTGGAGTTTCGTATCGATTTGGTACCCGGAACTGTGCCTTTAGCCAAAGCTCTGTATCGTTTAGCGCCCGCGGAATTAAAAGAGTTGATGACCCAATTGCAAGAGCTTCTTGATAAGGGCTTCATTAGGCCTAGCTCTTCCCCTTGGGGAGCTCTAATCTTATTTGTGAAGAAAAAGGATGGCTCCATGAGAATGTGCATTGATTACCGGGATCTCAACAAAGTGACTATCAAGAACCGGTATCCTCTACCTCGTATTGATGATTTATTCGATCAATTGCAAGGTGCGGGTTACTTTTCAAAAATTGATCTTCGGTCGGGTTATCATCAATTGAAGGTAAAAGATGAAGACATAGAGAAGACGGCCTTTCGAACAAGATATGGGCATTTTGAGTTTCTTGTAATGCCTTTCGGGCTAACTAATGCACCCGCAGCTTTCATGGAACTCATGAATCGGGTGTGTAAACCGTTCATTGACAAGTTTGTGATTGTGTTTATTGATGACATCCTCATTTACTCAAAGTCGGAGGCAGAGCATAAAGAACATTTGAAGATGGTACTCGAAACTCTAAAAAGAGAAAAGTTGTATGCAAAGTTGTCAAAGTGCGAGTTTTGGATCGGGAAAGTTCAATTTCTTGGGCACGTAGTGAATAAAGACGGAATTAAAGTAGACCCGGCAAAGATTGAAGCGGTAATGAATTGGGAGAAACCAAAGAATCCAACCGAAATAAGAAGCTTTCTTGGATTGGCGGGATATTATAGACGTTTTATAGAAGGGTTTTCCAAGACTGCATGTCCGTTGACTTCGTTGACCAAGAAGAATGAGAAGTTTGTATGGACCGACAAACAAGATGAGGCGTTTGAGTTGTTGAAGAAGAAGATGTGTGAAGCTCCTATTTTGTCCCTTCCGGAGGGCACCGAAGATTTTGCGGTTTACAGTGACGCGTCGGGTTTAGGAATTGGATGTGTTCTCACTCAAAGAGGAAAGGTTATTGCTTACGCGTCACGTCAGTTGAAGGAGCACGAGTTGAATTATCCCACTCATGATAAGGAGTTGGCGGCCGTGATTCATGCATTGAAGATTTGGAGGCATTATCTTTATGGCACTCAATGCAAACTCTTCACGGATCATCAAAGTTTGCAATATTTATTTAGTCAAAAGGACTTAAACGCGAGGCAAAGGCGGTGGATTGAAGTGTTCAAGGATTATGATTGTGAAATCCTCTATCATCCGGGTAAAGCGAACATTGTGGCGGATGCTTTGAGTAGAAAAGAAATTAGTGAGAAAAGAAGAGTTAAAGCATTAAGAATTGAAGTGGTATCCACACTAGTTGACATGTTGAAGAGTGTTCAAGAAAGAGCTCAAGAAGAGGGTAACATTAAAGAAGAAAGACTTGGCAAGTCAGTGATCTTTGAAGAAAATTCTCACGGATTGAAAACATTTCAAAGTCGTGTTTGGGTACCGTTGTATGGTGGAAAAAGAGAATTAATTCTTGATGAGGCTCATAAGACCAAATATTCCATTCATCCCGGGTGTACAAAAATGTATATGGATTTGAAGCCATTGTATTGGTGGCCGACCATGAAAGTGGATATTACAAAGTATGTCAACAAGTGTTTAACGTGCTCTTTAGTGAAAACCGAGCATCAAAGACCTTATGGGGATCTTGAGCCGTTGGAGGTCCCGGAATGGAAGTGGGAAATGATCACTATGGATTTTGTTACCAAGTTACCGCGAACAAGAAGTGGTCATGATATGATTTGGGTCATTGTGGACCGGTTGACTAAAAGTGCATTGTTTCTTGCGGCGAGAGAAACATGGCCTGTTGATAAGTTTGTGGAACTATATAGGGATGAAGTCATTCGGAGGCACGGAGTGCCATTATAAATTGTGTCGGATCGGGACAGTCGGTTTACATCACATTTTTGGAAAAGCATGCAAGAGGTGTTGGGAACCAAGTTATGTTTGAGTACGGCTTATCATCCTCAAAGCGATGGGCAAAGTGAGAGGACGATTCAAACGCTTGAGGATATGCTACGTGCTTGTGTGTTGGATTTTGGGGGAAGTTAGGATAGACATCTTCCTTTGATTGAGTTTTCTTACAACAATAGTTACCATTCATACATAAAGATGGCTCCGTATGAAGCTTTGTATGGAAGAAAGTGTAGATCACCTTCATGTTGGTTACAGGCAGGAGAAAAGGTGTTGGTGGGGCCTAGTTTGATTCAAGAAACCGCAGAAAAAGTGGAGGTGATCAGGGAACGGATGAAGGCGGCCCAAAGTAGACAAGAGTTATGCCAATTTGAAGAATCGACCCATGACATTTCAAGTGGGAGATCAAGTGTTACTTAAGGTGTCACCTTGGAGAGGAATCATACGTTTTGGGAAAAGGGGAAAGCTTAATCCAAGGTATATTGGACCGTTGAATGTGTTGGAGAAGATTGGAAAACAAGCTTATAGACTTGAGTTTGCCACCGGAGTTGCATGGAATTCATAATGTTTTCCACGTGTGTTATCTTAGGAAGTGGCTTGGGGATAAGGTCGACTTCCTACCTTTAGAGGAAATTCGGGTGGATGAAAACAAAAGACTCATAGAAGAACCTGAGGAGATTTTGGATAGAAAAGTTAAAAAGCTAAGGAAAAAGATGATCGAGCTAGTTCTTGTCAAATGGAAACATTCGTCGGGAGCAAATCTCACGTGGGAAACGGAAGAAGAAATACGGGAGAGATATCCACATCTTTTTGGAGAAGCCGAGATTCCGAGGACGGAATCTTCTTAAGGGGAAGGTAATTGTAACATCCTTTATCTAGGGTAAATAATTTATTGAATAATAGTAATAATAATAATAGTTAATAATCATAATAGTTACAATATAACAAATAAATTAATTAACTCATCTTGAAGAAATAATTAATTTAGAGTAATTAATTAAGGGTAAATAAGGAATCTACCATATGAGGTTCTAGAAGAAGGACCTAAATGTAAAAGTAGAACTCTTATGGAGTGGGGAGGGGTTTCATTGCAATTAAAAAGAAGTTAGTAAGCTGGAGGGACCATATTGCAATTAAAGGAAAACTTGGGTCTTTAGTTGGGGGAAAACCCCATTTCCCCTCTCATATTCACGATTTGAAGAAGGAAGGGAGAAAGAGGGCGATTTCAAGGGGAATACTAGAAGAGGAGCACATTTCCAGCTAGATCTAAGTAGTGATCATCAACCATTTGAAGATCTAAGGTAAGAAATCAACCTTTCATGTTGAAAACCCACTATTGGGGTAGATTGAGTCTAAATTTCGAGTTCTATGTTGGGGGAGATGGAATCCATGATCCCAAGGATGTAAATCACGAATTCAAGTGACTATTCTTCTACAATTTGGTTGTTATATGCTTGGAGAACAGTTGGGATGCTTGTTGATCCATTTGAAACCCTAGTTTTTGGGGAAAACTCATCATATGGTAAAACTTTGATGATTGGATCAACTCTTATCTTCCAAATGTTTTATGAAAAGCTTAAATAGATTCCTAATGATTCCCAAGTTATTGGAGGAAGGATTTCATTATTGATTGGTCATTAGATTGGGTGGAATTGGATACTCCTTGGATCTAAGCTCATGAAGTAAACTTGAAATGATAACATGGATTTGATTCAATGGAGATGATATTGGATGGTTAAAAAGGGTGTAATGATGTATTATTTTGAGTTAGAATAATGTTATTTCAATGGTTATGAGTTTGGAGAAGTGTTGGACCTTGAATTGGATGAAAAGGAGTGAAAATGACCAAAAATCAGGATTTCAGCAGGTCTACACGACCCGTGCAGGGCCACACGACCCGTGTGGGTGGTCTGGAGGCCACGGGTTGGGTTCCTGCATTTCTACACGACCCGTGTAGGGCTACACGCCCCGTGTAGCTCTGTCTGGCCAGTTTTTCAGTTTTTAGACCTTAAGCTTTATGGTTTGGGCCTTGGGTTCTAAGGTTCAAGCCCACTCTTAGGACATGTTTAACTAAGATTTTACTCTTAATTAGTGAAGTATAACTAATCTAGAGCTATTAGTAATGTTGAATATTATTTCTTGTAGGAGAGGAGTAATCGAAGTAAAGCAAAGAGTCATATCCTACTTTGGGACGTAAGAGAGGTGAGTTACCGGGAGTACACATCCCCCTTTTTACTTGATGTTTTATTACAACTATCATGCATACTTCTATGTGTTAAATGTTGCATAAACCTTATGTGTGCATACTTCGAAATGAGTCTTTTCAATGTAAATCTTATAAATTATACAAAGAGGTTTTGTGAGACATTCGGACATCCTATTTGTGCATTACATTACATGTAGGATGGGGTTTGACCGTGAGATGCCTTGATGACGAGTTTGACCCTTCTCTAAAATAAAGAGGGTGAGGAGTTTATATGAGTTTGACCCTTCTCTAGAATAAATAGGGTGAGGAGTAGTTCCCGACATTAGGGAATTTGCATGAGGGAGTTGCTACCCCTCATGAGGCTAGTGTAATGGCCACTAGTCTTAGTTTCAACCCACACGGGGATCAAGTATTATGCTCCGTGCGTTTGCTTGTGAACTTAGGGGGTGCCATTGAGGTGAGACGGACTTTATGAGATGGACATGGGTGGGGATAGTTGCATTGCATATGCATATCATGACTTTTGTTGAATAACAAGAGTTGGATCTAGATTCAAAAATGCGGAATAATGTAAATAACCAAGATCAAGAACAACCAATATGAAGAACTGATGTCTAATGATTAATATGCAACTCAAGAACAATTCGATGTGAACTATTCTGTTTGAGAGCTGTTAAAAGATTACGAAAGTTAACCCTAACAAGGGTACGAACATGCTATTTAAACAAAAACTAAGTATGGAAGGACAGACCCATTCCATAACCGATAGCAAAATTATAGGCATAAAATCTGGCAACAAATTCGATCAGCATATTTGACTCAATCTTAATTTATGACTCAACAATCTCCCCCTTTGAGTCAAAAATGCGACTTTCCTTCATTCTTCAGGTTTTACTTCACTGGTTTGTCTGCCAAACACCTTCGGTATGATTGCCAAGATCCTTTTTCGAAATTCAATGTACCACTTCAACATGTCGTTGACGCAAGTTTTATCATCAGCGGTGTTGGATGGGAGTTTATTGATAATGTGAAGAATGTGTTCCAACACTGGAGTCCTGTAAAGATGTTTGTCCAAAAGAAAGAATATCCTTTTAATATTCTCGAGGCCTTCCTTTGAATTGTATGCCACACTCTAGTTTGAGTTGACAATTTTTCCGATTTTACGCTTGCTCAGATTTTTGGGAGGAGGACGTCTTACAGTTAAGGGAACTTTATCCAGAACACCAGCAACTTCAACATCCAGCTTTGCCACTTCAAGAATGTAGTATCCAATCATTCTTTTGATATGATCAAAAATGGGTTGATACTTTTGTTCTCTCGACAAGATATTGAACAGAGATATCCAGTCGAATGGATTCAGAAATGGAAGGTCAGCAAGAGAAAATTCCATCTTCTCTTTATCATCTCCTCTTAAAGCCAAAAACCTTGCGTTTTTAAAAGGAACATTGACCTCAGGAAGACGGGGAGGTAGCTGCACAATCTTCTTCAAACTCTACGTTAAATGTTGAGGACGCGCGTTCTTCAAATAGAAAGTGAACAACATATCATTCACTTCCGAACTAGAGAGACGGGTGTCTTTGAGTTCCTCAAACCCTCAGAACAGGAGAGCTTTTGCAGTCATCGGAAAGTCAAACTGCAAGTTTACATCATTGCTTGTGTTGTACGAGGCTATTGGTTGAAGCCAGTTCTCCACAGGCTCAGTAATTGCTTCCATTGTCATTCTTTTATAGTGCCATGGAGGAAACAAAGACATATGAGTTTTCAGGAGTAACTCAGCCTCTCTTTTGGCAGCTTCCTCAGCATCAAGTTTCCGAGTAAGGTTGAGAATTTCATCAATTTCCCTCTCCCTGGTCGATTTGGCAGCATCCTTATCGGATTCTTGTTCTTCTAATATCTTCTTGCCTTTGTCTTTTAATGGACCAGCACCTCCTTCAGCATTTTCATTGGATTTAATCGGAGTGTCTTTCTTCGGAGTCTCCTGATTAAATGTACTTTCTTCATTTGTTTCGTCTCCCCCTTGTTTCGGAGAGGCAACACCTTCCGAAACACCCTTCAAGGCAGCAAGAAGATTGAATACGGGATAAAGCTTAAGTGTCAGATGTCTACGCACCTGAGGATTGAGAATTGGATCAGTGTCTTCAACAATCTGATGAAGGAAGGAGTCAATTTCCGATACACCACTTCGAATAGCTTTGTTCTGAGATAAAGCCGAGGTAAGAATGGCAGACTTGTTACGAAGATCGGACCTGAGGAGCTGGATTTTAGTTTCTTTGGCGGCCAATTTATCCATCAAATAATTTTCCGTGGCCAAATCTGTCCTCAGTAGATCAACTTTTGTATCCATGGAAGCTACCCATTCGGAATATTGCTGCTTCAATTCCGAACATAAGGTAGAAAGTGCCTCTTTTTCGTTCTTCAAAGAGTTGCTGAAGTTGGAGATGATCTGATGCATATTTTCATTGTTCCGAACATGAGCGTCACGGAAATCTTGAGTAAATTTAAGAACATCTTTTTCCAGTCTGCCAATAGAGGTGGCAGAGTCTCGCATTTGTGCTTCAGATTTCTCAATGAGGGAGGTGAATTGACGCATGAGGTTAACATTTTCGGTGATCAAGGTGTCCACCGAGTCCTTGTGAGCATCCAACTGGGATTGCCAATCGGAGACAGAGGGTTGCGCCGTGGATTGGAGAAGTAAATCCAGTTTGGCAGAGATTTCCGAGAGCTGATCAGATGACATAGGAACAGAAGAACTGGGTGTCTTTAGTTTAACATTAGATGGAGATGCAAGGAAATCGGAAAGATCATCCTGGTCATCATTAACCAGTATATCTTCCTCTTCATCAACGTCGGTAGGGGGTTGTTATGAGGGGAATCAGGAGTTGCAGTTTGTTTGGGTGATAAAGATGGAGACTTTTGAGTGTTAGTGGTTCGGAGGGGTGAACGGTCAGGTGTGGATTGCGGACTAGAATGAGGAGTTGTTTTTGGTGTGGGGTCATGAGGTGGTGATGCAGGAGGTGGAGAAGGCTTGGTAGGTGGAACATCTTCAAGGTTGTCGGTAATCGGAACGTCGTGCGGTGAAGTCGGAATTTGATGAGTATCGGAGAGTTCGTTTTCGGAATCATAAGACTGAACAAGCTTTCGGAGTCTCCTTGGACGTTTGGGCTGTTTTTCGGTGTCAAATGTTGCAGCTCTACCTTTTCGTTTGATAATTTTCTTCGGATTTTCAAGTCTATCAAAAGCGACTTGATGAGCTTGATCAACAGCACGAATTCCTGATGGAGGTAGTTGACGATACGCAGCAATGCATTGCACGTCCTTCGGAACACGGTCCAACATCGTGATCGGAATGGACCCAATGAAATCGAAATCCTCCGATTTAGTAGTTGCAAACTGTGTGGTTGACAGAGTCGGAATGACTGTGTTGAATAATGTTTTTATGTTTTTATGTGACCATCACTGAAATAAGTCGAAATGTTTTTATTAACAGTTTATTTCAGATTGCATAAATTCGAGATCAACCAAACCGGAGAAAATGACGCTATGTACCAAAGAGCAAAAATGTCACCCAGCGACAGAAATCGCGACCCAACATCTCATGTGTCGCAAAATGAAGAAAATCAAAACAAAAGAAGAAAAAGGCTGGAACAGTGCAGATCGCGACCCGATCTCATCCAGATCGCGACCCGATCTGATGACACACACGTGACGCTTTGCTGACCAAGGATCGCGAGCCTATAGCAACCCGACGAGATCGCGACCCGACCTTCCACCCATCGCGACCCGACCAGGATCACGACCCGATCACATATACATCGCGACCCGATCTCAGCGACCAACTCCACCGAGTCGGGTAGTGGCCAGCACAAAAGCAGGGAACCACTTGAGATCGCGACCCGATCATCTATACATCGCGACCCGACCAAGATCACGACCCGATCTTTATCCCATCGCGACCCGATCCCAGCGACCAGCTCCACCGAGACGGGTAGTGGCCAGCACAAAAGCGGGAACCACTCGAGATCGCGACCCGATCCCATAAAGATCGCGACCCGATCTCCGCTGGAACAGACTATAAATAGATGCTTCATCTTGCTGATTTCTACACACAACACTACATACTCTTATTATCCTCAAAGCATATCCACGACCAGAAACCTCAAAATTCTGATATTTCTGCATTTGGCAACGAGGATCAAACCGCAAAAACCGTAGGAAACAAAACCTCCTCCCGACACCAAACCTCAAACCTCAAAACAACCCTTACCCGACACCAAACTCCAAACCTCTAAACAACCCTTACCCGACACCAAAAATCACCAAAACCTCATCTTACCGTGAAGAACAAGAAATCGACATATCAAGAAAAACGCTATCTTCCGCAACTATCGATAAGTTCTTTTAAAATTATATGTGTCGTTATTGATTTATTTAAACTGTAATAAATCAACTGTACCAAACTTCCAATACACCCGAATTGAACCGTGACAACGAAAACATATGTGGACTGTATTTAACCAAGACATCTAACTTCTAACTTCTAACTTCTAACCTTTTTATTTATTGTAAAAACACGTTATCGTTGATAATGGAGTTTATTACATTTAACTTCTAACTTCTAACTTCTAACCTTTTTACTTATTGTAAAAACACGTTATCGTTGATAATGGCGTTTATTACATTTAACCTTTAACTTCTAACTTTTACTTTATTTACCGCTTTCTGTCTATTTAAATATTGTCTAGTTTAGATTTACCGCTTTATTTATTCCGCATAATATAGATATAATACATATCTGTCACACGGTAATAGGTTTAAAAACCTTGTTCGTGGAGATCAGTTATCGTATTTTTCAACAATTGGTATCAGAGCTCGAGTGATTTAATCTGAAATTTTTGTCGTGAACTGTTGTGTAGCGTTTTTATAAACCACCAATAAGTTTCCTTTAAAAATTTCATCTTAATATCACTTGTTCATCAAAAATATATTTAAAAAAAACATTTAAAAATTACTTGTGTGATTTATTTTGAAAATTTTTGTCGAAAACTTTTGTGTAGCGTTTTTATAAACCACCAATTAGTTTTCTTTAAAAATTTCATTTTAACATCACATTTTCGTTAACAAAAAAAAAATGTCTTCCGCAAACTACTCAAACATAAATTCTGTATCTATTGCTAACAGTATAGGTTCAGGTACTCGAGCACCCATTCTTATTCCCGAAGAATATAAATCATGGGTAGGTCGTATGAATCTTCATCTCAACTCTATAAGTGAAGACGTGTGGAAATGTGTAGACGGATCTCTACCAGATAACATGACCTCTCTTACGAGTAACTTGGATATACTAAATGAAAGGAAGAAACTTGAACTTCAAGCCAAAAAGGAGCTTGTTTCTGGAATACCCCACAGTATTCTAAGCCAAATGAATGATATAATCCTTTTAACTGCAAACCAAATTTGGCAAACTTTGAAAAATCGTTTTGAAGGAAATGAGAGAATCATTGGAAACAAGAAAACATCTGTTTTAAACGAATTTGACAACTTTAAAATGTTTTCACATGAGACCATCCATGATGCTCATGACAGGTTCAATCTCATTACCATCAAAATGAATAATTTGGGCATCAAAAAGTCACAGCATGAGATAAACCTCAAATTTTTAAACAACCTTTATGAAAGCTGGAAAATGGTCAAACTAATCATTCAGGGAAATCCGGCAATTCATACTGAATCTTTGTACAATCTGTACGGAGAATTACAATCGTATGAATCATCGATTGACCCACCAACGTCTACTTCTTTTGGAGGACCACTTGCTTTGTTGTCAACCTCCTCTCAAAACCAAACACATTTTCATGATCAAAGTCAAAGTGATTTAAATCAAAACCAAGATTTTTCAAATAATTCTTGTGACTTGTCTGATCCAAATAATGAAGCTGATTACCAACAATTGTGCGCCTTGGTAGCAAACACTAATCTCGAAAGATTTTTGCCACATCATAATCAATCAAACTTCAGACCAAATTTTCAACAAAGATCCACTTTTGGACAAAACTTTCAGAATTGCGGTTTTCAAAATAATCACAACTCTTATAATAACCAAAGTTCTGGATTTCAGAAAAATCATTCACAACCATCTCAACAGAAACAAACTCAAACATCCGAAAGACCACCCGTTAAGAGCCAAAAGGTTGACAATAACGATGATGATGATGAAGTAATCATTTGTCACAAATGCAAAGGACTAAATCATTATGCCCGAGATTGTCGAGCCAAAATCAAAGTCAAAGACTCAGCCTACTATGCACAAAAAGCCGAAGAGCTGAAGAAACAAGAACAGAAAGCAAAGCAAAAAAGCTTTGATGGCATTCCACGAACCTAGCGTGGAATACTGGCCAACTTCTGATGATGAAACCGACACTGAACCCGCTCAATCAAACTTCTGCTTCATGGCTGACAATGAACCAACCACAAGAGCTCCATATGTCATCGATCAGGTATGGTCTATGATCTCAGATCTCGGTCTTTCAAAAACACCATTTGAGTCCCACATGACTAAGATTGAGAACAGTCTAAAAGCTTATCTCAGACTGTATCATGACACAATAGTTAAATCTGATATCTACAAATCTGAATTACAAACCTTGCAACTCAGATTTGGAGAATCCACAAGGACTAGAGACAAACTTGAAAGAGACATTGAACGAAAATCTGAAGAAAATAATCACATCCTAGAACAATTAAATGAAGCTCTAAAACAAAAAAGGGACTTAGAAATAAAAAATCAATCTGTTATTTCATCTGAAATAAAAGATATCTTAGAAAAGGAAGTCCTTCAGTTAAAACAAAAGGTTCAAGATTTAACTGACAAAAACTCTAGTTTAATCCTAAAACTAGATGATTCTTCAAAGCAAATCAAATTTCTTGAATCCGAAAATCAAAGATTTCAAGGAAAACTGGATTCTATCAATATTGCCAGAAAATTGAGTGATGATGTTTTCACTAAAGCAAATAACTTAGGAACTGGCAAAATTGATACGAATTATAAACCGGGAATTGGAAGAGAATCTTTTGAAAATGAAGAGACTGAAAAGAAAAATGGGAAAATTTGTGAAAACTCTAAATCGCCTCTACCAGATTTTTTCTTATCTGCTAATGAGGACGATTCAGATGACGAAACAGTTATCAACTGTAGCCCAGATGATACTGCTTTCACTGTTTCCAAAAAGTCTTTCAAAAGAGTCTTAAAATCTGAATCAGACTCTGCTAGTTCAGTAACTCATCAATTGAGATCTACTAAACTAACAATGAATGATGGCACAATCAAACTTGAAAATTTCTTAAATGGAGAAAATTCTGATCATCAACATGGTAGTACTTCTGTTCCAACTGTCTTTCCCTCTTTAAACTCAACCTTTATTGGAAAGAACAATCTGGGACAAAAGTATTCAAAGAAACAACAGACAAATAAACAACCCATTCAAGCTGTTTTTAAACCAAAAGAACAAAGCAGGCCCATTGTTTTCAAAGAAAAACCTTTGAAACCAAGCGCTGTGCCACAAAACCAAACCTTTAATCCAAAACAAAAACCGTTTCAAAAACCAATTCAAAATCGCTTTCAAGAGATAAACTTTAATCTCTCAAGGAACTTTCAGAAACCATCATTTCACCAAATTCCATTCCATCATCAAAGCGTTTTCCAAAACCATTCAGATCCCAGATACAAAGAAAGGTTATCAAACAGATCTTCACATATTGGATACTTTTCACAAAATCAGAAACCATTTCAAATGACAGGTTTTCAAAAACAAATCTCACTTTGGGAAAACCTAATAAATCAACTTAAACCTCAACAGTTCCGTCCAATCAACAAATATTACAATGATTCCAAGTTATCAAAAACCATTAACAAATCAGGACCCACCATGGTTTGGGTACCTAAAATTTCTGTCTAATTGCAGGCATTTTGTGCTGGAGAGCCCAAGGATGGCACATGGTATATCGATAGTGGCTGCTCCAAGCATATGACAGGAAACCAAAGCTTTCTACGAGATTTCAAACCCACAGAATCCAAACAAGATGTGACTTTTGGAAATAACATGACTGCGAGAATCAAAGGTTATGGAAACATAACAAATGGTCACTTCACCATCAAGAAAGTAGCCTACGTTGACGGACTGAAACACAACCTAATCAGCGTATCACAACTTTGTGACAACAATCATGAAGTTCTTTTCACCAAACAGCGAAGCATAATCACTGATGCCAAGACCAAAGCCATTCTAGTCAATTCTGATCGTCTAGGCAATATGTATCCACTAGATATGGACCTTATCTATGGAAAACCAGACATCTGTCTCTTGTCCAAAGCTTCTGCTGATATTAGTTGGTTGTGGCATCATCGTCTTTCCCATCTCAATTTCGGCTACATCAACAAGTTGATTGCAAATGATCTTGTTCGCGGACTGCCACTTCTGAAACTTGACAATGAAACTCTTTGTGCAGCTTGTGAAGGAGGAAAACTGTCCAAATCCTCTCATAAAAGCATTCCTGAATCTAGTGTATCCGAACCACTAGAATTACTGCACATTGATCTTTGCGGTCCTGTAAAAACCCAAAGCATAAAAGGGAAGAAATACATCCTTGTTATTATTGATGATTACTCACGCTTTACTTGGGTTTTATTTTTAAGGCTAAAGTCAGAAGCACCTGAAGAAATAATCAACTTCATCAAACAGATTGAATTAAAGCTCAAACGACCAGTTCGAAGAATCCGAAGTGACAATGGTTTAGAGTTCAAAAACATAACTCTAGACTCATTTCTCAAAAACAAAGGCATCGAACACAACTTCTCAGCCCCTTACACTCCTCAACAAAACGGCGTTGTTGAAAGAAAGAACCGAACTCTGTGCGAAGCTGCAAGATCAATGCTCATCTTTGCTGATCTGCCACAATACTTCTGGGCAGAAGCAATAGCCACAGCTTGCTATACTCAAAATCGTTCTTTAATCCACAAACAACTTCATAAAACACCATATGAAGTCATTAACAACTGAAAACCAAACATCAAATTCTTTCATATTTTTGGTTGTCGATGCTTCATAAAGAATAACAAAGATCACCTTTCAAAATTTGAATCAAGATCAGACGAAGGAATTTTCCTTGGTTACTCTTTTACCTCAGCTGCTTATCGAGTACTGAACAAACGTACAAGAGTAATTGAAGAAAGTACCGATGTCCACTTCGATGAATTTTATGTCAGAAAATTGGATCGTGAACATTTTGGTTCACAAATGATAGATACTATTTTTCAAAATCCAATTCCACAAACACCATCTCCTGACATGAACATAGAAATTGATCTTGATTTACTTTTTGAACAACCCAAAACCGCTTATAGTTCTGAATTTCTAACATCTTCTACAATTCCTACAGGAACCTCCGATGCAGAAACTTCACAATCAAACCAAGAAAATACAGATCAAGTCGAGGGGGAATTACCAACACTAAATTCCTCTTTGAACACTCCCAATCCACCTGTCCAAAATGATCCCAGTGCATCATCTATGGGGGAACCTTCTTTACCTCATTCTCACCCTATAATCCAAAAAGACATATCTGACAACAACCAAAATCTATTCCCAACAGAATCACCTGACCAAGAAGAACAATGGGACATAGAAACACCAATCGAAATATCTGAAAAAACTCGCCTAAACAAATGGACCAAGAATCATCCTATAGAACAAATCATAGGAGATCCCAATTCTGGTATTCAAACAAGAGCTGCTTCCTCAAATGAATGTTTATACGGAGCATTCTTGTCTATGACTGAACCCAAAACCATCCATTCAGCTCTCAAAGATCCAGACTGGGTCAAAGCCATGCAAGAAGAACTAGCTGAATTCGAAAGAAACCAAGTATGGGATCTTGTTCCTACTCCTCCCGATGTTACTGTAGTAGGTTCAAGATGGGTTTTCAGAAACAAAACTGATGATCAAGGCATAGTTTGTCAAAACAAAGCAAGACTTGTCGTCAAGGGCTATTCTCAACAAGAAGGGATCGATTACGATGAAACTTATGCTCCAGTTGCAAGACTCGAAGCCATTCGTATCTTTCTAGCATATGCAGCACACAAGAACTTCAAAGTTTACCAAATGGATGTAAAATGTGCATTTTTACATGGAGAGATTGATCGTGATGTGTATATTCAACAACCTCCAGGTTTTGAAGATCCACAGTTCCCAAATCACAGTTTTAAGTTACAAAAAGCAGTTTACGGCTTAAAACAAGCACCTCGAGCCTGGTATTCAACATTGTCAACATTTCTAGAAGAATCAGGATTCAAAAGAGGTTCAATTGATCAAACTCTCTTTCGTAAAATTTTTAATAAACATCTGTTAATCGTTCAAATATATGTCGATGACATAATTTTCGGTTCTACTGATGAATCGTTAAGTATCAAGTTTGCAGATTTGATGAAGAGCAAATTTGAGATGAGCATGATAGGAGAAATGACTACTTTTCTTGGACTACAAGTCAAACAATCATCAGATGGAATTTTCATCAATCAAGAAAATTATGTTAAAAATCTTCTAACTCGTTTTTCTCTTGACAAATCAAATACAGCAAAAACCCCAATGTCCCTTGGTTACAAATTAGATGCAGACTTAAATGGCAAGCCTGTTGATCAAAAGAAATATCGAGGAATGATAGGATCACTCCTATACCTCACAGCCAGCAGACCCGACATCATGTTTTCTACATGTGTCTGTGCCAGATACCAAGCCAATCCTATGGAATCTCATGCCATAGCTGTGAAAAGAATTTTCAAATATCTTAAAGGAACTCCATCTCTTGGCCTTTGGTATCCAGCTAACTCTGATTTTCAGCTTAATGCCTTCACCGACTCCGACTATGGAGGATGCAGACTAGACAGAAAAAGCACATCTGGTTCTTGCCAATTTCTTGGAGGCAGACTGGTAAGCTGGACTTCAAAGAAACAATCATGTGTGTCCACTTCAACCGCAGAAGCTGAATATGTAGCTGCCGCAAGCTGCTGTTCTCAAGTCATGTGGATGCAAACTCAATTACGTGACTATGGCTACAAAGTATCACAAATTCCCATATTTTGTGACTCAACCAGCGCAATTGCCATTTCTCACAATCCCGTGCACCATTCCATGACAAAGCACATCGACATTCGATATCATTTCCTCAAAGACAACATACAAAAAGGTCATATCGAATTGCACTTCATAAACACCGAAGATCAAATTGCCGATGTCTTTACTAAGGCTCTAGACGAAACCAAGTTTCAATACTTCCTAGGCCGTCTAGGAATGTTGAATCCAGATATCATCCATCCCTAATATCTTACTTTTTGTTTGTACAAAAGAGTGTTTACTTTCATAAACCAAAATTTTCCAAAAACATTCAAATAACCAAAATTTTCCAAAAACATTCAAATAACCAAAATTTCCAAAAACATTCAGAAAAACAAATCTTCAAAAATACAATAAAAGACTTGTCATAATAAGCTTTTATAGAACCATGTGATTAACATCTTCTTGACTAAATTTTCAGATACTTATGCTCGATGAATGTTCTCAGTTATATTGATTTTTAATTGAAGAGAAGGTTCAAATTTCAAACATTTTTGTTATGTACATTCTCCTATTCCCTTTGAATTTATTTCAATTATAACGATTTTATCTGTAAAGGGACATAAGATCAGGAGATTCAGATGAAAACCAAACCCATGTGAGAAATTGTACCTCGTCTTTAACTGCTAAGTGGAATTCATTTCTGTGAGCAAAGGTGTTTTCATTATGACTTATAGGATTTATACTCTTATACCGTGATGCTAGTCTCATTTTTGCTTAGATATCAAAATGACCAGGGACGATACAATCATCTCCTTATATATTAGACAAACTGTCTATTATATCACCTATCCCTATCCGAAATCAAACCACTTCAAAGAAAAGCTTCATCATCTGGCATAACGAATCTGACAAATGAAGAAACGACAAAGTCATATCCAACAAAAGCTGTCAACAAATCACAATTGGTAACCACATCAGATATCTTTTACACAATGTGTATTCACACAAATCAAGAAAAGATAAAGACAAAGGTAAACACCTCACCAAAGTAAAGGAAGATTTACAAACAAACAATCCATCAAGACAGACATCTCTCAAAACAACGAATTCTCAAAAGCTTTATCAAATATAGCTGTCAAAAACCGAAGATTTACCGGGATACTGTAGCCTTCATAATTGGATATTCTTAGTTGCAAAATGTACTATGAATATTTCTAAACCCCTCTACATGTATTTCCCGACAGAGAGAGAGTGAACATCAATGGCATGAATGAAGAAACCCTCTGAGTAATGCCGAAACCAGTCTTATGTGATTGATTATCTAATATGAAGACCAAGTGACTAAAGTATATAGGTATAAATCCATATTAAGCATAAGTCAACACCTTCAAACTGAGAGATATCACTCATCTTTAGTGATTATACACCCGTTCTGCACCCAGAACAAACAAACACCTCAGTCAAGTGTGAGCTATACCTATGAGCGTTCATCTGAATCGACCTATTAAGATCACTTGTCGTCTTTATAAATGCTATAAAATCTTAAGGAATATTATGAAAATACATATACAAAAACCTTTTGATAATCGAACTCGAGACTTTGATTCAGAAACAAATATTCTTGACAAACATTTTTCAAAACATAAGTAAAATCTAGTCACACTCTTTCAAAACAGGTGATATGGTTTTATAAATGTCTTATCCAAATTTCAAGAATTTCAATCAAACATTTTTCTCCTCATTTCATTAATGATCACATAGGGGGAAATTGTTGAATAATGTTTTTATGTTTTTATGTGACCATCACTGAAATAAGTCGAAATGTTTTTATTAACAGTTTATTTCAGATTGCATAAATTCGAGATCAACCAAACCGGAGAAAATGACGCTATGTACCAAAGAGCAAAAATGTCACCCAGCGACAGAAATCGCGACCCAACAGCTCATGTGTCGCAAAATGAAGAAAATCAAAACAAAAGAAGAAAAAGGCTGGAACAGTGCAGATCGCGACCCGATCTCATCCAGATCGCGACCCGATCTGATGACACACACGTGACGCTTTGCTGACCAAGGATCGCGAGCCTATGGCAACCCGACGAGATCGCGACCCGACCTTCCACCCATCGCGACCCGACCAGGATCACGACCCGATCACATATACATCGCGACCCGATCTCAGCGACCAACTCCACCGAGTCGGGTAGTGGCCAGCACAAAAGCAGGGAACCACTTGAGATCGCGACCCGATCATCTATACATCGCGACCCGACCAAGATCACGACCCGATCTTTATCCCATCGCGACCCGATCCCAGCGACCAGCTCCACCGAGACGGGTAGTGGCCAGCACAAAAGCGGGAACCACTCGAGATCGCGACCCGATCCCATAAAGATCGCGACCCGATCTCTGCTGGAACAGACTATAAATAGATGCTTCATCTTGCTGATTTCTACACACAACACTACATACTCTTATTATCCTCAAAGCATATCCACGACCAGAAACCTCAAAATTCTGATATTTCTGCATTTGGCAACGAGGATCAAACCGCAAAAACCGCAGGAAACAAAACCTCCTCCCGACACCAAACCTCAAACCTCCAAACAACCCTTACCCGACACCAAACTCCAAACCTCTAAACAACCCTTACCCGACACCAAAAATCACCAAAACCTCATCTTACCGTGAAGAACAAGAAATCGACATATCAAGAAAAACGCTATCTTCCGCAACTATCGATAAGTTCTTTTAAAATTATATGTGTCGTTATTGATTTATTTAAACTGTAATAAATCAACTGTACCAAACTTCCAATACACCCGAATTGAACCGTGACAACGAAAACATATGTGGACTGTATTTAACCGAGACATCTAACTTCTAACTTCTAACTTCTAACCTTTTTATTTATTGTAAAAACACGTTATCGTTGATAATGGAGTTTATTACATTTAACTTCTAACTTCTAACTTCTAACCTTTTTACTTATTGTAAAAACACGTTATCGTTGATAATGGCGTTTATTACATTTAACCTTTAACTTCTAACTTTTACTTTATTTACCGCTTTCTGTCTATTTAAATATTGTCTAGTTTAGATTTACCGCTTTATTTATTCCGCATAATATAGATATAATACATATCTGTCACACGGTAATAGGTTTAAAAACCTTGTTCGTGGAGATCAGTTATCGTATTTTTCAACAGACTGCTAAGACGGAATCAGTCATGATATGAAGATGATGTTGCTCAATAGCCCTTTTTACCACAATGGACCAAAATCGAGCACAAGAAATTTCGGAGTGTCGATTTTTGTAGTTCACGCTCTCGACAAATTGGCTCCAAAGAATTGACCCGTAATCAAGGTTGATGTCATGATAGAGGCCATAAAATAAAGAGTAAGAGAGCTTACTTGCACTGTCTGTGCCAGTCGTGCGTTCGGAGAAGCTTTTGAACAAGATTGTGAAAAGAAAGTTCCACAAAGGCGGTAGGCTCTTCTTTGTGAACTTGGAAAGTTGCGTTATATCACCCTTGTAGCCTAGTTGGTAGAAAAACCGTGGAAGAGTAGAAGGCGGAAGAGAATCAGGATCAACAATATCGGTTTGATCAGCAAACCTTAGCAATTTTCCAAATCGAGACTTGGAAATGCGCGTCTCGATGGATCCAACTTCAAAAGTAACAACATCATCAGCCTTGTTGTAGAATGCGGATGAGTATGCAGATGAGAGATACACGATTGGAACCTCCTCTGAAGCAGTTAGGGCTTTGCAGATTCTGGAGAATTTGAGACATTCGATCATCGGTTGAAGAGCTTCATTATACTTCGAAGAATGAAGATCAATAATCATGTTCTGATTTTGTTTGATCTTCAACATTAGAGAAGAGCAAGTATTTTCGTTTGCTGAGGATGAACCAGCCATTTGAGAGTTCTTGAATGTTCGTGAGAGAAAGAGGGCTTTGAAGATGAAGAGTTCTGCGTGAGAGATAAAGAGCGGAGAAAATAAATAATGAGCCAAAAACCGTTTAAATATCCTTTGAAGAGTGTTTGGAAAAGGAAATCCCGCTTCAATCGATTACGGTTCCCTAGAATCACGTCGTATCATCATGAGTAACCCCCAAAAGTCGCATTGCAGGCGCGTGAAAAGCGATAAAGTAGCTATTGTGGAGAGGACGTTATAACGGCCACGTCTTGATTACCTCATCCAAAATTTTTAAAATTTTGATGAGTAAAAGAAAAATTGCCAGGTCATCGATCTGAATCCTTAACAAAAGAAAATCAACCAAAGTTAGAAAAATCAAATAATGATTTTCGTGCAAGAGTGTGCCAAAGATAAAGAAGAAAATCAAGATTTATTTGGTAGTCTGTGATGTCGAAATGACATAAAACTGATTGATCCCGGGCAATGATCTCTTCCTTTGGAATCAAGAGAGATTCAAAAGTGGTTTTGTGGTATCCCATTGAATTACGATCAATTGATTTATGAGAATCATTGAAAGGTTTCTTTTAAGATGTTAGCTTAATGGGTTGGGATTAACTATCTTCCGGATTCCGAAAACGTGAGAAATGCTCGAAATTGGAAGACAGTACTTGTCTGACCAGAGTAGTCATGAAAACAAGTGAGGGTTAGGAGAATTTTGTCTGACTTGTAAAATGTTTGGAAATCTCAAAAAAAATAAAAACTGGACCTTTTTGGATAGAAATTACTTGGGTGGAGTAGATTTCATAAAGAACACGCAAAAGCGAAAGATTGAGATACCCTTTAAAGTTTTCGTCAATTCCTTAGTGGGGTCGGATTTTTGGGTTTCATTCGGAATGGTGGTAGAAACAATTCTGAAATCATGAACACAGAATTTGTGTAACCATCAGTTTTCAGTGGTATTGCTGAAGACCTTCATCAGGGTTACAGTTATATGGAAATGTATTGAATATGGAGAAGTAATAGAAAGGTCAAGAGAGGATGATGAGTCTCACAGCGCCCCATGGTGAAAATGAGTTGCGATCTTTGACTAGAATTTCTGAAATCATATATTGAAATTGGTTGAGATTTCAATAATCATGGATATTCGTTTTTGGTACTTAGAAAATATGAGAAGAAGAAGTCCGTCAATTCAAAATAGTTACAAAAAAATTGTATTCTTGCTGAAGAATGCTGACAAGGACTTGGCTATCATGAGAAAACATTTAATGCTTAGGCGAAAAGGAAGGAAAACGTCCAATCAGTTGCTAATAAGCCGTCTCCGCGTTTATGACACATAATAATGACAGCAGGCTGCACCATTACTTCAAAAAGTAATTAAATATCCACAATTGGAAGCTTAACCGGTGTCATTTCTGCCTATAAAAAGGAACCATCGTTAGTAGCAAGTACCCACAAAAAAAAATATCCATCAAAAAAAAAAATCAAATGGCCCATCGTCCGTATAATCGCTTTGATAAGGTCGAGGTTAAGATGCAAGAAGGCGACTACTCAGGCGGCATCTATGGCGGGGTTGTCACGAGAGTTTGGAATCACCAATATGAGGTGAGGATGACCACTCTCAACAATGGCGAGGGTGGTGGACCACTGATCGTTCCAACAATCTACCCCTTTCTGCAGCCTGTTCCACCAAGAATCTTGGTGGAGTTCAAACAGTTTGACCTCGTTGAGGTCTGGCGGGGTGGTGGCCGGCAGTGATCATTCGTACCACTCCCCACAACCAGTTCCATGTGGGACTGGCTGATAGAAGTCGCCTCTTTGTTGATGAGAGTGAGCTGCGCCTCTACCAAGCTTTCCATCCCGGTGATCCCCCCATGTGGCATTATTACAAGCTATAGGTTGAAGTTGTTTTTGTTTTGCCTTTTGATGTAATGACCTTTGTTCCTGTAGCTTGAATAAAATGTAGTTTTCTTTTGTTTTCTGTTCGAATTCTGTTTCTGCATTCGCATGGATATCAGCAAGAAGAACAATACAAAAAGGAAAAAGAAAATAAAATACACAACACAGGAATTAGAAATTTAAGGATCAAAAATAAACAAATCAAACAAACAAAAAAAATATTTTTGATATAAAAAAATAAAGAAAAGAAATAGCTAAAATAAGTAAAACAGTAAAATAAAGAAAAAAAAAACAAAGAAAACGACAAAAATAAAAATAATAAAAAAAATTAAAACAAACATAAACGAAGAAAGGATACATGCATTCCGAATCTTCCAAGTCTAAAATCCGATTCCGAAGCATTCCGATTTTCGGAATCAATCGGAATCTCAGTTAGATATCGGAACGGATTCAGCTTCCATCATTCCAAGACCTTGAGGAATTCTGTTGAATGCTAGTTCAGGAAGGGCTTTTGTGAAGATGTCAGCTAGTTGATCATTTGAGCATACGAAATGAACCTCGATGTTGCCGTCTTCAACATGATCTTTGATAAAATGATATCTGAGTGCAATGTGTTTAGTCTTTGAGTGTTGCACTGGATTGTGACAGATCCGAATCGCACTTTCGGAATCACAGTAAAGAGGAATACGTTTCATATTGACTCCATAATCTCCCAGTTGATTTTGAATCCATATTATCTGAGAGGTACATGAGGCAGCAGCAATGTACTCAGCTTCAGCTGTTGAGAGTGACACACAAGTCTATTTTCTTGATTGCCAGCTTACGAGTTTTCCATCGAGAAGTTGACAACCACCTGAAGTGCTTTTGCGATCCAATCCACAACCACCAAGATCAGCATCGGAAAATGCTTGAACAAAGAAGCCAGATCCTGATGGATACCATAGTCCAAGAGAGGTTGTTCTTTTGAGATATCGAAATATATTCTTCACAGCATTGTGATGTGGCTCTCTGGGATTTGCCTGAAATCTTGCGCAGTAACAAACAGCAAACATAATGTCAGGTCTGCTCGAAGTGAGATAGAGAAGTGAACCAATCATTTGGCGATAAAGAGTGATATCTGCTGCAGGTTTGTCTAGTGAAGGAGTGAGTTTTGTTCCGAAAGCCATCGGAACTTTGACTTTAGAATCTCCCTTCATTCCGAATTTCTCTAAGAGAGACTTGGTATACGCTTCCTGATTAATGAATATGCCTTCTGAGCTTTGTTTGATGTTAAGTCCAAGAAAGAAATTGATTTTACCCATCGAGCTCATTTCAAATTTTGTCTCCATCAGTTTTCGAAATTCAGTCGTTAGGCTAGGGTCAGTAGATCCGAAAATGATGTCATCGACATAGATTTGAACAATCATCAGGTGACTTCCTTCCTTTTTGCGAAAGAAAGTTGGGTCGACAGATCCTTGCTTGAACTTGGATTGCTTGAGAAACCGAGTTAAAGTTTCTTACCAAGCTCTTGGAGCTTGTTTTAGGCCGTAAACAGCTTTGTCTAACACATAGCAATGATCAGGATGTTTACTGCTCACAAAGCCTGGTGGTTGTTCGACGTAGACTGTTTCTTCTAATTCTCCATTCAGAAATGCACACTTGACATCCATCTGATAGACATCGAAACCTTTGTGTGCTGCATAAGCAAGAAAAATCCGAACAGACTCCAGTCTAGCTACTGGTGCGAATGTTTCTTCATAATCAATTCCTTCTTCTTGACAGTAACCTTTAACAACAAGTCTTGCTTTGTTCCGAATGACATTCCCTTCTTTGTCTAACTTGTTTCGAAAAACCCATTTCATTCCGAGAATAGATGCTTTTTCCGGAGTTGGAACCAATCGCCACACCCTGTTACGTTCAAATTCATTTAGCTCATCTTGCATTGCTTGGACCCAGTCAGCATGATCAAGTGCTACTTTAACTGTTTTAGGTTCAATCTTGGAGATGAACGAATGAAACATGCAGAATTCCACTTTTGAAAATAATGCGGCTTGCTTTTCTTTAGCTTGAGCTCGAGTGAGAACACCAACAGAAGTCGTTCCGATGATTTGAGATTTTGGATGATCTCTCGTCCATTTTATCATTGGAGGATAATTTGGATCATATTCAGGATTAATTTCTGAAATGATTTCTTCTGCTTCCGAATGTACCTCTGACTGTGTGTCAAGGTCATTATTTTCAACTTCATTCTCCCCCTGGAAGTGTGCATCGTTTCTATCATCAGAGTGATCTTGTTCAACCGGTAGAGTGGTGGATTCGGATTCAGGAGCCATACTCTCCCCCTGAACAGGTGCTGAACCCTCCCCCTGGATAGGAGCATCAGTAACAGTTGGAGTATTGTTCAGAATCGAAACATCAGTAGAATTTTCTTGTGAATATGCATTTTCACTGGCTGTACTTTCTATAAGCTTTAATAACTCATCTTCTTGGTTATCTCATGCATTTGCTTCTGATGTTTTTGCGGTTTCTTGGTCATCGAACAAATTCAAGAATTCCTCATATAGATCCAGAAGAGGAATTGCAGATTTATTGGATTCGGGAAAGATGTCTTCAGTCTTTGTACTAACGTGCTTTGCTCTGGAATTGTATCTATCATCAAAGGTGATGTAGTATGTTTCTTCAATCTTTCGAGATCTTTTGTTCAGAACACGATAGGCCTTTGAGGCAAGAGAATAGCCCAGAAAAATACCTTCATCAACTTTTTCATCCCATTTAACTCGTTTTTCTTTGGAGTTAAAAATGAAACACTTGGATCCGAAAACATGGAAGAATTTTACGTTCGGTTTTTTCTTGTTGATGATCTCATAGGGAGTAAGATTGAATCGTTTTGTGATGTTTGATCGGTTCTGAGTGTAACAAGCAGTTGCGATGGCGTCGGCCCAGAAGTATAAAGGAAGTTTTGCAAAAGAGAGCATTGTGCGAGCAGCTTCACAAAGAGAACGATTTCGTCTTTCTACAACTCCATTTTGTTGAGGAGTGTACGGGGCAGAGAAGTTATGCGTAATTCCTTTATTGACAAGAAAATCATCTAGAACTTTATTTTTGAATTCTGTCCCATTATCACTTCTTATCATTCGAACTTGTTTTCGGAGAAGAATTTCTATCTGCTTGATGAAGTTAATCATGTTGATCACCGCTTCAGATTTTTGCTTGAGAAAGAATACCCATGTGAAACGAGAGAAGTCATCTACCACAACCAGAATGTATTTGTTGTGAGCAACGCTTTCGATGGCAGATGGACCACAAAGATCAATATGCAGAAGTTCCAATGGTTCGATGATCTTTGTGTTAATGATTGTAGAATGGCTCTTCCGACTTTGTTTTCCTAGTTCACATGCATCACAGAGTCGGTCTTTGTCGTACTTGAGTAGCGGTAATCCTCGCACAAGATCACCAAGGACCAGTTTATTGATATCACGAAAGTTCATGTGAGACAACCGTCTGTGCCATAGCCAACTATCATCGTTCGTAGCTTTAGTGAGTAGGCAGATGGCAGGTTTTCCTTTGATAGGTCGCATGTCCAAAGGAAACATCTCTCCTTTTCTTTTTGACTTTAAAATTATCTTCTTGGATTCCTTCTCAACCAGCTCGGATCCATCTTCATCAAACGAGACTTTAAGACCAGTTCCGACGACTAGTTGTGAAACACTGATCAAGTTGTGCTGAAGTCCTTCAACATATGCCACTTTCCGTATCGAAATTTCACCATTTGTGATCATGCCATAGCCTTTGATGTTGCCTGTTGCATTGTTTCCATAACTGACTTTTCCTCCATTCGTCAGCGAGCGATATTCTCGTAATTCCTCCTTCCTTCCAGTCATGTGACGTGAACAGCCGCTGTCAATATACCATTCTGGATCATACTGTTCGTCACGTAGAACCTGCACAAGTTAGAGAGATTTAGGAACCCAAACCAGTGTGGGCCCATGTGAGAATTTACGTGAGATAGGAAAAATGCATGATCTTTCAACCCAAAAGGATTTTCTCACAGATGACTGATTTTTCTTATTTTCAATTCGGAACACTTTCATTTTTGTGGATTGCCATTGTTCTTTAGCAAAACGAGATTTCTTTGGAGTGAACGTGTTCGAAACTTGATAATAGTGGGTTTTCTGATTGTGAGAAAGATAAGTGGGATTTTGATTTTTGACCGATTGAGAAGAGAGTTTTGTTTTGATAGTAACTGTTGGGTGAATTTTGCTGGTTTTAAGATCTGAGTGGTTTCAGGATAGAGTTTTGCCTTCCCTTTTGAATCCGTTGAACCGAGAGCACGAGTGGGATTTTTTGTTGTTGTTGTTGAGACAGAGGGTTCAGATGTTGGTTTTGGTTTTGAAGTTAGCTCAACTTTCCGAATGGGAATTGGGTTGACTTTCTGGGTTAGGTTTGAGTCGTGTTTGTTTCTCCAGAATTGTTTTCTCTCTTTCAGATTCTTTTTGTACCTGGCATTCATTTGTTTCCTTTTGGCAATGAGCTCTTCAGGAGACTTATGAATACAAGATGTCGAGCTGTAATTAAAATCAGACTTGAAAGTACTCGTCTTAGGGTTTGAAGAATTAGATTTCAAATTCTCTTTACCCCATGAACCATTTTGAGAGACAGAATTTTTACAGTTCAATGATCCAGAAATGTAGTTACCACGAGACTTCCACGAGGTCATTTCGGAAAGGCCTTTAGTCTCATCTGAGTTGTCAATTGGTTCCGACCAAAAGAAAGAATCACATACATCAGAGTTATCGTTATCGACTAGGACTTTAAGTTCAGTTACATCTTTTGTATTTAGGCTAGGTTTAACGAAAACTTGATTTGGTACAGTGTGAATCTTTGGAAAAACAGTAGCTTGTTCGTTTAAAGTGTGTGATCCATCATTTTTAACAATTCTCGCAAAAGCAACTGAATTTTCAGAAATGAGATTTTTCTTAGTTTCAGTAGAGTTTGATACGAATTCCAAACAGTCAATTTCATCCTCAACAGATATTTCACTCATATCACTTTCATCAAAATCTGAAATATTCTCATTAATGGGAATATTATCGGAATTTAGTTTAAAGCATAGTGAATGAAAATTCTTTAGAGTTGCTGATTTAATTTCCTCGTGATCATTTTCTGAAAAATATTCTTTGACCATACTTTTATGTTCTTTGGACTGTATATAGCTTTCAATTTTATCAAGTCTGATTTGATAAGCTTCCGAAACCTCATCAGATGAAACAATGGTTTCACACCTATGACATTCTGCATCGATTTCATCCTCTTTCAACTCAAGAAAGGGCAAAATCATTTTGTGTAAATCCCTGCCTATGTCACAATCAAGATGCAATTGAGTAATATTATTGTAAATACGCTTAGCAATTAAACAGAAAATGTTTCTCTGTTTGACAAGAACTAAATTATCCCTTTTGACATAAATAATATCATCTCGTGCCTTAACTAACTCACTATCCAACGCCTCGATTCTTATTCGTCTCTCCTCATTCTTATTCGATATCCTGCTCAATTGATCATTTAGGTTAGAATTGCTTAGACGTGTCCTTTTTAAGCTATCACTCAAACTGGAGACAGTAAATGTAAGATCATCTAATTCAGCATCATAACTAGAAGAGCAAATATTTAAAGATTTAAGGATAGAGCGTACCTTGTTGACCACAGCCTCACATTCCTCAACTTGTTCATAGACAGGCTTCGCAGCAAAACAACTTGCTGAGGCTTGACACCCGTCAGTAGAGTAACCTCTGCTATCTGAATGATCAGCTTTCACCATCAGACATCGACCATGTGTTGGGTTCCTCACCTCCTCATCTTCCGAGTCCGTTGACCAGATCTCAATAGCTCCAAACTCGCTGTCCTCTTTCACCACAAAGGCTGCCTTGGTAGATGAAACATCATTCTTTTTCAGTTCCTTAATCTTCTTTGCGTAATAAGCTTCATCTTTCACCTGCTCCTTCTTCTCAGCTTGTTTTCGGAGCAAACAGTCTTTCACAAAGTGGTTCTTGCCGTTACAATAATGGCAGTCATATCCTGAGTCGCCAGCAAGTTTCTTCTCCTCATCATTCTTCTTTTTCTGACTTTCTTCCACAGTCTTTTCAGCATTAAAACCTCCTTGTCGATTTCGGTTTTTGAATTTGGAAAAGTTTTTCTTGAAGAACTTCTTGGGATTTGATACCATCAAAGCTTTGTCTTCTCTGGTCAAATCATCGTCGAAAAAGTCCGAGTCAGAATCGATTTCAATCGATTTCTTTCCGGCAGCAACCAGTGCAAGTGAACCAAGACCGATAGTCGCTTTGGCTTCCGAAATGATTTCCTTCTCATGGGATTTGAGGATTCCCACAACTTTAGCCAAAGTGTACGTTTTGAACTGTTCATGCGCTTTTATGGTTGAAACGATGGCCTTCCATTCGGAACGAAGACCATCAAGAAAGGTAACCTTTTGCTCAATGACAGTCCGAGCCAGATTGTATTTTAATAATCGACTGAGAAGATGATTGTATCGATTGAAAGTCTGGGTTAGAGTTTCTTCCGAACCTTGTGCAAAAGATCCGAAATCGGAAAGAAGAGTGGTCTGAATGGAGTGCTCAAGGTCAGCATCTCCGGAATACAATTCTTTAAGTCTATCCCAGATCTCTTTAGCTGTTTCGCACGAACTAACCAGACAAAGAGTATCTGCTTGGAGAGAGAATCTGATAATTCTAAATGCTTTAATGTTGCACATTAGTTTATCTTTTTCGTCTTGAGGAATGTTCGTGTGAGTGACGAGCAAGTTGTTGTATTCTTTTAGGGTTTTGATAACCCTCCTTGTATCTGTGTGGACATGAGTTTCTTCAGTAATGGCTTGCCAGATCGTTGATCCATGTTCTTCAATGCCAAGAACATAATCTTCAAAGTGCAACGCCCAGACTTCATACTCTTGAGTAAACAGAATTGGAGTCCTGGTAGTGGATCCAATGCTACTTGAAAGATTGAAAGACTGAGTATGTGAGTCGTCAAAGGCCATTGATACTTGTTTACTTGTATGAATCAGAAGTGTAGGTTCAAATCAAAAGAAGAATCGAACGTAAAAGATCAAAGTTTGATATCCAAAATCGATTGAAACGATGAAGATAATCAAAACGGATCCGTGAATAACACAAACTCCTGCTCTGATACCAATTGTTGAATAACAAGAGTTGGATCTAGATTCAAAAATGCGGAATAATGTAAATAACCAAGATCAAGAACAACCAATATGAAGAACTGATGTCTAATGATTAATATGCAACTCAAGAACAATTCGATGTGAACTATTCTGTTTGAGTGCTGTGAAAAGATTACGAAAGTTAACCCTAACAAGCGTACGAACATGCTATTTAAACAAAAACTAAGTATGGAAGGACAGACCCATTCCATAACCGATAGCAAAATTATAGGCATAAAATCTGGCAACAAATCCGATCAACATATTTGACTCAATCTTAATTTATGACTCAACAACTTTCTATTTTGAGAAAACCTTACGATGTTTTAACTTAAATCTATATAATGTATAAGAGATATTTTTGGAGATTGTCTCGGGTGTTAAGGTTATCCTTTCCACTCATAATGAGATAGTCTCGGGTAACTCACTAGGTATTTCCATTGCCTAACTGTTTTGATGTGTACTCAGGTTAAGGCTAGGAGTTTAAGGCGATGCGGGAATTTTAGAAGACCACGGGATGTGTGGCCATTTAAACCTTGTTTTGTACTTGAATTATGATATCTCCTTGCTATACATTATTAAACAATCTTTTGATGTTTTGGGACCTAATTTCCGCGATGATGAAACTGTTGAATAATGTTTTTATGTTTTTATGTGACCATCACTGAAATAAGTCGAAATGTTTTTATTAACAGTTTATTTCAGATTACATAAATTCGAGATCAACCAAACCGGAGAAAATGACGCTATGTACCAAAGAGCAAAAATGTCACCCAGCGACAGAAATCACGACCCAACAGCTCATGTGTCGCGAAATGAAGAAAATCAAAACAAAAGAAGAAAAAGGCTGGAACAGTGCAGATCGCGACCCGATCTCATCCAAATCGCGACCCGATCTGATGACACACACGTGACGCTTTGCTGACCAAGGATCGCGAGCCTATGGCAACCCGACGAGATCGCGACCCGACCTTCCACCCATCGCGACCCGACCAGGATCGCGACCCGATCATCTATACATCGCGACCCGATCTCAGCGACCAACTCCACCGAGACGGGTAGTGGCCAGCACAAAAGCAGGGAACCACTTGAGATCACGACCCGATCTTCCACCCATCGCGACCCGACCAGGATCGCGACCCGATCATCTATACATCGCGACCCGATCTCAGCGACCAGCTCCACCGAGACGGGTAGTGGCTAGCACAAAAGCGGGAACCACTCGAGATCGCGACCCGATCCCATAAAGATCGCGACCCGATCTCCGCTGGAACAGACTATAAATTGAAGCTCTCTCTTGCTGTTTTTTAGAGCACAACACACATATCATCCAAGCTCCATACACTCTTACCCACGACCAGAATCCTCAAGACACTCAAATCTCTGCATTTGGCAACGAGGATCAAACCGCAAAACCGCAAGAAACAAAACCTCCACCCGACACCAAACCTCAAACCTCCAAACAACCCTTACCCGACACCAAACTCCAAACCTCTAAACAACCTTTACCCGACACCAAAAATCACCAAAACCTCATCTTACCGTGAAGAACAAGAAATCGATATATCAAGAAAAACGCTATCTTCCGCAACTATCGATAAGTTCTTTTAAAATTATATGTGTCGTTATTGATTTATTTAAACTGTAATAAATCAACTGTACCAAACCTCCAATACACCCGAATTGAACCGTGACAACGAAAACATATGTGGACTGTATTTAACCGAGACATCTGACTTCTAACTTCTAACCTTTTTATTTATTGTAAAAACACGTTATCGTTGATAATGGCGTTTATTACATCTAACTTCTAATTTCTAACTTTTAACTTCTAACTTCTAACCTTTTTATTTATTGTAAAAACACGTTATCGTTGATAATGGCGTTTATTACATCTAACTTCTAACTTCTAACTTTTACTTTATTTACCGCTTTCTGTCTATTTAAATACTGTCTAGTTTAGATTTACCGTTTTATTTTATTCCGCAACCCTTTTTTATTCCGCATAATATAGATATAATACATATCTGTCACACGGTAATAGGCTTAAAAACCTTGTTCGTGGAGATCAGTTATCATATTTTTCAACAATTGGTATCAGAGCTTGTGTGATTTAATCTGAAATTTTTGTCGTGAACTTTTGTGTAGCGTTTTTATAAACCACCAATAAGTTTCCTTTAAAAATTTCATCTTAATATCACTTGTTCATCAAAACAAAAAAAAATCTTAAAATATTAAAAAAAAAAAAGGATCAACCCAAAAATGTCTTCCACAACCTACTCAAGAGCTCCATATGTCATCGATCAGGTATGGTCTATGATCTCAGATCTCGGTCTTTCAAAAACACCATTTGAGTCCCACATGACTAAGATTGAGAACAGTTTGAAAGCTGATCTCAAACTATATCATGACACAATAGTCAAATCTGATATCTGCAAATCTGAATTACAAACCTTGCAACTCAGATTTGGAGAATCAACAAGGACTAGAGACAAACTTGAAAGAGACGCCGAACGAAAATCAGAAGAATATAATCACGTCTTAGATCAATTAAATGTAGCTCTAAAACAAAAAAAGGACTTAGAAATGAAAAATCAATCTGTTTTTCCATCTGAAATAAAAGATACCTTAGAAATAGAAGTCCTTCAGTTAAAAATAAAAATTCAAGATTTAACTGACAAAAACAATGGTTTGATTCTAAAATTAGATGATTCTTCAAAACAAATCAAACTTCTTGAATCCGAGAATCAAAGATTCCAAGGAAAATTGGATTCTATCAATATTGCCAGAAAATTGAGTGATGATGTTTTCATTAAAGCAAACAACTTAGGAACTGGCAAAATTGATACGAATTATAAACCTGGAATTGGAAGAGAATCTTTCGAAATCGAACAAGCCAAACAAGAAACCAGGACTAATAGTGAAAACTCTGAATCAACTCTAACAGATCTATCCACATCTGTTAATGAGGAAAATTCAGACGACGAAACAGTTATCAACTGTAACCCAGATGATACTGATTTCACTGTTTCCAAAAGATCTTTCACTAATAGGTCTTCAACCCACCAAATCCAAATAACCAACCAAAACTCCTTTTACGAGAAAGGCAGTACCTCTAAACCAATTGCTCTTCAAAAGGAACAAGGCAAACCCAAAGTTTTCAAACAAACCCAAAAGAAACCTTTAAAACCAGCTTCTGTGCCACAAAAACAAACTTTGAATCCAAAACAAAAACCTTTTCAAAAACCGATTCAAAGTCACTTTCAAAAGATAAACTTCAATCTCTCAAGGAACTTTCGGAAACCATCATTTCATCAAATTCCATTCAATCATCAAAGTGTTTTCCAAAACCATCCAAATCCCAGATACAAAGAAAGGTTATCAAACAGATCTTCACATATAAGATACCTTTCACAAAATCAAAGACCATTTCAAATGACAGGTTTTCAAAAACAAATCTTAAATTGGGAAAATCTGATAAGTCAAATCAAGCCTCAACCACTTCGTCCAATTAACAGAAACCATAATGATTTCAAATCACCGAAAACCATTAACAAATCAGGACCCACCATGGTTTGGGTACCTAAAATTTCTCTCTAATTGCAGGTACTTTGTGCTGGAGAGCCCAAGGATGATACATGGTATATCGATAGTGGCCGTTCCAAGCATATGACAACAAACCATAGCCTTCTACAAGACTTCAAACCCACACTACCTCCGATGCAGAAACTTCACAATCAAACCAAAATGATGCGGATCCAATCGAGGAGGAACCACCAAAACCAGAACCCTCCAAAAACACCCCAATCCACCTGTCCAAATGATCCCAATGCATCATTTATGGGAGAACCACCAAAACCAAATTCCTCTTTAAACAATCCCAATCTACCTATCCAAAATGATCCCAGTGCATCATTTATGGGGGAACTCTCGTTACCCCATTCTCACCCCCAAACCGAAATTTACCAAAAACATTCAAATAACCAAAATTTTCAAAAACATTCAGAAAAACAAATCTTCAAAAATACAATAAAAGACTTGTCATAATAAGCTTTTATAGAACCATGTGATTAACATCTTCTCGACTAAATTTTCAGATACTTATGCTCGATGAATGTTCTCAGTTATATTGATTCTTAATTAAAGAGAAGGTTCAAATTTCAAACATTTTTGTTATGTACATTCTCCTATTCCCTTTGAATTTATTTCAATTATAACGATTTTATCTGTAAAGGGACATAAGATCAGGAGATTCAGATGAAAACCAAACCCATGTGAGAAATTGTGCCTCGTCTTTAACTGCTAAGTGGAATTCATTTCTATGAGCAAAGGTGTTTTCATGATGACTTATAGGATTTATACTCTTATACCGTGATGCTAGTCTCATTTTTGCTTAGATATCAAAATGACCAGGGACGATACCTTCATTTCCTTATATATTAGACAAACTGTCTATTATATCATCTATCCCTATCCTCAATCATACCACTTCAAAGAAAAGCTTCATCATCTGGCATAACGAATCTGACAAATGAAGAAACGACAAAGTCATATCCAACAAAAGCTGTCAACAAATCACAATTAGTAACCACATCAGATATCTTTTACACAATGTGTATTCACACAAATCAAGAAAAGATAAAGACAAAGGTGAACACCTCACCAAAGAAAAAGAAGATTTACAACAACAAATCCATCAAGACAGACACCTCTCAAAACAACGAATTTTCAAAATGCTTTATCAAATATAGCTGTCAAAACCAAAGATTTACCGGGATACTGTAGCCTTCATAATTGAATATTCTTAGTTGCAAACTGCACTATGAAAATTTCTAAAACCCTCTACATGTATTTACCGACGGAGAGAGAGTAAACATCAATGGCATGAATGAAGAAACCCGCTGAGTAATGCCGAAACCAGTCTTATGTGATTGATTATCTAATATGAAGACCAAGTGACTAAAGTATATAGGTATAAATCCACATTAAGCATAAGTCAACACCTTCAAACTGAGAGATATCACTCATCTTTAGTGATTATACACCCGTTCTGCACCCAGAACAAACAAACACCTCAGTCAAGTGTGAGCTATACCTATGAGCGTTCATCTGAATCGACCTATTAAGATCACTTGTCGTCTTTATAAATGCTATAAAATCTTAAGGAATATTATGAAAATACATATACAAAAACCTTTTGATAATCGAACTCGAGACTTTGATTCAGAAACAAATATTCTTGACAAACATTTTTCAAAACACAAGTAAAATCTAGTCACACTCTTTCAAAACAAGTGATATGGTTTTATAAATGTCTTATCCAAATTTCAAGAATTTCAATCAAACATTTTACTCCTCATTTCATTAATGATCACATAGGGGGAAATTGTTGAATAATGTTTTTATGTTTTTATGTGACCATCACTGAAATAAGTCGAAATGTTTTTATTAACAGTTTATTTCAGATTACATAAATTCGAGATCAACCAAACCGGAGAAAATGACGCTATGTACCAAAGAGCAAAAATGTCACCCAGCGACAGAAATCACGACCCAACAGCTCATGTGTCGCGAAATGAAGAAAATCAAAACAAAAGAAGAAAAAGGCTGGAACAGTGCAGATCGCGACCCGATCTCATCCAAATCGCGACCCGATCTGATGACACACACGTGACGCTTTGCTGACCAAGGATCGCGAGCCTATGGTAACCCGACTAGATCGCGACCCGACCTTCCACCCATCGCGACCCGACCAGGATCGCGACCCGATCATCTATACATCGCGACCCGATCTCAGCGACCAACTCCACCGAGACGGGTAGTGGCCAGCACAAAAGCAGGGAACCACTTGAGATCACGACCCGATCTTCCACCCATCGCGACCCGACCAGGATCGCGACCCGATCATCTATACATCGCGACCCGATCTCAGCGACCAGCTCCACCGAGACGGGTAGTGGCCAGCACAAAAGCGGGAACCACTCGAGATCGCGACCCGATCTCCGCTGGAACAGACTATAAATTGAAGCTCTCTCTTGCTGTTTTTTAGAGCACAACACACATATCATCCAAGCTCCATACACTCTTACCCACGACCAGAAACCTCAAGACACTCAAATCTCTGCATTTGGCAACGAGGATCAAACCGCAAAACCGCAAGAAACAAAACCTCCACCCGACACCAAACCTCAAACCTCCAAACAACCCTTACCCGACACCAAACTCCAAACCTCTAAACAACCTCTACCCGACACCAAAAATCACCAAAACCTCATCTTACCGTGAAGAACAAGAAATCGATATATCAAGAAAAACGCTATCTTCCGCAACTATCGATAAGTTCTTTTAAAATTATATGTGTCGTTATTGATTTATTTAAACTGTAATAAATCAACTGTACCAAACCTCCAATACACCCGAATTGAACCGTGACAACGAAAACATATGTGGACTGTATTTAACCGAGACATCTGACTTCTAACTTCTAACCTTTTTATTTATTGTAAAAACACGTTATCGTTGATAATGGCGTTTATTACATCTAACTTCTAATTTCTAACTTTTAACTTCTAACTTCTAACCTTTTTATTTATTGTAAAAACACGTTATCGTTGATAATGGCGTTTATTACATCTAACTTCTAACTTCTAACTTTTACTTTATTTACCGCTTTCTGTCTATTTAAATACTGTCTAGTTTAGATTTACCGTTTTATTTTATTCCGCAACCCTTTTTTATTCCGCATAATATAGATATAATACATATCTGTCACACGGTAATAGGCTTAAAAACCTTGTTCGTGGAGATCAGTTATCGTATTTTTCAACAGAAACTTCTTTTTGAATTAATGAAGTCATTTTAGAAAAAAAAATGTTTTAATTATTAAACCCTAGCGAGGGGTGTCACAATTTGGTATCAGAGCATTGGTTTAAGTGAATTAGGTACTAGGATTAGTACTTAGACTTAAACTTAAGGTGCTCGTGAGTGAGGGTTATGTATTAGTTAACTAATTATATACCACAAGATTAATGTTTATCTTTCTCAGAATGGTGAACACTCGTAGCATGGTCCCGTCGGGTGAAGTTCAAGGAAGTGGGGCAGGTGATGAGGCTCAATCACAACCCATTTCCCTTGCAAGCATTGAGAAGATGATGCTTGATTTAATGGCCAAGCAAGAAGTAAAGATGATTGGTAAGATGAAAGAGTTAATGGAGGATCAAGAAGTACGTTTGAGAGACGAAGTGAAGAACTTGTTTGGGGATAACACCGCTTCGGGTGGGCATGATACAAGTAGCTCGTATGATAGTATGCAACATGGACCTCCTAGTAACACTGTGTCCCAAGACATGGTAACACCCGGGAAAAGGTGCAGCTTCAAGGACTTCAACTCTTGCAAGCCACCTACTTACAATGGGACTCTAGACCCGGTTGTACTTCACAATTGGGTAATTGAGATCGAAATGTCCTTTTATGCTTGTCAATGCGGTGATGATCAACGCGTGAACTTCGTAATCACTACTCTCAAGGAAACGGCTCTTGAGTGGTGGTTGGAGACTAAAGAAATGATGGAGTTGCATGTGTTGGAGAGCCTAACTTGGGATGTATTCTTGGAAAAGATGAAGGAGAGGTTTTGTACTAAAGAAGAGATCCGTGATCTTGAAAGAAAGTTTCTTGACTTGAAGAAAGACAAAATGACTATCACGGAGTACAATGCTAAATTCCGGAAACTTTTGAGCTTTGCTAGAAGATTAGCCCCAGATGAAGCCACTAAAGTGGATCAATACGTGGGAGGTTTGCCTTGGAACTACCGACTTAACTTTGAAGCTGCTACTCTTGAAGTTGCCATGAGAAAGGCAAGGAAGATTGAGAAGACATTAGAAGAACGAGACAAGGAGAGACCTCAATTTGCAAACAAGAGGAAGGAAGGCCACGACTCGCGTGGAAAAGGAGCAACCGAACAAAAGAAACTGAAATTTGATAGTAGGGGAAAGAGTAGTGAAGCCATATCCAAAGCCAAGGAAGATGGTACGTGTTTCAAGTGTGGTGAAAAGGGACATTTCTCAAACGCGTGTCCTAAGGGTTTCAAGTGCTACCAATGTGGGGATTTCGGGCACAAGGCGAACGAGTGCACCACAAAGAGGAAAGAAGGTAGTGGAGGTGGGAGAAGCGAAGCACCTCGAACTCGAGGAAGGGCTTTTCAAATGACTGAAGAGGAAGCTAGGGAGAAGGCAAATGTGGTGTCAGGTATATTTCTTGTTAACTCTCTACCCGCTTCTATGCTTTTTGATTCGGGGGCTACTTATTCCCATGTGTCACCTAATTTTGCAAAAAGACTACAATTACCTTTGCATAAGCTTGAGTATGAACTAGTGATAGATGTAGCGGGTGGTGCAAGAAAAATTGTGAGTAAAGAGATATCGCATGTAAAGGTGGAGTGTAATGGGGCGGAATTTTGGGTTGATCTCATACTATTGGATGTTGGTGGATTTGATGTCGTACTTGGAATGGATTGGCTTGCAAAGTATGACGCTGAAATTCTATATGGAAAGAAAATGGTGAGAGTGAAGACATCCGAAGGAGAACCGATTCTTATTTATGGAGACAAAAGAAGAGTGCCCACTAGTGTGATCAACGTGATGAAAGCAAGAAGATGTTTGAGAAAGGGTTGTCAATCTTACTTGGCGTATGTGGTAGACACAGTGAAGGAAAAGAAGACTTTGGGGGATATTGAAGTGGTGCGGGATTATCCCGAGGTTTTTCCCGATGATCTACCCGGTTTGCCACCGGATCGTCAAGTGGAGTTTCGTATCGATTTGGTACCCGGAACTGTGCCTTTAGCCAAAGCTCCATATCGTTTAGCGCCCGCGGAATTAAAAGAGTTGATGACCCAATTGCAAGAGCTTCTTGATAAGGGCTTCATTAGGCCTAGCTCTTCCCCTTGGGGAGCTCTAATCTTATTTGTGAAGAAAAAGGATGGCTCCATGAGAATGTGCATTGATTACCGGGATCTCAACAAAGTGACTATCAAGAACCGGTATCCTCTACCTCGTATTGATGATTTATTCGATCAATTGCAAGGTGCGGGTTACTTTTCAAAAATTGATCTTCGGTCGGGTTATCATCAATTGAAGGTAAAAGATGAAGACGTAGAGAAGACGGCCTTTCGAACAAGATATGGGCATTTTGAGTTTCTTGTAATGCCTTTCGGGCTAACTAATGCACCCGCAGCTTTCATGGATCTCATGAATCGGGTGTGTAAACCGTTCATTGACAAGTTTGTGATTGTGTTTATTGATGACATCCTCATTTACTCAAAGTCGGAGGCAGAGCATAAAGAACATTTGAAGATGGTACTCGAAACTCTAAAAAGAGAAAAGTTGTATGCAAAGTTGTCAAAGTGCGAGTTTTGGATCGGGAAAGTTCAATTTCTTGGGCACGTAGTGAATAAAGACGGAATTAAAGTGGACCCGGCAAAGATTGAAGCGGTAATGAATTGGGAGAAACCGAAGAATCCAACCGAAATAAGAAGCTTTCTTGGATTGGCGGGATATTATAGACGTTTTATAGAAGGGTTTTCCAAGACTGCATGTCCGTTGACTTCGTTGACCAAGAAGAATGAGAAGTTTGTATGGACCGACAAACAAGATGAGGCGTTTGAGTTGTTGAAGAAGAAGATGTGTGAAGCTCCTATTTTGTCCCTTCCGGAGGGCACCGAAGATTTTGCGGTTTACAGTGACGCGTCGGGTTTAGGAATTGGATGTGTTCTCACTCAAAGAGGAAAGGTTATTGCTTACACGTCACGTCAGTTGAAGGAGCACGAGTTGAATTATCCCACTCATGATAAGGAGTTGGCGGCCGTGATTCATGCATTGAAGATTTGGAGGCATTATCTTTATGGCACTCAATGCAAACTCTTTACGGATCATCAAAGTTTGCAATATTTATTTAATCAAAAGGACTTAAACGCGAGGCAAAGGCGGTGGATTGAAGTGTTCAAGGATTATGATTGTGAAATCCTCTATCATCCGGGTAAAGCGAACATTGTGGCGGATGCTTTGAGTAGAAAAGAAATTAGTGAGAAAAGAAGAGTTAAAGCATTAAGAATTGAAGTGGTATCCACACTAGTTGACATGTTGAAGAGTGTTCAAGAAAGAGCTCAAGAAGAGGGTAACATTAAAGAAGAAAGACTTGGCAAGTCAGTGATCTTTGAAGAAAATTCTCACGGATTGAAAACATTTCAAAGTCGTGTTTGGGTACCGTTGTATGGTGGAAAAAGAGAATTAATTCTTGATGAGGCTCATAAGACCAAATATTCCATTCATCCCGGGTGTACAAAAATGTATATGGATTTGAAGCCATTGTATTGGTGGCCGACCATGAAAGTGGATATTGCAAAGTATGTCAACAAGTGTTTAACGTGCTCTTTAGTGAAAACCGAGCATCAAAGACCTTATGGGGATCTTGAGCCGTTGGAGGTCCCGGAATGGAAGTGGGAAAGGATCACTATGGATTTTGTTACCAAGTTACCGCGAACAAGAAGTGGTCATGATATGATTTGGGTCATTGTGGACCGGTTGACTAAAAGTGCATTGTTTCTTGCGGCGAGAGAAACATGGCCTGTTGATAAGTTTGCGGAACTATATAGGGATGAAGTCATTCGGAGGCACGGAGTGCCATTATCAATTGTGTCGGATCGGGACAGTCGGTTTACATCACATTTTTGGAAAAGCATGCAAGAGGTGTTGGGAACCAAGTTATGTTTGAGTACGGCTTATCATCCTCAAACCGATGGGCAAAGTGAGAGGACGATTCAAACGCTTGAGGATATGCTACGTGCTTGTGTGTTGGATTTTGGGGGAAGTTAGGATAGACATCTTCCTTTGATTGAGTTTTCTTACAACAATAGTTACCATTCATCCATAAATATGGCTCCGTATGAAGCTTTGTATGGAAGAAAGTGTAGATCACCTTCATGTTGGTTACAGGCGGGAGAAAAGGTGTTGGTGGGGCCTAGTTTGATTCAAGAAACCACGGAAAAAGTGGAGGTGATCAGGGAACGGATGAAGGCGGCCCAAAGTAGACAAAAGAGTTATGCCAATTTGAAGAATCGACCCATGACATTTCAAGTGGGAGATCAAGTGTTACTTAAGGTGTCACCTTGGAGAGGAATCATACGTTTTGGGAAAAGGGGAAAGCTTAATCCAAGGTATATTGGACCGTTGAATGTGTTGGAGAAGATTGGAAAACAAGCTTATAGACTTGAGTTTGCCACCGGAGTTGCATGGAATTCATAATGTTTTCCACGTGTGTTATCTTAGGAAGTGGCTTGGGGATAAGGTCGACTTCCTACCTTTAGAGGAAATTCGGGTGGATGAAAACAAAAGACTCATAGAAGAACCTGAGGAGATTTTGGATAGAAAAGTTAAAAAGCTAAGGAAAAAGATGATCGAGCTAGTTCTTGTCAAATGGAAACATTCGTCGGGAGCAAATCTCACGTGGGAAACGGAAGAAGAAATACGGGAGAGATATCCACATCTTTTTGGAGAAGCCGAGATTCCGAGGACGGGATCTTCTTAAAGGGAAGGTAATTGTAACATCCTTTATCTAGGGTAAATAATTTATTGAATAATAGTAATAATAATAATAGTTAATAATCATAATAGTTACAATATAACAAATAAATTAATTAACTCATCTTGAAGAAATAATTAATTTAGAGTAATCAATTAAGGGTAAATAAGGAATCTACCATATGAGGTTCTAGAAGAAGGACCTAAATGTAAAAGTAGAACTCTTATGGAGTGGGGAGGGGTTTCATTGCAATTAAAAAGAAGTTAGTAAGCTGGAGGGACCATATTGCAATTAAAGGAAAACTTGGGTCTTTAGTTGGGGGAAAACCCCATTTCCCCTCTCATATTCACGATTTGAAGAAGGAAGGGAGAAAGAGGGCGATTTCAAGGGGAATACTAGAAGAGGAGCACATTTCCAGCTAGATCTAAGTAGTGATCATCAACCATTTGAAGATCTAAGGTAAGAAATCAACCTTTCATGTTGAAAACCCACTATTGGGGTAGATTGAGTCTAAATTTCGAGTTCTATGTTGGGGGAGATGGAATCCATGATCCCAAGGATGTAAATCACGAATTCAAGTGACTATTCTTCTACAATTTGGTTGTTATATGCTTGGAGAACAGTTGGGATGCTTGTTGATCCATTTGAAACCCTAGTTTTTGGGGAAAACTCATCATATGGTAAAACTTTGATGATTGGATCAACTCTTATCTTCCAAATGTTCTATGAAAAGCTTAAATAGATTCCTAATGATTCCCAAGTTATTGGAGGAAGGATTTCATTATTGATTGGTCATTAGATTGGGTGGAATTGGATACTCCTTGGATCTAAGCTCATGAAGTAAACTTGAAATGATAACATGGATTTGATTCAATGGAGATGATATTGGATGGTTAAAAAGGGTGTAATGATGTATTATTTTGAGTTAGAATAATGTTATTTCAATGGTTATGAGTTTGGAGAAGTGTTGGACCTTGAATTGGATGAAAAGGAGTGAAAATGACCAAAAATCAGGATTTCAGCAGGTCTACACGACCCGTGCAGGGCCACACGACCCGTGTGGGTGGTCTGGAGGCCACGGGTTGGGTTCCTGCATTTCTAAACGACCCGTGTAGGGCTACACGCCCCGTGTAGCTCTGTCTGGCCAGTTTTTCAGTTTTTAGACCTTAAGCTTTATGGTTTGGGCCTTGGGTTCTAAGGTTCAAGCCCACTCTTAGGACATGTTTAACTAAGATTTTACTCTTAATTAGTGAAGTATAACTAATCTAGAGCTATTAGTAATGTTGAATATTATTTCTTGTAGGAGAGGAGTAATCGAAGTAAAGCAAAGAGTCATATCCTACTTTGGGACGTAAGAGAGGTGAGTTACCGGGAGTACACATCCCCCTTTTTACTTGATGTTTTATTACAACTATCATGCATACTTCTATGTGTTAAATGTTGCATAAACCTTATGTGTGCATACATCGAAATGAGTCTTTTCAATGTAAATCTTATAAATTATACAAAGAGGTTTTGTGAGACATTCGGACATCCTATTTGTGCATTACATTACATGTAGGATGGGGTTTGACCGTGAGATGCCTTGATGAAGAGTTTGACCCTTCTCTAAAATAAAGAGGGTGAGGAGTTTATATGAGTTTGACCCTTCTCTAGAATAAAGAGGGTGAGGAGTAGTTCCCGACATTAGGGAATTTGCATGAGGGAGTTGCTACCCCTCATGAGGCTAGTGTAATGGCCACTAGTCTTAGTTTCAACCCACACGGGGATCAAGTATTATGCTCCGTGCGTTTGCTTGTGAACTTAGGGGGTGCCATTGAGGTGAGATGGACTTTATGAGATGGACATGGGTGGGGATAGTTGCATTGCATATGCATATCATGACTTTCTATTTTGAGAAAACCTTACAATGTTTTAACTTAAATCTATATAATGTGTAAGAGATATTTTTGGAGATTGTCTCGGGTGTTAAGGTTATCCTTTCCACTTATAATGAGATAGTCTCGGGTAACTCACTAGGCATTTCCATTGCCTAACTGTTTTGATGTGTACTCAGGTTAAGGCTTAAGGCTAGGAGTTTAAGGCGAGGCGGGAATTTTAGAAGACCACGGGATGTGTGGCCATTTAAACCTTGTTTTGTACTTGAATTATGATATCTCCTCGCTATACATTATTAAACAATCTTTTGATGTTTTGGGACCTAATTTCCGCGATGATGAAACTTCTTTTTGAATTAATGAAGTCATTTTAGAAAACAAATGTTTTAATTATTAAACCCTAGCGAGGGGTGTCACATATTTTCCACTGTGGTCCATTATTCTCTCATATCTCTTCTTTTCTACTATATATTTTTCTACTTGTATTGTTTGTTTTTTTGCAGGATGTTTGCTTTTTATGTTCCTGTTATGTTCTCTGGTTCCAAAATCTGTTTTGGTTCCTGGTATAGCATTGTTGTCTATTGGGGCATGTCCCAATGAGTTTTTGTTGTTTCTTAGGTGGGGAGTCCCCAGCCTTCAATTGTATTTATTCTTTTTATTAATAAAATTTGCCAGAGGTACCGTCCTCTTTACCCAAAAACTTATTGATAACTTGTTGAAAGCTAAAAATTAAAACAAAATATGAAAAATAATAGCTTTTATTGAAGGGAAATTGACATATTGGCCCAAGCAAGTATACCAAAATGTTTTAAAAGGTCCTGTAACTTATTTTTGGTAGTTTGAAGCCACTAAACACTAACATTACAGGTTAAAAAACCCTTTTGTTGTTGATGATACGAGTTAGCCGGTTATATTGGGAATTTTGAATTAAAAAAAAAGCTAGATAATGCCACGTAATCAACCAAGTGGACACGGTGTAACACGTAAGCAGCATGACGTCAGTGGAACACTCTTAAAAGAGTTGTTGGGTGTAATAAGCTCACAGACAAAAGTTTGAAGGGTAATCGAGGTTACGAAGCTGTCGACGAACCAACGAGAAAATCGAATTCGACAAAAAATGGCGGGCTTCAACAACTACTACCTGCATCTGGTGGAGAACAGCCTTCCGTTGCCTGAGTGTCAATGTCGGCTTACGTCGATCTTACGGACTTCCACAACCCCTGAAAACCCTAGAAGGAGGTTTTTAAACTGTCGGTATTCGATGGTAAGAACTCTTGATTTAACTTTTTATGTAAAAATGGTGATGATCGGAAGGAGGGGGTAGTACATTGAACGTTTTGCGTGGATTTCTTCGTAAAAGAAAACCCTAATTTACTGTGAATTTTTTTTTTGAATGCAGACATCAAGAGACTGTCGTTGGTTTCGTTGGGTGGATGATGAACTGACCCGTCATTATAGGGGTGAGATGAGGAACCTTCAGAACGATGTGGTGAGGTTGAAACGCAACCCTGAAGTTGCGATGCTGAAAAATGAACTGAAGGAACAAAAGGCAAAACACGAAGCGGATCTGGATGCAGCAGTGATTAGGATTGTAGCTTTGGAAGAAGAACTTCGAAAAGAAAAAAGAAATGCAGGTCAACAGAAGCTGATTTTGGTGATTGTCGTTTGTTTGCTTGTTGTGATCTGCTTGTGCAGGTGGTTAGGGTAGTTTGCTTACAGAAAGGGTGGGTTATTGGGGATTTTGGGGGGTTTTGTGGATGTGGTTGGGTATATGAATGGAAGGTTGGTAATTCGTAGGGATAAAGTTAGGATAGTGTACAATCCCATGTATGTAAGCAGCATTTTGTAGGGTTTGTTGGGATCCCCATTTTGTACAATCCCGTGTATGTAAGCAGCATTTTGTAGGGTTTAGAGGGATCCCCATTTTGTACTAAGTGAATCCTGATGATGAATCCGATGTATGTATTAAAAGCAAGTTATGGAATGGATCAAACTTTAAATGGGATCTAATACAGATTCCCAGTTTTTATCTTGTTTTTATTGTCCATATGTTATTGGAATGGGGGACCAATGGTCAATGCATAATACAGATTCCCAGTCACTTGAACTTTATTGTCCATTTGTTTGAATGATTGTGCTTGCAAGAAAAACAATCAATTTATTGGAATGGGGGACCAATGGTCAATGCATAATATATGTCCACTATTCTCCCAAAGTTCCAGGTACAATCCCATGTATGTGAATAAAATAAATGCATGGACCACATGAATATTGTCCCAATGTGCATGAATTAAATTATCATAACTTTAAATTGCATGGAAACCTCATTTTAATAATGCAACATGCAATCTCATTACCAAAAAGTGGTATGCATATGCACACCAACATGTTGCAAAATACAGTGGTATTCCTGGATACGAATCCTAGTTACACAATTTTTTAACATACCAAAAAAGGAAAACACATTATCATTCAATTAGTTAAACATATCAAACTACTCCAATGTGACTGGTTTGGATGCTGAATTCCCTTCCCCATTTACTCCAATGATATTCCTGGATAGCTTTTTCTTCACAATTCTCTCAGATTTTCTGATGTGTGCAAGTTTCTCCTTTTTCACCTTCTGCACAACTTCTGCATGATTTTGCAGTGGTATTTCTTGTGTAAGTCCCTCAGTCTGTACTGCTTCATCATCTACTTGATTTCCAGTTGGAGTTGATTCAATTGCCATCTGAAATGGATACAATTATTAGTGTGTAGTTTAGTTTGGAACAAAAGGCAAAGTAGGTTGCTATTAACTGCAGTTACTGTATTATCTTTATTGTTTACAGACCTGCTTATCAACTGATTGCTGAGTTAAACCCTCACATGTGTTTTCTTGAGTTAAACCCTCACATGGGTTTTCTTGAGTTAAACCCTCACATGGAACACCTTCAGTTTGATTTGTCATGACTTCATTTGGAACACCAGCATCCTCATTTGTTTGTGCTGGAACCTGTAAATATCACATAACACCATTATAGTTGCACAAAGTTACACAAAAAGTTAAAAAAAAATATTTAAATTTGACCTTGTTCCTTGTCATTGTTCTAGCACGTTTGAACTTCATTTTTGCAGGTTTTGGATCCTTTGGACATCTAGCCTTGTTATGCCCTGGTTCATGACATATACTACAAGACATTATTTTTCCAACTTTTGATACTCTATGTTTTCCTACCTTTTCAGTAACATCTTTCCTTCTATTCACTTTGGGTCTTCCTGGCATTCTCCTATTTATAGGTGGCAAGGGTGGGATAAAAGAGGTTTCTGGCCACATGTTGCTCCCATTCATTGGTGATAATCTTTCTTTGTAAGTTTTTAAGTACGTATCCCTAGTGAAAAAATCATGGACATAACTCTCAACTTTTTTATTAATAAAAGATATGGCTGCCACTGAATGGACACAACCATACCCATTTAGTTGCCATAATCTACAAGAGCATGTCCTTTTTTCCAAGTCCACTTCATATGCTTCACCTGCATTTCTTGTTTCAAACTTATGAAATCCACTTGGCAAAACCTCCCAATATCTTTGTTTCATCTTTAAGTCATTCAACTTATGTGTAACCCATGGGGAAATGTTTGTGGACCATCCTCTTCCATTCATCTTGAACATCCTCTCCATCATGTAAAGCCTTAATTCCTCTAGCATTGTAATGATGGGCTTCCTTCTTGCTTCAACAATTACTGCATTGAAACTTTCACATAAACCGTTCTCATTAGATGCACAACCTCTCCCAGTTTGAAAGTAGGCTTTTGACCAAGTCTTGGGGTCCTTGTCCATCAAGTACTCCTTGGCAGGTGGACAAAGCAATTCCAATTCCTTCATAATCTGTTTGAAGTGTTGTTCTGTAGTAGCATTGGATGCTTTCCAAAACAAGTTTTCAAAATGAGCACCAGGGAATTTTTTTTTTAAGTTTGCACATATGTGTCTTGCACACTGCCTGTGTTCTGCTTGAGGAAGAAGTTCCTTAACAGCCTCCATTAATCCCTAAGACAAACAACAAATTGTAAATAATCCTACAATTACACTAACACAGCTTATTATATAACAAGTAAATGATTACCTTATGTTGGTCAGACATCAATGTTAACCCATTGCCCAAAGCAAGTTCAAGATCATCTATAAGCAAATCCAGGAACCACTTCCAATTCTCCTTATTCTCAACAGATACCACTGCCCAAGCAATTGGAAATATCTGGTTATTAGCATCCCTACCTATAGCACAAAGCAACTCTCCACAACAGATTCCCTTTAAGAAACACCCATCTAGTCCTATGACTCTTCTACACCCTTCAATCCACCCTTTCTTGATAGCTGCAAAACACACATAAAACTTGCTGAAGTAATTTTTTCCATCAGGCATTAAATTGACTTCCAATTTCACAGTGGATCCAGGATTACTCCTTCTAATCTCTGCACCATAACACCATAATTTTGCATAATGCTCTGTAAGGGTTCCCTCTATCAATGAAATTGCATGTTCTCTTGCCCTTCGACATTGGCTAAGACTAACATCAATTCCAAATTTCTTTATCACTTCAAGTCTAAGTTGCCTAATGGTTAGCTTTTGTCTATGTAACATCTCTTTTGTGTAATGACTTCCAATCCATGAGCATGTCACAATTGATCCTAACTTGTAGTTTCTTGCACAATTATGGTCATTTTTCAAGGATTTTATTTGAAATGAATGTTCATCTCCCATCCATGAGGCCCATAATCTGAAAGTACATTCCCCTTTACAACATAACACCAATAGTCTTTTGTTATCATTTTTCTTGAAACAAAGTTGGTATCCATGAGCAACAGCATAGTTACATAACATGTGTTTAAGTTGTTTTGGGTTCTCAAACCTCATACCTAACACGGGACATTGCAGCTTCCAATGGACATTCTCATTGAAAATGCAATGTTCAACTCCATCCTCAATAACATCTGTTTGGCCTTCATGGGTCTCATCAGAACACATTTTACTCAGGAAGACATCATCACATGTCTTGTTCATCTTAGGAATATCTTCTGGACCAATCATATCATCCAAATCATGAAAATTGGGAAACTCTTCTTCTACATCAGGCTCTTTGTCATCAACTTTAGCATCATTATCAACAACTTCATCATCCTTATCAACAACTTCATCTTCCCCTTCATCACTTAAAACAAGATTCATATCTTCATCAAACCATTCTTCTAGCCCTGAACCTGTATGGTCCATATACAATGATATGACCATATTTGACTCATATGCTTCAGTAGCCTCATCTAAAAATTGGGCATAGTCGAGATCATTCTCTATGGGTCTTACACCTTTAGACAAAGGTCTATTCGGGATGCAATAGTACAGTCCCTCACATGGTGATCCAGTAAAACGTTCCAACCAAGTGCCACATGTGTGAAGATTCATAGCAGCAAAATCAAAGTCTGTAAACAGATACGTTTCCCCTTCAGCATAAGAGCAGGGATGGCGAACAAACGTACCATTGTAGTGCAATCGTACTTTGAAATAAACTGGATCGGGAAGATTATTATCCATGCAATGTTGGTTCTCCAGTTGATACTACTTCAACCTTGCAATTTGTTGTTGGTCACTATCTTCGTCTTGAAAAAACCCTAATCGCCCCCACTGTTCTTTCAACTACAACGATTGTGCAACTGAACCTTGAACTTAATGTCATCTGGTCATTTATTTCACTCAAGTTTTCCACGTGTTTTTCCTTTTGTCTGTAAATGAACCAAATTTGCCAACTCTACTGCCACGGTATTTTCCTCACCGGCTATTCAGGTTTCTCTTCCAAAAATGACTATATAGACACAGTATTGTCCTCATTAATGGCTTAAAACACCCAAAATAAAGTTCAGGGACCTTTTAAAATAATTTCATATACTTTGTGGGGCCATTAGATAAAAAACCCTTTATTGAACAATAAAAAAGTTGATGCTAAAACACGATAAAGACAAATAAATAATGACTTTTTATAACATTAATCTTTTTATTTAATACGTAATCAAACATACAATCTAATGAAGATGTACTAAAACAGGTAATATAGAAAAACATATAACCTATGTATAGGTTAAATTCGATTAAAAAATATACAATTATCATTAGTGTCTTAAAACCAAATAACCAATTAGAAAAACACTATTAATACAAAATAATACAAAACAAGAAGATTTTATTATATATTTGTCTAATTCAAAAACTTATTTTAACAAAAAAAATTAGATTATGGCGAAATTGCAAATTTGTCTTTTCACATATATAGTTCGAAGTGCAAAAATGATAAATGTAAAAAATCTTACACCGACAAAATCCACAATAAGATGGAATCATAAACGCGTTTTTCGGTGAAATCGAAATTAGACCAACCACTACCGATTTGCTAAGTAAAGTCCAGGAACCATGTTTGTAATTTACTCGAAATTTCTTTTTTATCATTGGTAGTGGAAATTAATGCATATAAGAAAAACCGTGAAGCCTCTCCAGCTGAAAAAGCACTCGCATATCTCGTCGTCTCCCTTCCTCGTTGACTCGCCGTTTGCCTGTAAGACTTTCCGGCCACCGCCGTTCGTTCGGTATTTTCAGCGTTCTTCCTGTCTAGTCGCCGTTCGTTCGTCCTGTATCCTTTCCGCTTCAGATCTCTTTGACGTCGTCCTGTAGACAGGTAACTATGAAAGCAAATTTTATGTCTCGTAATAACCCAAAATAGCCTGGTGATGTTCCCATGTTGCAAAGCTTGCTGAATTGTTGAAGACAGATTGTAATATATGTGAAGTATGTTTAGGTCTTATATCAAAAAATTAGGATTTTGCTAGAGCAGTGTCAGATCTTAAATCAGAGAAGTCATGGTCAAATTATTTGAAAATAAATTGGATCAGATTTTCGATTTTGTTCTGTTTAATATCTATTTGTGGGACCACTGCTTTTAGATGCGATTATTTTTTAATGCTTTCTTATTTGTGTGCTTGGTTTCATACCTTTCATAGCTTTCTTATATGTGTGCTTGGTTTCATACCTTTCATAGCCGAGTTCAGAGCTTATTGAGATACACCAACATATAACATATAAGGAGAAACAAGAAATAGCTACAAAAAGTCGTGGGAAGGGTGAAGGCTCGTCAATCCATAAATCATAATGGTTGTTCTCTCTCAACTTTCTGAAGCCTCTTCATCTTCATCGTCAACTGATGGTCATAGATATGATGTATTTTTAAGTTTTAGAGGTCTTGACACTCGTCGTGGTTTCACCGCTTTCCTTCATGAGGCCCTCGTGGATGCCAATATCCATACCTTCTTGGATGATGAAGAGATTGAAATCGGGGAAGATCTTAAACCTGAACTGGAGGCTGCTATTAGAGCGTCTAGGGCATCTGTAGTCGTGTTGTCCCAGAATTATGCTACTTCCACATGGTGTCTTGACGAATTGGTGCTGATTCTTGAGCAACGTAAGAAATTAAACCATATAGTTATCCCGATCTTTTATCATGTCGAGCCCACCCATGTGAGAAAGCAACAGAGTAGCTTTGGAGATGCAATGGCTAAGCATAGGCAGAGGATGGAGGCCGAGACAGATGCAAATAAAAGAAGTAAATTGGCTCAAAAGATGGGTCAATGGAATATAGCGCTTAAAGAAGTTGCCGATTTAAAAGGGAAAGCCGTAAATGACAGGTGAACACTTTCTTACTCATATCTCCATACTTTTCAATTTTGTTATATTAACGCATGGAATGTCATATGATCTTCTCCCTAAGAGTATTTAATATCCTTATGTGTTCAAGTCGGATAAAAAGGATGCATAAAAAATGAATCTGTGTTTTAATTATGTGATCTCATAAATTAATTCATATAGATAACCATCGTAATAAGTTTTACATGTTTTCTATGCATTTAATATGCCAGTTCATTTAGATAAAATTTTCTTATTATTTTTATATGCTTTATATTAAAATTACCGGAATTTAATTGATTTGCTATGTGATTACTATCAATTATATCATATTATCTTAAATCATAGCAACTATTTTAATACTAAATAACTTCTCTTACTTGTAAGGAGTAAAGTAAACATAGCACTGTTCCATGACAGTTTGTTAAAGTTGGTACATAATGATATTTGGTTGCCCATTAGTGAAATATTGTAATACATTGGTGGGTGGCTCTGTTTTTTTTTTACATAAAAAATATTAAGATTATGCTCATTAGATGCTTATATGGTTAGAAGGGCATATATGATATGGGTTTGATGTGAAAAACTTAATTAAAAACAATAGCTTAATATGATATAATTTTGATTTGGTTCTTTGGATAAATTAAATCTCCACATCTATTTGTTAGTTTTGTGGATTGTGTTTTGACTTATCGAATAAACTTTCAGGCTAGAGACCGAATTCATCAAAGAAATTGTTAATGACATCTACCATAGATTACATATACCCTTAAGGAGTACATTGCCACTACTTATTGGGATGGACAATTCCATTAGATTTGTCACTTCATGGTTGAAAGATACATCCTTACATACGACAAGCATACTCACTATTTTGGGTATGGGCGGGATCGGGAAGACAACTTTAGCCAAATATGTGTATGGATTACATTGTCGTGAATTCGAGACAAGCAGCTTTATTGGAAATATCAGTAGGAGGTGTGAAGATGAAAAATCTAGAGGGTTGCTTGAGTTACAAAAACAACTCTATGATGACATTTCAAAAAGAAGTTCAATCCAAGCTCATGATGTTTCTATATACACCTCAAATATAGAGAATGCAGTAGCTTGTAAAAAGATGTTTCTAGTTCTTGATGATATTGACAGTCTTGACCAGTTGAATGCATTACTTGGAAGTAAGGGTTTTCATCCGCAAAGCAAAATTATTATAACAACAAAAGATGCATGGTTGACGGAGAGTTGTGCACTATTCAAGATGAACGTTAAACCCAATCATGAAAAGCACTTCCTTCAGGTCTTGGATGAGAATGCATCACAGAAACTTTTGTGTTTTCATGCATTCATGTCCTACTATCCCAAGGAAGGTTATGAAGAGGTTTCATTAAAGTTTGTGAAGTATTGTGATGGACATCCATTGGCTCTTGAAGTTTTAGGAAAGTCTCTACATAATCGAGACGCAACTTACTGGGAAGACCATATAGAAATGCTAAAGAAAGAACCTGGTTCTCATATAGATAATGTCTTGAAAATGAGCTTTGATTCTTTGTCATCAAAAAATGATAAAGATTTGTTCAAGTATATTGCTTGTTTCTTTGTTGGAACAGATAGGGGTGTTACTGAAGCAATATTAAAGGCATGTAATATAAACACAAGATCTGGGATCACTAATCTCATTGAAAGATGCCTTCTCAGTATTGGATGGAAAAATGAATTGATGATGCATCAGTTGCTTCAAAATATGGGGAGATTCATAGTACATCGAGAATATCCTTCCAAGCCATGGAAGCGAAGTCGATTATGGCGTCATGAAGAGACATTGAAAGTGTTGAAAAAAAATAAGGTAAGAGCCCATGTATATTTGTTAGTAGTATGGTTAAATGCAAGAAATAGCATCATACTTGCTTTGATTTGTTTATTATACATTTTCTTTACATTTCTTCCTATTACAATATTGTACTTTGAAAAGTCTAGCTAGTTATAGCAATATCTTCCAAATACAAAGTGATTTTCATTGCTATAATTGTTAGTAAATGTGTACATAATATTCTAATAAAATTTTGTGAGTATGATACTATTATTGGGTGGATTTTTCAAAATACAATATCTTAATAAGAAAAAAATTTGAAATGCTATAATACACAAATAAATGAAAGCATGCAGCTACTTCTTGCATTTAGCTTTCAGTAGTATGTTTGTTTAAAGTATTTCTTATTTAATAGCGATTTTAATTTTTTGGTATTCCATTTCTTCATAGGGTACAGAAAAAATTCTAGGCCTTGCCCTTGACATGCAAAGGCATGGGAAAGAGATGATTAAAACAGATGCATTCAGGAACATGGATAATTTGATGCTACTACAACTCAATTATGTGCAAATTAGTGGGTCTTATAAGAATTTTCCAAAAAAATTAAGATGGCTGTGTATGCATGGGTTCCTTTTGAAGTATATACCTTCAGCCTTACCGATGGAGAATTTGGTTGCTCTTGATATGTCATATAGCAATATTGAATCGTTTGATATTTGTTGTAGTAATCCACGACTTCAAAAGAGGCAAAAGGTAACTTATCATAATTTTTTACTTTTCTATGTTGAGTTGATGAAGTTCACTACTATTCTAACTTATCTCAACTTCTACAGTTGATTGAATCATACCCAAAAGACAAAAGGTTACTTGGATCATTGAAGATTCTTAATTTAAGTTTCAGTGAACAACTTTGTCGTGTAGGTGGCTTTGACCAATTCTCTGCACTTGAGAGGTTAATACTTACAAATTGCATTGGTTTGGTTGATGTTTGTGAATCAATTGCGCAATGTGTTGAGCTTGTCTTTGTTGATCTGAGCTACTGCAACAAACTTGAAAAACTTCCCTTGTTAAAGAAAGTTGAAACGCTATTACTAAAGGGTTGTAATCTTGGTGAATCTCGAATTGAGATTTTAGATATGAATTCCCCAGAAATGCCCAAGGCTAACCACATTGGCATAAGCACAATAACCTCTTCCTCAACGGTTCTGGAGGCTATACCAAGTTATTCAAAGTTTGTGTTTTCTTTACCGAGATCTTTAGTATGGTTGACACTTAAGGATACTAATTTGTCCACTGAATGCTTTCCCTTGGACTTCAGTTGCCTATCCTTTTTAAATGTGTTGTGTTTAAATGGCAACCCTATCGTTTCCCTACCAAATTGTGTGAGAAGCCTTCCTAGGCTTGTGACACTTTGTATGGATAATTGTAATATGCTGACGTCAGTCGAGAATCCTCCACATACACTAACACATTTGAACCTCATGGTTGATTATAATAATTTAAGAAAAGTTGTATCTGATCCACAAATGTCCCCGCTCCATCTCAGAATGTATAATAGTACTCTTCCAGCTTCGTCGTTTGAAATTGAAGGCGTTGTGAAAATACAACCAATCGCAAGTGTCGAGGAAAAGTTGATACGTAGTTTGGGCTGGACTAAGCTAGACTTCCTTTACGGAATTCCCGTGGCAGCTTCTTCTTCTTCTTATGATACAGACCTAAAGGAATCTGAAATCCAGGTTTGCTCTAGAAATCATGTCTTTGTGTGAATGTCTATGTATGTATAATTAATGAAGGCGGTTGTATTTGGCAGATGTATTACGAATTTGGAATATTCAGCACAATTTATGTAGGCGTAATGTTGCCGGATTGGATTGCAGAAAGAAGCACAAGGTCATCAATGTCATTTTCCATCCCATCATCTCTTAATAGGCTTAGAGGATTGAATTTTTGCTATGTGCTTACGTCTTCAAATCTGTTTTCTGAGGTCCCTTATTTGTCTGTGCCGCTGATCGTAATTTGTAATATAACAAAGAACTACACCTGGAAATACAGACATCACATCCGGCGAGTCGATGTTGGTGGAAACTGTATGACGTTGTTAAGTCATTGGATGTTTGGGATGAATGAGATGGAATGTGGTGACCACGTTACCATTACCTTGGAGGGGGGTTCAGTTGTTGATTATGATAGTGATAGTGAAGCAGAGTTCACGGAGTGTGGTGTAAGTTTTGTGTATAATGATGGAGACAAAGATGAAGAAGATGTATTGGAATACTACAAGTCATGGAATCACATAATTGGTGGAGATCTCACTGCATATCAGTCAACAATAGGAAAATACATCCTAAACAGATATCAAATTCAGCATTGTATGTATGAAGGTAGATGTCATTCTTATGTATTACTTTTTATCTAAAGTTGATTATAACTAAATGATTCTATTTTATTGATAAATAATTCTTCTTTTGGTTTTCTTCAATTGTTGTCAAATCTTTTATCTATTTTTTCAGGAGGAGGTAAGTGTCAGCACTTTAGAGCTTTGTCTCACAGGAGGATGACCCCTAATTAAGGTACTTTTATCCCAAAAGGTCTTTCCTCATCACATAAATAAAAAATGCACACAAACCAACTGTCACAAGCTTATTCGAATATTTTGTCATGCAAGCTTAGGATGGAAGGAACTACAAAAAGTCACAACGTTGCAATGAATAATTTAAGCTTAGGATTTATTATTCTGGAAATAGATACTTCAAAACCTCTATGGGGCCGATTTCATAAGGTGCAATGTCTTATTTTTACTATGCAACTGTTTGCTTGCAAAGCTATTCAATTCTAAGCATATGCTTTTTGTTTTGTTGTCTCAAGGAGTTGGATATTCCAAACACAACATATTGCACAACATGCTCAGAGTTTATTCAATACTTGGCCGGATCAATTTTATATTTTTATTAGTTCATAATTTTCTCGTTCGCCAAAAACACAGCATATTGCACAACATAATTGATCATATTGTACATGTTTTTGTGCTAGTAAACTGATTTTATGCTCAGAAGTTACTAATATATACATGTTTTCTTTTAGAAGGAAAGAACAAGTTACACATCTTTCTCTCATATAAACTTTCATCCAAAATCACGTAGAAATTACCTCTCAAAATCTGGTTTAAAATAACTGCCTCCTGCTCTGCTTTTAGTTATAACTTATGTGTCTAAAAAACCTGTCATCTATCTCTTATATATTTTATCATAATTGACTTTTTAGTGTGATCGGATGTGGTAGTAAGGACATAAAATGATCCTTAATCTATTTAATTTTACAGATAGGTTTTATTTGATTATAGAATTTCAATTCTCAAATTTTTAGGGCTACAGTTTCTCATTTTAATCTTTTCCTGACAGAGGTTGTTTCCGCATTAGTGAATAACTTACATTTGATGCGATATTGTTCCAATTCGTTTAATTATGTATGTCTCCTTGTCCATACGATTCGTATATAAAGATGGATAATATGATTCCAGAAAGCCATGCTAATGTATTGAAGCTAGAAAATCACTTCAATTTAATAATTTCTTGTTATGGATTTTTTAATAACATAATACTTTTTTTTCCTAACAAGAAATAATTAAGTTCAGATAAAATTTTTGAATTTTATAACTTAATTCCATTCCATTTTCGGATTTTCCATCAACCAAACACATGACCAATTTTGATTCCTTCATATTCCAATTTCAGGTTGATCATGTGTGTTGCATTTTTCTTGGGGACTGGATTGTGTTTTCATCAAATTTGATAAGCAAAGTATCTAATGAAAGAAAATGGCAACATACTTTCTTTTATTTCTACCTAGTTACAGAAATGTCATCTAATTACATAACAATTTTTACTGCTATATGTAAGTAAATTTTTAAAAGTACAATGTCCCAATAAGAAAAAGATATTTAAAGTACAATGTGAAAATTGTTTCAAAATACAATGTGCTAAAAAGAAGAAATTGAAAGTACAATGTTGTGAATAAATGTTATATCCTGCATTTAGCCCATAATTAAAATGGTTAAATGCAAAAAATAGCATTGCACTCTCATTTATTTGTTTATTGTGTTATAGTACTTTCATTTCTTCCTATTATGTCATTGTACATACAAAGTAATTTTTTCTGCTTAGAACAATGTCATGATATGTACAATTCTATAATTGGGTAGATTTTTCAAAATACAGTATGTTAATAAGAAAAAAACAGAAGCACAATGCTTTAATATAAAGAAATGGAAGGAAGACGCTACAATTAATAAATAATTAAAAGTGCATTGCTGTTTCTTGCATTTAACTCATAAGCAATGGTTAAATGCAAGAAAAAGCAATATACTACAGTTTATTTGTTCATTTTAGCATCCTATGTCCATTTCTTCATATTACAAATTTACGACATTGTACGTTGCAAAATCTACCTAATTGTAGTCATGTCATCCAAATTTGAAACAATTGTATTGCTGTAATTGAGTAGATTTGTGAAAGTAAAATACCCTGATAAGAAAAAAAAACTGAAAGAACTATGCAATGATAGGAAATTTTGTAAAGTTGGATGCAAAATTGGAAGTAAAACGTTGTAATAGAAAGTAATGAAAGTAAGATACTATAACAGAAATGTTTAACGTTTTGTGTGCAGCTCATCTGAAGGCGGTTATTGAGATATTGACTAGACTGTTTAACGAGACATCAGAAGCCTTGGGAGGTTCGCGTGTAGTTCCAGCTATAAGAAGCAGGAGATTGATGACAACTCGCGTATACCTAATTCTTTCCAAGATGTGGTTATGTGGTGTTTTTGTTACATTCTATAATTTCATTTGGAGGCTTTTGATTCTAAATAAGTTAGATCATAGTGTTTTACTATAGTTTTGGTTTTTGTTTGTGTATTGAAGTAGATTTCATTTTCTTGATTAGCTAACAGATACAATTTTGTCAAAAAAATGAGAGCATGCTTTATTATTATTATTATTATTATTATTATTTTTACTTGGATTGTAGTTGTATTCATGTATCATTGTTTTGTTGTAGGATATTTTCATGCTTTTTCTCCCTAGGGAGCATCACGACTTAATGATTCCCTCTTATATCTTGTAGTCCTAGTTTGACAAAGCGGACCTTGTATTGCGATGTGACTGGACCGATGTCAATGTGACAAAAATTACAATTTTGTTTCACCCAAAAGAAACCTTAAACCCAAGTATGTAAATTACTTGCTTCAATGCTTACATCACATAGTATCATGACAACTTGTGTTTCATGCATTAATGTTCAACGATGCAAGACAAGTTATAAAGAGGTGTATATAAAGTTTGTTGGGGAAATCCAATCGTCCTTAAAACTTTGGCATGTCTACATTATATTTGTATGTGCCTGCATTGCTATTTCAAATCATTGCTCTGTCATCAGCCGTTCGATCAAAGCTGAAACTAAATCCAAGTCATGTTAACTGTAAAATCAGTTATCTATTCAGTTGTATATTTTTCGACCATATCTCTATTGTTGGCTTCATTCATCCCTACGCCCTTGATCGCCATGGATGTCTACGTTAACTCTGGTTTTTTTCCATTTAAATGAATTGGGCCCTTAGTATTAGCCGGCGACTCTCTTATAGGTAGATATCTTGCCAAGCCAAGCTATCTTGAATATTAGACCTTCGGTCAATTTTACATGTCTCCCGAAAACAAAATTTTGGCTCTTTGATTTTTCTTAACCTTGTTTGTATATTCATTAGAAATTTTCTACACAATATTCCATGACACGTATTTGGAAACACAGCTCAAATAGCCATGCCAATAGAATTGGTACGATCATATATGATGGCTAAATGATCGATATCCCCCGATACGTTCATTCAGCCTCGATAAAAACCATATACATGATTCTCCAATTTTTGTTTTTCCAACTACACAGGCAAGTGGTCGGATTTGGGTGTTGTCTTCCATGGCTACCATTGGGAGCATACTTCCCATCCCAAGTATTTCCCTTTCAAGTAAGGGTATATAAGCAATTTTTAAATGCTCGAATCAACGAAATATTAGATAAGTGTAATATTAGCTTTTTTTTTAGCTCTAATCCACCATTTACAATATTTAGAAAAGCAAACGGCTTTAAACATGCCTTTTGTAAATTTGATGTCTTTAATTTCAAATCCCTTCTCAATACATTTGATAATCTTACTTGGCTTTGAACACTTGAAATAGTTTGATATGTGATAAGGGGTTTTGGGATATTGATGATTTTTGTTTGTGGGATAAGAATCCCAACAACAATGATAGATCAAACATTTTTAAGTTACTAGTTTTAGTTTCTTCATTATCAAAAAAACAATATGCAGAGTTATCACTTTGGTGTTGTCGGTGCTCAATATCAGTCATTAGATTGAGTATCATCAGAATCTAATATACAATTAAACTTTTCCAACGATTTTCCATGTGTGTGTATGTTTGAATCAAAAATTTTACATAAATTTTTGTTGATTCATCAACATTATATGTAGGACTATTATGAGCAACTTCCTTACCTTTATAACTAACATCAACCTGATGTACATGCCCATCGTAAGCATCTTGTTTTGCGTATCCCAGGTTCACAAGAGTCGACATATCATAGGTATTATTAAATTACATATTTGGTTACAATTGGCACTAGAAAACTCCTTGCGATTAAATGAACACTACTTTCCATAACATTATTAACAAAAACAACCATATATTCAGAGACGTATTAGTAACAGTATTAAAAGAATATTTGACAACACTGTCAGTAATAATTTGAATAACAAAATTTGATCCAGAACATTGAAAAGACAAGCGGATCTATAATTAGTGTGTAACCTGGACTTAGAAGCCACCAAGTTAACCAACCCCAAACATGATATAATTAGCTAAATCTATACAATAACATGTGTAACCTGGAGCCATGATTGCATAAAGTCGTTTAAACGCTCAGGATGTCCTCCACTACAATTAGGGATTTTAAAAAGCTGATCATATGAACTCATTTTCAATAATAAAATGATGGATTGGGATACAAAAAGAGATTCATAAACCTCTAAACATATGCAAAGATCCTAATAAACCAGAATTTGTTAGTCCGTACTCTCAATTCATAATAGATACAAGTCCCAAATGTACGAGATTCGGAATGTATCTCTTTCTGACATGACATATTTTAATAGAACTTTATATCATGTGTGACCAACTTCTCTGGCAGTCCGGAACAAAAGTGAATAGTGTGGAATGTGGAGTTCTAGACAATATGGTCATTTTTCAAAAACAGAGAAATATTTGATTATTTTTAATAAAAAATTCGTTCATAATAATTAGTTTTGTGAACATCCCTAAATTTAATTATATATAATACAATTTATAAAGTTATTATAACAAGAAATGTATAAGATAAAATATAGAAAATAAGAAATATAAGAAATATCTTTCTAAAATGTACACAAATGGAAATATTTTATCCTTATAAAAATGATGTAATAAGTTGGAGATATTTGTATCAAATATTATGTCATTTTGATATAAAAATAGTATTACGGGTTAGAGATGGTATTACAGAGTGACAAGGAGATGGAGAACAAGATTAGGTTCAAAGTTGAACAAGGAATCACGAAGATACCTTTAAAATACAAGAACTAGTTATATATTTTTTTTGGAAATATAACATAATATTTGTATTTTTACAACTTTTAAATACGTGTATTTTTAGGTTAACTTTTGTTAATGCATTATATTATAATAGACTATAACAATAGGTCATTGACTACCTTTTAAACTAATTATCTCAAGTTACCAACATGTTATTTCATGTGTTTCATCAGTTGACCTTCATCAAATCAACAGTCCAATGAAAATAAATATAAAAAAAAGAACAGAACAAAGCATTCGGTATTCTAACAACATCTAACCCCACTACTTAACTTTTACAAACTGTTTATTACCATGTTCACGTCCGATAAAATGATCTTTGAAATTAAAATTCCAATTGTCAATGAAAAAAGGGAGGTGAGTTATTGAGATGCGTGTTTTCTCCCATTTTTGTGCAAATGTATATGAAATGAGAATCGGGATCTTCTAAAATATAATCAGCGGGTAAGAGGCCTTTGTCGGTGGTGGGGACCGGTGTTAGGTATGATTTAGGAGTCGAGGTTGAACCTGGTGGCCTTTGGAAACCAGGCCGAGCTGCAATGAAAAATAGAGGTTTAGAGTTGGAGGAAATTGCACAAAAGACACTAAGTTTTCACAAAAGTTCGATTTTAACACTATGTTATTTTTTTTATTTTTGATTAAGACACCAAGTTTTCATAAAAGTTCGATTTTGACACTGTTATTTTTTTTCAGTTAAGACACTAAGTTTTCAAAAAAGTTCGATTTTGACACTATGTTTTTTTTTTCAATTAAGACAATAAGTTTTCACAAAAGTCGATTTTGACACTGTTATTTTTTTTTTCAATTAAGACACTAAGTTTTCACAAAAGTTCAATTTTGACACTCTGTTAATTTTTTTTTCAATTAAGACAATAAGTTTTCACAAAAGTTGGATTTTGACACTATATTTTCAAATTTGTTTCAATGTTGATCATTTAATCGGTCAACCTGGTTGTCATCAGCTGACGTGTCATGGTGACGTGTCGATCTTTGATGACGTGGAACTTTTGGTGACATTACTTTCTAGGTGTCAAAATTCAAAAAGAAATGTAGGGACTTTATTGAATAAAGAAACACGGTGTTAAAATCGAACTTTTGTGAAAACTTAGTGTGTTTTGTGCAAATTGCCTTTGTTATATTTAGTAATATTGATATATGAAAAGCAATAAGATACAAAATTTGTGATAAATTAAATAAAAGGGTCAAAGGTTGAAATCGGTCCCTTTACTATTGTCCTTATAGTTATACTAATTTATTCATATAAGTTTTTTTTTTTTCCTGAGGCCTAAGGTCATTTAACTTTCAAAATTGTATCAATTACACCATGTGACCTTATATAGCAGGTTTCACGAGTTAAGCACCCTTTTTTCTACAAATTTGCCCCAATTTTGATTTTTTTTTAATACGAATTAGGTCCCAAGCTTTCTACAAAATTTGTTTTTATAAACTTTTTTTTTTGGGTTTCTCTTTACAAATTTGTCTTACTTTTCCGTATAAAACTTTGTTTTTTTTTTGTTTTTTTACAACTTCATTTTTACATGTTCTTTAACAAATTTCAGTCTTGCATGTTTTTTACATCTTCTTTACACGTAAAACAAAGTCAAAAAATTTGTGAAAATGAAGTCACAAAATTTGTATAAAAGTGGGAAAATTTTGTTAAAAAGTTGGTAATCTGTTAAACATACTATAGCATGTCACAAGCTGTAAAGGATACAATTTTGAAATCTAAATGACGTTAAACTCTCCAAAAAAAAAAGTTTAAGTGACTAAATCAATACAAGGACAATAGTTGGAGGACCAATTTCAACCATAACCCTTAAATTTCTGTAAACATATATAGCAACTTACTTACAATTCCTTACCAATAATAGCAACATACTTACATTTCTTTATTACAATAAAAATATTATAATAAAGTACATCACCCATACCGGTAAAGAAACATAAGTACATTGCTATTATTGGTATAAAAATTACACAAGCAAGTTGCTAATATAGGTAAACAAATTAAGTATGTCACTATTATGGGTAAAAAATAAAGTACATTGCCCATATTGATTATAAAAAACAATTATGTATAATATTATGGTATATAAAATGAAATAAAGAAAGAACTCACGTATTATATACAAGTCTATTTTCCAATTGTAAGATGGTCGGTTTATATGAGACATTCTAGCTGTTGGATCACCATATGTAATCTGTATAAAGTAGTCAATAGTATCTGATATTTTATATAATAACATTAAATGGAATTTTTTTATAATTTACAAAAAATGGTTTGATTGCGTACCAGCATATAAATCCCTCCAGGTTTAAGAATCCTACAAATAAATCAAGAGATTTGTTAACATCAACAAAATTAAATGCAAGAAATAGCAACTTATTTTTATTGATTTTTTATCATATCATCTTTCTTTCGTTTGTTTCTATTACAACGTTGTACTTTGAAAAATCTATTAAATTACAGGAATTCGAATACCAAACAATTTTTATTGTATAATAGTGTAAATTTTAGTGTTATAATAAAATAAAATTTGAAAAAACAACAGTATAAAGATTTTTCAAAATACAATGAAAGGGAAGTAGGATGCTATAATACAGATAAATGAAAGTATGTTGCTACTTTTTGCATTTAATTCTTAGAAATATGACTTGTAATAAGATATAAAAATTCTTGTTTTATGTATAAAGAAATATAAAATTTATGGTTGGTTTAATAAAAATATAAAAAAAACCTGCTAACTTCCCCGAGCATTTGAGACGCGCTAATTGGAGCATCGGTTCCACACTTCAAATTCAAAGAACAATTAAATAAATTAAAAAAATATATTAAGGATATAAAAAAATGTAAAAAAGTCAAACTTACCATTAGTGAGTCAAGAGTTCCTAAAACCCGCAGATCAGAAACCATGCAAAATTAGACAGAAAAATGATCGTTAATATCCAAAAACATATCCATAAATAGCAACGTACTTTCATAAATTTGTTTATTATAATTTATAGCATCTTACTTTCATTTCTTTCTATTACCTTTATCAATTACACTATCAAATGAATCATCAAGAAAAAATCCCATATCTCGAACATCCATCTGCAAATCTTTATATACAATAAGGAATAATAAGTATAAATTTATAACAAAAAAGTCAAAATTCAAAAATAGGCAAGAGAGTATACATTTCAATTGAGGAATATGCTCGTATTTCCTTCGCATCATTTCAATGGCCACACATGAAATGTCAACATTCATGATGTTTTCATACCCGTCTTTTACCATGTCCTCAGACATAACTACATACAAAATACAATTATATTAACAAAAATCAATCAAGGGTTTTTGTTATTAATTGCAATTAACTACTTCCATAACAAGTTGAGTGTAATTAATGTAAAAATGGCAGTCGGTGGTATATTGAGTGAGTGTTGTGCCTCAATTATGCATCAGAATTCAGAAATTACATTCTGTTGTAAAGAATTTCTATATAATTACAAGTATTTCAAAATGTATACCCTGTTCTTTGTCAATTTTGGGGAGGGAAAGAAGCTAATTCAATGTTTTCTCAACCATGTAAAGCCCCAAATTGTTTCGCTTCTAAACAGAATTCCAATTCCCAATTACAGAAAATCAATTGCTATGAGACAGCAAAATAGATTGAAACGGTGATCGAGCACATCTTCCTATGTATTTAAGTAATACTCCTATGTAACATGTAAACGATATTAACAGTAGTTTATTTCGATTGAATACCTTCAAATTCCCAAAAATTACTACATAAATCCCTTGCATCTATTAGGAATTAAAGTGAGAGAGCTGATCGAAGATGAAATAGCATACCGGCATTGCCGCAACCAACCATAAGGACGCGAGAAGAGGTTGGAATGTATTTTCGAACAAAAGGACGAAGGGCATGGTAACGCTGGTACCAATCGAATGAACCGGCGGCGGCTTCGTGAATGTATCGAGCATCCCAGTAAACGGAGTCGCCGTAGTTGTAAGTGTTGCATGCCGACTCATCCCTGAACATCTTCTGTTCTTACCAGTGACCGGCGCCGGTGAGAGTGGAAGTGGAGGCGGTGGTTGGAAGTGATGATCGCAGGGGGTTTGATTGTGTGCGTATAGGATGGGTGGTGGTCGTCGTAAGCTGTGGTTGAGGTGGTTGGGGCGGTGGTGGTTTGGATTTTGTTTGTCTTTTTGGGAAAATCCTTAATCCAGAGTGTAATTTCTCAATATCCAATATGATTCTGCAAAAATGATTTGTACAGTATGCATTGGACATTGTACATTGATGCGTAGTAGTTAATCCTAATTTTGGAAGCTAAAAGAACCTTCACGTTGTGCTAACCCTCGCTTTTCTCATAACCCTAATATTGATTAAAGGAGAAAAGCAAAGGGAAAATATTATTTTATTTGTGGTTTGGAGTTGGAAGAAATGAATGAACTAATTACCTCTATCATGCTTTTGAGTTGGAGTGAAAAGAATCAACGACACTTTTACATTTATACTAGGGCTTGTTTTAAATATAATATATATATATATATATATATATATATATATATATATATATATATATATATATATATATATATATATATATATATACTAGCGGCATACCCGCGCGATGCGGCGGCGGCCAATAATTTCTTTCGGCTAGTATATTCGAATGTCGATTAGTTTCTTGTAGTAGGATTTTTTTTATGCAACATAAACATGCCAAAAATTACGAAGTTGTAGGATTACGGGGGAAACATACATCGAGGAAAATTTCTCCCAAAGGTTTTAAAAATAACCTGCCATATTCGAAAGTTTCTGAGGTACTTGCACAATGTTGCGGCGGAAAAGTTCATTCCGACGAATAGTTTTATGTACGATGCGGCGGAGACGATATTTCGTTTCTGCGTATAATTTTCAAGCGACAATTTGATTATTTGACAATTAGATTTTGTTCAGTAAATTATTTCCCATAGGTTAATGGCTTAAGGTTTAGTTCTTAGTTTAACAGTTTCCAAGAGCAAATAATATATCGGCAAATACGATTGCCATTCAAACATATATTTATCAAATAATATAACGGTTTCCAATAGCAAACATATATGCGGCGGGGGCTAATGGGGGGAGCGAGGTTAAGCGATTAGTTTTTTTTTTTTCAAAATAAGTTTTCTTTGGGTATGAGTTATTCAGTTTTGGGGTAATCCAGTTTGATAAGTCCTAATTTTCTTATTAGAGTATGTATTTTGAAAGGACGATGCTAGGGCATACCTGTGTGATACAACAAAGTCAAATAGTTTTTTGTGGCAATTAGTTTTCTTTCGAAATACTATTTCAGGTTATAAATAAACATACATTTTATTTCAGCTAATAGTAGCCACACAATGTGGCAGATGACAATCATTTTGTCAAGTTATTTCCTAGAAACTAATAGTTTTATTTCGTAAATGTGACATATTTCAAAGGGCCTGCAATGAGGCAGACTACAAATTGGGGGGGGGGGGGGTGGGGGGGAATGTGGTGTTGAATAGTACTTTTTATGAATATTTTATTTTGGGGCACCTATCTTTGGATAACAGAACCGATTCCAATCGTGACCGTTTAAAGTCTTCATTTTGTTTGAAAAGCCTTACATGTTGGGTTCCCATAGAGATGGTATGACTTGTACGGATGTTGGTGGCATGGTTATACGTAATGAACTAAATAATTTTCATCTCACTAATAAAATGCTTCCTTATTATGGTGAAATATAAGAAACCATTAACTCGTCGATACATGGAAAAAGACAAATCCGTGGAATAAAGCATTGAATAAGACCATTTGTCAAACTCATTTACTTTTGGTCCTTAAGAACATTTTTGTTTGGGCATTTAATATGTAATCGCAATCTAGGTAATCTTTTATGTTTGGTCGTTTGATTTATAAAAACAACAAATTATGTTTCGACACTTGATTTCTAAAACGTGGACATATTTTAACTTGTGAACCGACCGCCAGCTGTAGCTTTCATATTACATTTAGCCAAGAACTTTCATATTACATTTATCCGGTTGACCTAACATTGAAATCTCTAATTAGGCATTAAAATAAGATAAATAACTTTAAATTTATGATTTTATGAGTTTTATTGCAGCCTTCGCTAATATTTTGTTGACCAAAAAATATAACAGATACTATTTCAGGTATACAAAATGAAAAGTTGAGTCACATGAAACACCCATATAAATATAGACACTGAGACAGAATCATGTGTGTATATGTTCATAACTTACCAAACTACTATATTCATAGGTAATGCTTCCATTGCTGCTTCTGGATTGGGATTAGTGGTGCATATGTCTATTCCAACTCTTGGCTTTTGAGGTGCTTCTTCTCAATCAACACTCACATTGTTTTACTTTTTGGTTGGTCTTACTCTGTTTGTGTTTCTCTGTGACTCTGGTTTGATCTTAATAAAATCATCTTTGCTGGTAAAAACATAAGAGTAAAGAGTTAGGCACATATACACAACAACTCACCACACATATAACAGAAAAAGAGGGTACTTTCATGTTCCATAGTGGCTTGCATCCCTTCGACCTCTGGTGCAACCAGAGGAATATGACAACAACCAGAATGTCATGAAATTTTTAGTCATTATCCTAAAAAGAATTAAAACTACCTGTGATAGGGGAGCGTATAATTACTTCTAACTTTCAACCAAAAGATATTAGCACACCTGTGTCCTGCAACCAAAAAATCATTAGCGGTCCAAACACATATGAAAAAAGTATTAATAGACGTAAAATATTACAGTTTGCAACTCAGAAAACAAAAAGGCAGAATTTGTGATTTATCCCAATACCTCTCCATCTCCATCAAAAGAACGACCAGAACCCAGCAAGCTATGTTAAGGTTGAACAAAAGCAGCAACCAACTTTGGAGTAGATGCCAAAGGTTGCTAGCCCAAGTGCATCCAAAACCTACCATTATTTACATATGGATATTATAATAGACTTAAAATATTATAGTTTGCTAGCCCAAGTGCATCCAACTTCTTGGTTTTCCCTCTATGTAGAGTAAAAATAATACCAAATGTATCTGCTTTTTGTCTTCATCACAAATACCAAATCAAAAATCAATCAAAAAACACAGTATCAAAAACCACATCATCAGATTCACAAAAGATAGAACCGGAAGAAATCTAGAAAAAAACCTCAATTATTTTTTTATAGATTCCTGACAATAGAAATGGGTTTGCGGTATGAAATCATGAGCTTAATACATACCTCCATCTCTATAGAGACGCAAGCATTACCTCAGACATTTACTCGAACACTTGGGGTGCGTCTTCCAGTCAGAAGTAACATTAGTGGTGATAGAGCAATATCTATGGCAATTCCACAAACAGAAGGTGTGCATAACATATAAGTGATCTTAGATTTCCTGCAGTTATGCTTTTTGAACAGATACATAGAGGGAGAGGGAGAGGGAGAGGGAGAGGGAGAGGGAGAGGGGCTACAACATCATCTGGTTACGATGAAATATATTACAAATAATAGCTTACCTCTAACACTCATTCGGTTTAAAGGAAATACAAACAACCCGCAAATAAATAAATAGATCTGCCTTCATATCTTCGAAGTGGTGGAGGATGTGATAGAGAAACCGAATACTGGGAGCAACAATGGTTGCTTTTGGCTCGAGGCTGGAGATGGCATCGATGCTCGGTTGAGAGAGATCCAACCTTGTCTGGAAATACTAATAAATTTAGAAAAAATATAGGGGATTCAAAAAAGATAAAGAAGAGTTTACCGGCCAAAGATAAAATGAGTGGAAATCCGTGTGCAGAAGTTCGAGAAATCTTAGAATCTTGATTCAATTCAGCTTGCTTTAAGAATTTTGAAACTGCAAAGAAATAGTATACAAAAAGTAAAAGTGATAGAAACAATTTGAAAGAGAAAACCATTCAACCTCGACGAACTTCTAAACATTCAATCTCGACGAACTTCTTAACTGATTTCGATTCTTTGTTCTTTTCCTATATGGCTGAGATGACTTTAGGGTTTCTCAAAATTGGTCTCTTCCGGTTCAAATGAGGTAATCAATATTTATAATGAAGCCTTAGTCAAAGCGTAACAATCGAGATTTCAAAAAATTTCAAAACGAATTTAAGCTTCTTAGCGGTTAATTGGATTTTACGTCTTTTTTCATCAGATTCAAAATTTGAAATAACCGCTTAAATTTCAATGCATCACAAAGTTGTACCTCTTAATTTTAAGACATTTGTGCTGATGTTGTTTGTACATATTATATATGTATTATAATATAGTATATATATATATATATATATATATATATATATATATATATATATATATATATATATATATATATATATATATATATATTAATTAGCAAAATCGTGTTTAGTAGTTTTTATTATTCATTTTGGTTTGCTTTTTTCACAATCAAAAATATTAAATTCAGATTATAGTATAATTGTTAATATATTTGATACAAATCCAAATAAACTTTTATTTGGAAATAGCAATTTTTGATTCTTCTTTTAGTAAACTTTTATATTTACATTTTTTCCCTCAACTAATTTCGAATTAATTGTTTTCATCTCTATTTATTATAAATTTATATTATTGGCATTTCGTAAGTTGCGATTTCGGTCCCTTATTATATTTTAAAGTTACATTTTTCGTCCCTTATATAATTTATCTTTCTATCGAGCTGCGTTTTTCAATATACCGGACTTCCGCAGCATCGCGTGGAGAGTCCGAATACTAGTGTTAATAGAATTTAAAGGAATTGGACGGTATTGGTTCTAATATTTTTAGGCTTTGTATTAAAATCAAATTGAGTCTCATAATTTTTTTTATAAATAATATTAAGTAAATTCATTATTGTTAAATTTAATACTCAATATATGTCGTAAATTTATTAGTAATAAACTGAAACTATTACAAATAATTTTTTAAAAGAAGATAAATAACCAAAACATTGCTATTTTTTCTAAACGTCAAGATTCTATCATTTTTAGAAGCAAATTCATCTATTACACTTTTATAATCAATATTATCAAGAAATTCATTCTCAATCGAATTCAAAGTCGAAGCGTTTTAATTTCTCTTGAGACATGGTAGATCATAAAATAAGATTTTAGAAGTTTTAGTTTTGAAAAGCTTCTCTTCTTTTACTGATGCAACTGTAATAGGAACAATCAACAATATTCTATATGTTAGACAAGGAATTGGATAAGTGTTTATACTTTTTAAGAAATTTAGTATTTTGTTAGTTGTATTATGTTCAATCGGCAAATTTTTCATGTAACAAGTCAGGTTCATTGAAAAAAGCATCGGCGTCGATGTATGAGATATCACCTGTAACCTATTTTCAAGATCTTCGTAGCTTGCCTCCGGTTCATCTGTGTTCAGCGACTTCAACTTTTCTGATGTGCTATTTGTATTGCTCAAACATTCTCTCTAATAAACCAATATCTTGATCAACTAAGTACAAAAAGTACTTGGTCCTAAATTATTCTTGAGTTGAAAGTTAATGTAATGGTTTTGATGACTCAACATCACTCTCGTCAAAATGCATTTTTCAAAAAATTCTTCTTTTTTCTCAACAAACATCATATCAATTCCTAAATCATAAGCTAAATCTCTGGCATAATTTAAATCTTTTTCAAACCCATGTTGTCGATATTCTTTTAAAAACTCAATAAGTGTTCACACACTACTCATTGAATCATCAATACACATGGTTTCATATTGTAGTTGTATGCTAAGGTTGTTTACTTCAGACAATATATGATACCATATAACCATCCCAATTATAAATTCAAAACAACCAATTTCTTACTCTGCTAGACAAGTAGCTTCACTTTAGATCTTTATATTTATCTCTTCATCGACAAGTTTATGCAGAGCTTCTGCTATTTTGGGAATTTAACTCACTATTGCTTTCACACTTTCAATCCTACTTTGTTGGAAGTTATTATTAGAAACAGAATTTGTATTTTTTAGACGTAGATTTTTTCTTTAAGTTGCTGATAAACTCTAACAGGTTTAAGATTTTTTAAAAGATATATATTGATTTTTTGTTTTTTAGTTGTTTTTTTATAAATAAAATGACTTGGAGACTTAAAGATTGCAACCAACAGTTATATTGTGTATGTTAGGGCTATATTTCTACAATAATAACACATAAACATATATTTTCTAAAAAATCTTCTACCATAACTATAGATTTTCCCCTAAATTCTAAGACACTTTACAAACAGAGGCTCCGTGCGACCGCACCACCGACACACCCCACAGTCGCCACTGGAATTGGAAAGATAAATTCCATTTAAAACATGTTTTTTTTTTTAAATTTGATGGAATGGAATTGTATAAGATTCCATCAAATTTCATATCTAATTGAATTTATCATTCCTTTGGATAATGCCAAACAATTCAAATTTCATTGCTTATCTTTTCTTATATCAAATTAACATGACATATTTAACCTTATAAAGGGTAGTTTTGCGTAACACCCTAATTTTTTTAAAACCTTAACTAATAAAATTGTAAGACCCGGTTCCTGAAACGACCGGCTCGGTCTTGAGGAAAAGTAATTTTGTGGAAAATTCGGAGTTAGCGTCGCTATCTAGGGAGGATAGCGATGTCGTTATCTTGGGGAGATAGTGTCTCTATCTCCTGACTTATGTTGTACACGAGAAGTCTGCAATTAGCGCTGCTAACCGCCGCCAAGGCAAACAACCCTAAATTTCGGGCATTGGACCCTATTTAAAGGACACTAAATGTAATGACCTTGTAAATTTTGACTTTTGAAAAAGTTTTGTTTGAATAATTCTTTCCTTTATAAAAATTGTCCCCTTTTAAAAACATTCATAATTACAATGAAAATCGGGTAATTACCAATTGCGTATCATTACAACCATAGTAGTCAACATATTTTACATAGATCATAATGATTCATAATTATTGAATATAAAAAAATTACATTCCTTGAAAACTTTACTTTTCTTTTATCTTCTTTTAGTACATGTACAACCTGGAATACAAGGCATAAAAACAGACGTATATAAAACTATAAAGTCTTGTGAGTTACATGAGTTTGGACTCATAAAATCTTTAACTTTCTTTTATAAAGCATACTCTTCTTATATGAATACTTATAAAATAATTCATATACTCCTTTGTTTTCATAAAAATTCATTTACTTATCAATTCATATAATTGAAACCTTATTCATTAATTCATAAAATGACACTTCACTTATTAGTCAGAAACCGACTATTAACCCAATAAGTTATATACATAGCTTGTACTTAATAATCATATAGATTATGATTAACACATACTTAATGATCATCTAGATTATTCTTACTTATTTACTTAATAATCATATAGATTATTTCTTATCATATTCTTAATAATCGTAATCAGATTATTCTTATTTCGTTCTTAATAATACCATAGATTATTCTTTATACGTTAACTTAACAATATTATAAGTTATTATTTTTATATCTTTGTCATTCAAATGACCTTTAGCTTATTAGCCATATAATGGCTCTTAATACATTAGGTTACACAAGTAACTTGTATCTATCAATCATATTAATGATTCTTTATTCTTACTTAATAATCATATAGATTATTCTTATTCATTCTCAATAATCAATTAGATTATTCTTTACAAATTCTTCATTAGTTATACCAATAACACTTCTTATGAATCATATAATTGATTCATTATACTTTAACCATAAAGATGGTTCTTACTACATTAAGTCATATAAAGACTCTCTTTCACTTTAGTTATGAAAATTGCTCTTTTCTTTCCTTAGTTATAAAAATAACTCTTTCCTTTCTTTACTTGACTTTGGTCATAGAATGACCCTTACTATTCTTGGGTTATAAAATAACCATTTATTATACTTTGGTTATAAAAATAACCATTTACGTATCTTTGTCATATGAATGACTCTTTACTTGTCTTAATGATGATTCATTCTTTTACTCACTTGAGTCATATATATATATATATATATATATATATATATATATATATATATATATATATATATATATATATATATATAAACTCATTACTTCATTCTTTCTTAACTATGATCGGTAACGATGCATGACTTCATGAATACAAGCTTACTAATGTAGAAAGAACAAATCAGTCTACCTAAGTGTCTTTTGTGGCTATCTACCTCTAAAAGGGGAGTTACATCCCCGATAGATACCATTTAGTCTCATATAGAGACCACTATGTCTTATAGACTTTTTATTCATTTCTTCAATCATCATACCAATCATATAACATTTCTTTTACAAAAATACCTCATAAGACCACTTTGGTAAAAACATATATTTTTTACTTAAGGTAATTACTTGCTTATCCTTCATATTTATAAAACATATAATGCTTTCATAATCTTATAGATTATTATCATGCTTTCTTAGGCATTAAGCATTTGTATCTCATACTATTTACTTATATACTTTCTAGGCTTTAAGCCTAATTCTGTCATTATATCATATAACCATTTCTTTTTATGTATTTTAAGGCTATAAGCCAAATACATCATATTGACCTTTGATTTACGTTTCATATCTTGTACTCTTTACTTTGTATTATTTTAAGCTATAAACCAAATACCTTTCTTCACATCATTATATGTTTCTAATACCATATAATACTTACTTCTTATGTATTTTAACGCTATATGTCAAATACATTATCTTGTCTTATTATCATATACTTTCATGTATTTTGAGACTATAAGTCAAATACATTATCCTATTTCCTTACCTTATACTTTCTTATCTTATCTTATTCATATTCTAGTATTCTATAATAAATACTCATTCCATACTATAAATAATACTTATAAATGTTCTATAAGTATTAATACATACTTATCATTTCACATTGTAAACACTTATGTAAACAATTCATAAATACTTGCCAAGTATCCAAAAATTGGTAAAAGCTACATGTACTCACCTTGGCTAGTTAGAGAAGTCTGACTAGGAATACTCTATTCCTTTTCTCTTTCCAATTCCTTGGACTTTTACTCATTAATTATCTAAGGAGTTCATTAATATTCTTATTAATAACATGCTATGTCTTAATACATAAAGACCTTTTAACCGTAAGTCTTAATAGACTTATGTTACACTAAAAGTGTCATATCAAACATGTTGTCTCAAAATGAGACTCTAGTCATATTATGATGTTTTGAAGCAACAAATATCATACTTATTCCATTAAGGATTTAATAAACACTATTTATCATCTCTTTAATCACCTTAATAGCTAGGTTCGTCTAGCTACACTAATCCACTTTCTCTATTTCGTTGCTTCCAAACGTCCTTCAATCTCTATTAATTTAATAGGATATTAGAACTTATTAGACAACTAAACACATAGTAATTGTCTAATCTTTCTTGAACTACTTTTAATCATCATCTAGTTCCATTCCAAATGTCCAAGTGTGATTCTTAAAGTATAATACCAAATTTGGACATTTCTACCCTTTTGTCCCATTTTGACCAAAAATGGTATTTTCGGGTACCACGTAGCAATTTTCTAATTTTTACATCTCTACAACTTCATTACAATAGTTATATGTCAAAACATCTATCATTTTACCCATTTATGTCATTTTGACAAAAATCAACTAATAAAGTTTCTAAAAATAGAAATCGTAAAATACATTAATACTTTCCTTCAAGTTATCACCAAGATGTCGCCAACATCTCATAGATGTCATCCCATTTAATTATTTGTCCCTTTTTAACATTTTACCTTTAACGTGATTTTAATTATACAACATAACTCATTCACGGTCAAATAACCTATTGTCATCAAATGATGGAAACCACGATTCCATTCTTTTTTTCCCATTCTCAAAGTCCAATTCTTAACAAGTAATATCCACATATTTAATGGACTACTAAACAAAATCCATGCAATCAACAAAATCCATGTCAAACCCAAACATTTACAGCTTCTTGTGTGTTCTTAAACTCATAAAGAAACATAAATCAGAAAATCAAGTTTCAATTTTGACATGAATAAATGAACCCATTGTAATTCCAACATACACCAAAGGAACAACTTCACCCCTCCTTAAGATTTGTGAAAAATCCAACATGCAACATGAATTTCTATTCAATTTCATGTTTTAAACAATTAGGGTTCCAAGAGTTTACTTCAAACTGGCCCATCTTGTGAAAATCAAAGAAATGAGAAGTGAGAGGGCAGTTTTAATTCCGGCCACCTGAGGACCATCGCCGGTCACCGTCGCCGTCAGGCTCCCTTGCCGACACAATATCGCCGCCTCCGGCGGCCTACCACCATCATATTTGCTTCTCTAGTAGCACCTTACGATGCTGCCTCTTTTGTTTAGTCCCACTATTAGAGATGTGTCACCTTCCTTCCCTAATTCGTTGTCACCGAGAGGTGGCAACGCCGACAACAACTCGGAAACCTCCACCACGCCGGCAGCAACACTTCAGGCGATGTGACTTCTCCCTTTCACAGTCTTGGTACTCGGCTGTTGGTGTGCAACTGCACATTACGTCCTTTACTGCTCAATTCAGGCTCTGGTCTCTCGATTTCGGATTTACACTGACTAGTATGTGTGTGTCACATTTTCCCTTTCAAACTTTCTCGATCTTTTCTTCTCTTCTCCCTCTTCTCTTTCTTTTGATTTAAGGGAATAAAGAAAAAGGGTAAGCCCATAGGAACCATAAAAACTAATGGCTGGATTTTAAAGTTGAAAAGAAAATTTTGCCCCTCCTTTCCGGCCTTAGTGAATTTTCCAACTTTTGTTTCTTATTTTTCCTGATTTTTGCTTATCCATAACTTGTGCATGTGATATCCAAATTTCACAAACTTTATACCTTTAGAAAGGTAGGAATGAGCTTTACAACTTTCCCATACTGAGTTAAGTTTGAATCTGAACAGATTTTCTGCTATCAACCCTTGAAAATGACCCTTTGGTCATTTTTGCCACTTTTAGGCCATTTTAAAACCTTTATAACTTCTTCGTTATAAGTCTAAATGGCCTGAATGTTTTTTTCTATGTTCTTGTTATCTCAAATATTACCAAAAGTCACCTTGATGACATTTTCCCAATTCCTCTTAGATTTTGAGATATAAATTTCTAAAGATTGCACAATAAACTTTTCACTTTTAGTCCTTTATTTCTGATTTTGCCCTTATGTCATTAAGACCAATTTCTAAATGAAGTAATATATCATATTGACTTAATAAATTGTCTTAACCAATACATTTCCATAATTTCACCTTATTTGACCTTTTTGCTCATCCATAAAACGTTTAAGCATCAAATTGTATCTTATACGCATAAATAAATTTTTGGTTGTCACACTAGGAGCCCATGCACTATAAATAAAGGCCTTGGGGTAACACCCTAAGGCATCCCTAGCCTCAAATAGTGCCTCCAACTCCTCCATCCCCTTCCCTTCTGCGAAATCTCTTCCCTTTCTAGGGTTAAAGTTCTTTGCTTCTGATCTGTCTGGTTTTCTGGTGATCACTTGATATAAGCCACTAGAGGGATTCAGACTTTGGATCCTGATCATCATTGAAATTGTGGCCTTGACTAGAGCACAAAGAAGAAGACTTGCTGAGGTATATTCTGCTTAAGTTTAAGTTGCAATAATCTGTTATGAACTGCATGATCCTGAACAATGTTCATGGAATTTCTATGATTTGATCTTATTTGTGTTCCGCTACATATGTTTGTGTTTTGTGATCAAATCCCAAAAATTAGATCATCGGGAAAGAATTTTGGAAAGTCTCTTATAACATCTACGTCATCAAACTTATTCTTTTCTTTAGTGCCATTAATAACATACGTCGGAGTGACATCCGTTGCCAATATGCTTTTTAGCCTTTAGGACATTGACAACACTTGATGAAACTCTTCTTTTATCCCCATAAATTATTACTGGTTCACCATCAAGATATTTTACTCTAACCATATTCTTCCTACATACGATTTTTTGCTTCATACGCGCTTAGCCGGTCCATGCCCAAAATGACGTCAAAACTGCCACATTTCAAGGGGATGATGTCAACATTAAACCTAACCCCATTAAGTATGACTTCTATGTTTGAATATCTTTTACTTGTTTTAACTATTTTTCCATTAGCAATTTCTATAAGAACTCCTACTTCTAGGGCACTTAAGGGCATACCAAGTTTTCTACCAAAATTACTAGACACATAAAGTATGTTGCACTATAATGAAACAAAAGATACCCAGGTGTAGAATTCACTAGAAATGTACCTGAAACCAGATCTCCATTCTCTCGAGCTTCCGCATCTGTCATTTGGAATGCACGACTCTTAGCTCTACAAGAATTATCCTTATTATTCACATTACTTTCTTCCGCCTTGATCTTTGTGTAGTTCCTTGCAACATGCTCGTACTCCTGACAACTCTAGCACCTTGGTCCCTTCCCGTATATGTTTGCATAATGTCCTTTTTTCCCACATATGGCACAAGAAACATTCTTTATTCCACATTCATTGGCATAATGCCCTTTTCCACCACACTTGTGACAGGTGACATTCTCTTTCGCCTTCACTTTCTCTTCCCAATTACTATTATCCACAACAAACTTCTGCTTGTTATTTTGTTGACCACATTTATTCTCAGCATTCCCTTCATACCTACATTTGTTGGAGTGGCTTCTTTGTTGTTCGTTTTCTCATCCCTCATGATTCTTCTTGATCGTCATTGCTTTCCTCATTGCTGCATAGTGTAATAGCTTCTCCCACTAGCATCAATAGTTTCAAGGCAACCCATCTGTATATTGGCTCACCTTGGTTGCTTCATCCGGTACCAATCTTGCAAAGCTCATGAGGTCAAGGAACCTAGTGTTTTACTCGGCTATTGTTTTTTTCCTTTTTTCAAGTTGAGGAAATCACTCGATAAGGTCCTAAGGACAATCCACTCCTTTGAGTTTGGTGAGAGACATAAGTGTACCAATTCGTCCCCCCATGACCTTCACCTTGTCCTTGTCCTGAAGGTGAAAGGTTGGAAATGCTTTGTCAAGAAGTGTATAATCCTTCCATGTGGCTTCAAACATAGGCATCTCCTTCCATTTAATGAGAACTTCAGAATTCCCGTCTATCTTGTCTCTTATTTGCAACACCTGTTCAGGTTCTACAAACAATTCCAGCTCATTGGATGAACTTTGGGGTAATGTATTTGAGATTAGAGAAGGTCCGATTGCAATTTGCACACCCTCAATTAAGAGATATTGAAGACATGATGTAATTTAGAAGAACTTGGGAGTTTCAATCTATATGCAACCTATACAACTTTTTCTAACTCTTCAAAAGGCCCATAAAAACGTGTAAATAGCTTCTGATTGTTGTGTTTACAAAGGGACCTAAGTGTATGAGGTCACAGTTTCAAAAAAACTTGATCGTTAGGTTCAAAGTGCTCATATTTACGATGTTTATCTGCTTGAAATTTCATGCTCTGATGTGCTTTAAGTAAATTGAACCTTAATTCATCCAATAAACGGCCCCACTCCAGCAATGTAGCTTCCACAGTTTGTACCGTACAAGCCCCTACTTTGTATTTGATCAATTTGGGAGAATCTCTTCCATACAGAGCTTTGAAAGGTGTACAATGAAATGAAGCATGGTAAGTGGTATTGTACCAAAATTCCGCCCAACTCAATAAACTTTTCCATTATTTGGGTTTTCCGGATACATAACATTGTAAATATTGTTTAAAACAACGATTAACAACTTCTGATTGTCCATTCGATTGAGGATGGTATGTTGTTGAATAGCATAAAATGGTGCCTTGTTTTTTAAAAAGTTCTTTCCAAAATCGACTTAGGAAAATATTATCCCAATCCGTGATGATTGAAATTTGAACACCAAGAAATGTACTATTTCTTTTAAAAACACATCTACTACTTGTTGTGCTGTGAAAGGGTGTTTAAGTGGTACAAAATGGGCAAACTTACTCAATCGGTTAACGGTCACTAATATGGTGTCATATCCTTCCGACTTTGGAAAACCCTCCACGAAGTCCATCGTAATCGTATCCCATACTTGCATCAGAATTTCATTTGCTTGTAACAACCTCGTCGGAGACCCGTAAGACTTTATTTTGTTGATAAATTCTGCATGCTTTAACAAATTCTTTAATATCCTTCTTCATTCCGACCCAAAAAAGTTCCGATGATATTCGTTGGAAAGTTCTGTCTTCTCCGGAATGTCCACCCACGAAAGACCCATGAAACCCGTCTAAAATTGTATGAATCAAAGAAGAATGCTGGGATAAGACTATCTGATTTTTATACCAAAGTAAGTCATTACGAACGTCAAAACCCTGGTGATTTGCAGAATTTGAAGCTATTTCTTCTTTAATCTTTTTAAAAAATGCATCATTTTGGGTTTCGGTTTTTAGCAATTCCCAATCCCGCCATTGAGGCCCTCCCATCATCGACAACTCAAGATCTTTTCTTGATAAAGCATCTGTAACTTTGTTGGTGATACCCGGTTCGTACACGATATCAAAATCATACCCAAGTATATTAGTGACCCACTTTTGATATTGAGGCTCAATTATTCATTGATCTAATAAGTACTTTAACGAACTTTACTATGACTTTCCAACCCATCAAATAAGGCCTCCATTTAGCAATAGAAAACACTATCGCCATGAGTTCTTTTTCATAAATGGCTTTGAGTCGTGCTCGTGCATCTAGGACTTGACTATAAAAGAATCCGGTTTATTTTCTTGCATTAATACGGCTCCAAGACCACCACCTGATGCATCCGTCTCTATGACAAAAGGCTTAGAGAAATCCGGTAATGGTAACACCGGTGCCGATGTTATTGCATTCTTCAAGAGTTTAAATGATAACGTTGCTTCTTCATTCCATGCAAAATTATTACTTTTAAGTAAATCGGTCAACGATTTCGCCAACTTTCCATAGCCTCGAACGAACTTTCAGTAGTATCCCGTTAACCCAAGAAAGCCCTTTAATTGTGTAATGTTGGTAGGTCTCGGCCAAGTCAACATTGCATTGACTTTGGTTTGATCCATTTCCTCACCCTCTCGCGAAATAATATGCCCCATATAGGCAATCTTTTGTTTAGCAAATTCACATTTATTTTCTTGTTGGCATAAAGTTGTTTATCGATCAACACTTATAAAACTTGTCACAAATGTTCAATGTGATCCTCTTGACTTTTTCTATAAATCAAGATATCCCCGAAAAACACCAACACAAATTTTATTAAAAATGGTTTGAAGATGTCATTCATCAATGATTGAAAAGTAGTCAGGGGCATTCGTAAGGGCAAATGGCATGACCAAAAACTCATAGTGTCCTTCGTGGGTTCTAAAAGCAGTTTGGGGAATGTCATCCTATTTCATTCGTATTTGATGGTAACCCACTTTTAAATCAAGTTTTGAAAAATATGTGGCACCGTGTAATTCATCTAATAATTCTTCAATAATGGAAATAGGGAACTTGTTGGAACTTGTACCTTTATTAAGTGTGCCGTAATCGATACAAAATCTTCCAACTCCCGTCTTTTTCCTTCACAAGTAAAACAGGACTTGAAAAAACACTTTTGATGTTTTGAATAATACCCGTTTCCAACATCTCCTTCACTAACTTTTCAATTTCATCTTTTTGAAATTCTGGTATCGGGAAGGTCTAATGTTAATGGGTTCTACCCATTTTTTAAGTAATATACCATGTTCTGCATTCCTTATTGGTAGCAAGCCTTTTTGGTGGCAAGCCTTTTGGTGTTTGGAATACTTCCTCATAAGAGTTTAGCACTTCAGTAATCGGTAATCATTAAGGGACATTCTTCATTTTTGTTATTTTCTTCTTCCATATTACCCAACTCAGTAAGTAATGCTTGACCGCCTTGTTTTATAGTTTTTATCATTGACTTTAATGATACTAAGGATCTTCCTAATGTTTTGTCCCCTTGTAACATGATTTTCTCTACCTTCCACATAAACTTCATAATTTGAGCTTGACAATCAACTTCTATTGGACCGAAAGTCACTAACCACTGCATCCCAAGAATAACAGCATAATTACCCAATTTTATGGATAAAAACTCTTCGGTAATTTCAAGACCTTGTACCCATAAGGAAACATTCTTACACAATCCTTGACCACCCATATTTGTACCCGTACCCATGGATATATTATAATCTTTAGTGGCTTTGACTTCTAATCCTAGATGAATTTTTTTCACTATTCCATAGAAATAAAATTGTGAGATGCCCCACAATCAACCATTACCACCACCTTTTGATCTCCAATCATGCCTTCCATCTTCATAGTCTTCGGTGTTGTCAAGCCCATTATAAAATTTAATTATATCTCAAGATGTCCTTCTTTGAGTTGCCAATTCTACATTATCTTCTTCTAATTCTATTTCCTCATCATCATCTTGATCTTCTAATTCTTGTACTACAACCACATTTAACTCTTTTTTCTTGCATTGCTGACCCGACATATATTTTTCATCACAACGGTAACATAATCCATGAGCTTTTTTGTTGCAATTATTTATCAGAAAGTCTTCTAAAATTTTCCCCGGTTCTTGTTTCAGTCATACCTTGTTTAACATTTGTTTATGATAATTTCTTGTCTTCTATAAACTAATCATTCTGTTTTTTGTAACAATTACTTCAATTAATGACTTTATTCTTCTCTTGTATCTTTTCAATAATCTCCATAGTGGGATGGAGTCCTTTTGGGGCTAGCAACCTCACTTCTTCTTTGAGATCAGGCTTAAGCTCTTTAATGAATTGTCCAACAAACACTTCATCAGTTATGCCCAATGTTTTAAAACCTGGGTTTTTAGTTGACCCGGTGTGGTGACCGGGTCACGGGTCAACCGGTCCTACCTGTTCAACCGCCGAGTCAACCCGGTTTTTACAATTTCCATATATTTTATATTTTTTGAACATAATTATATATTTATAAAAAATAAACAATATAATTTCATCTTTTCGATACCAAAAAAGATATATTGTCAAGTTTCTATAAGAAAATTTTACTAAATTTGATGAACTAATTGTAGACAAATCTTAAAAGTTTGAGTCTTGAACTTTTTAACCAAGTTTTTAAAGCCTAAATTCTAATTTTTTGTTCCAACCACCGGGTCATCGGTCCGGCCGGTTCAATCCGAGTCGGAAATTAGCAAAACCCCGGTCATCATTGACCCACTCTGGTTCATGGTCCAACCGGTTCGACCGGCCGGGTCAACCCGGGTTTTAAAACATTTGTTATGCCCTCTAATTTTTTTTTTCCACAACACACATGATGAGCATTGATAAAGAGTTATTTCCTGGGAAGAAAAATAAAAAATGATATGCTTAGGGGACATTTGACACGTGAGCTATTTGTATAGTTGGAAGAGGGGTGGCAGGAGGTGGTGTAGACTCGGTGCCACTGTTTTCCACATTCATGCTACTTTGGTTCGTAGAATATCTTTGGAAAAAATAGAATCTGTCAAAGGAATTGGAATATGAGGAATCATAATTGGTCATGCATTTGGTTGACGGAAAATGGAATGGAATTCAATTATCAACTTCAGAAATTTGATCTAAATTTAATTATTTCTTCTTAGGCAAAATACACAAAAAGTCGTATGTTGCTAAAAGAATCCCTAACAAGAAATAATTAAATAAGCGATTTTCTTGGTACATTAACACGGCTTTCTTGAATCACATTACTTGGAAGAGGGGTGGCAGGAGACGGGAGACTCGGTGCGAGAGTGCCACTGTTTTCCACATTCATGCTACTTTGGTTCGTAGAATATCTTTGGAAAAACAAAATCTGTCAAAAGAATTGGAATATGAAGGAATCATAATTCATTTGGCTGACGGGAAATGGAATAGAATCCAGTTATAAACTTCAAAATTTTGATCCAAATTTAATTATTTATTGTTAGGCAAAATACACAAAAAGTCATCGGTTATTAAAAGAATCCCTAACAATAAATAATTAAATAAGTGATTTTCTGGTTTTGGTACATTAACACGGCTTTCTTGAATCACATTATCCATCTTTATAAATGAATCTTACGGACAAGAAGACATATAATTAAACGAATTGGAACAATATCACATCAACTCTAAGTTATCACTCATAAAATTGGCATCTTAAAGTTCATACGAGTGGAGGAGTTCCTTTCCCATATTAAAATTCGAGTAAATTACACTTTTGGTCCCTGTGGTTTACCCCAATTTTCACTCTCAGTCCAACTTTTCAAATTTCACGTTGATAGTATTTTAGGCGTCCAAAATCTTGCACTTTTGGTCCCTTGTCGAAGTAAAAAGACTAACATGCCCTTTTTAATTTCTTTTTAATTTTCTTTTAATTTATTATTTATTAAATCAAGTAAAAAAAAAAATAAAGAAATCTCTCTCTCTCTCTCTCTCAAAAACCAAAAACAGAAGCATTACAAAGTTCATGAACTCAAAACACGTGTGACACGGAGTTTAGGTCCACCCACCATTACACGCTTCACCGCCTTGTTTAAGAGCATTGTTAGCAGCTTCAATAGCGGCTTCCACCCACCACTAGAGGCTTCACCGCCTGGTTCGCGGGTAAAAGTTGGATGAGGAATTGCAGACAAATTACAGCCGACGCTGATGTAAACTGGCTTGCTTTCTTTCAGAGCAGTCGAGATAGCGATGGAGGTTTCACTACAATCGGATGAATTGACGCCATGTTTAGATGTATCTACCAAGAAAAAATAAATGAAATTGATTGCTAAATAAAACATTAGAGGTATAAGTGTAAAGCATGATCTCACGATAAACCAATGAAATTACCATATGTTTCTTATTGTTGGCGTAATTCAGAATAGAGAGCAAAGGGGTAAAATTGGAAACTCTCTTTATTTTTATTTAATGTCATTATCTATTAGTTATTTGAATTAGGATAAGGATTAGGATTCAGTTTTTTAGAGTATAGATGTTGTGCGTAATGTTTTCAATTAGATCTCTCCCGTTGTCAATAAAAAACCGACAATAAAGAAGTATTGAATTATGTTGTCATTTATAAATGTGATCATTTATGTTGTGCAATATGCTGCATTTTTTGGCGGATGGGATAAATATGTATAAACAAAATAGATCCATAACAAAACTGTAATTTTTGCATCCTTGGGTTTAAGTTTAACGTTCATTTTGGGCAAAACAAAACTGTAAATTTTGTCTCATTGACATCAGTGCAATCGCATCACAGTACAGTACAATATTTGTTTTGTGAGTCCATAACAGACGGGGCATAACATGCTATTTTCCATGATCAGGATGAAAAGGGCATTAATGTCTTTTACATAGACCAGAGTTAAAGAGAGTCCCTATCCCACTTTCTTCCACCTTATTGGTTAGAACATTGTAGTTCCAATTTTGTTCTTATTAACATATCCAACTTTAAAAAATTTCCCAATCATTACATAGTGCTTTCAATTTTTTTTCTTATCAGGGCATTTTACTTTTGCAAATATACTATATTACAGCAATAAAATTGTGTTAAAATTGGATTACATGACTACAAATAGGTAGATTTTGCAACGTACAATGTTGTAATATTAAGAAATGAACATAGGATCATAGTTACCTAATTCGCTATACAAGCCACGAATTCCGATCGGAACGCTCTGTACCCAAACGCGGTACAGAGTCGCACCAGTCGCTACTTGGATCGATTGTCGGAACGATGACGCCAGTGAACCAAATCGAAATCCAAATCGGACCAAATCGAAGTCCAATTCGGACCCAATCACTTCCGATTCGCGTTTCTTTCTCTAAATCGGTGTTCCAATTGCAATTTTGGGTCGTAATCTCCGTTGCTAAGTCGCTCGCTTCCTCCATTGATGATTGTATGAACTTCTCGTCCTTAATTTTGTTGTAGAAATGCGGTTTTTTGTCGTTCGATCGAGAGGGTTTTGAGTTCCGATGAGAGGGTTTGGAAAATGGTGAGAAAGAGAGAGAGACGATGACGATTGAGTATGAGGGAATGATCTTCCCCTATTTTTGCGTTGGAAATTTCAATTTTCCGAAACCCACCCGCGTGTTTTGTTGTTTAATTAATTGCCACTAAACTTTAAGTTATTTACTGTTTCTGTTTTTCTGTTTTGGACTAAAAAATCAATGTCTTGTTTTTTCTGTTTTCATGTTCCTGTAATGTAATGGAGTAATGGAGTAATTGACTATTGGTCTTGTTTTGGTAATCATATGTATACTCCTGTTTAGTAATTAGAGGGGAATTCTTGTTTTGTTCCTGTTTTGATAATCTCAATTATGTATTTATGTTCTTGTTTTGTGTTTTAGTCATTGGTACATCGTACTAGACTAAAGGGTACACCGTACCGTATCGTACCGAAATGAGCCTACCCCCCTCCGTACCGGATACGGTTGATATGTAGAACCGCGTTCCCGGTCCTTGTTCCCGTACCGGAGCGAACCACGAACTAGGTAACTATGCATAGGATGCTAAAATGAAAAAATAAATTGAAGTATATTGCTATTTCTTGCATTAAACCATTTCTTATGAGCTAAATGCAAGAAATGGCAACACACTTTTTATTTATTTGTTTATCGTAGCATCTTCCTATCATTTCTTTATATTAAAGCATTGTACTTCTGTTTTTTCTTATTAACATTCTGTACTTTGAAAAATATATCCAATTATAGCATTGTACTTTACAATATCTCTTATCAGGAAGAAATGGAAGTAGGATACCACAATAAACAAATAAATTATAGTGCGTTGCTATTTCTTGCATTTAACCCTTTTATGATGGCTAAATGCAATATATAATAACTTACTTTTATTTATAGTATTGTACTTACAATTTTCTTCATTTTAAGACATTGTACTTTGATAAATCTACCATACTATAACATTGTACTTTAAGATATCTTTTCTTATTGGGACGTTGGTACTTTAATAAATCTGCTTACTTAAAGCAGTAAAAATTGCTACATATTTCGATGCATTTCTGCATAGGAATATATGAAAGGGTATAATGGTAACATAAACAAATATATGAAAGTATGTTGCTATTTCTTTCATTGAATTATTTTATTATCAACTGGATGATAAGAAAACAATTCAGTCTACAAGAAAAACACAGCAAATGTGATGAACATGATAAGGAGTGATTTCTTGGGAAGGAAAGTAAATATGATATACCAGGCACATTTGACATGTCAGCTGTTTGTACTGTTGGAGGATGCCGTGTTTGGTTCGTAGAATATTTTTGGAAAAAACGGAATCTGTTAAGAATTGGAATATGAAGCAATCAGAATTGGTTGACGGAAAATGGAATGGAATTCAATTATAAAATTTAAAAACTATATCTAAATTTAATTATTTCTTGTTAGGCAAAATACAAAAAAATCATCTGTTATTAAAAAATTTCCTAACAAGAAATAATTAAATTTATCACTCATAAATTTGAAGCTTACAGTGCAGAGAATAACAGAGTTTCATTCACATATTGAAATTCTATAATTATTCATCATTGCAGAGACAAACTATCAGGTAAAGATAAAAATGAGAAATTGGAGCACTATAAAGTTAAGAATTGAAATTCTATAATAAGTAAAACCTATCTATAATAGGTTAAGGATCATTTTGTGAGAGTTGGTGTGTATACATTTTTTATTTATGTGATGAGGAAAGAGCTTTTCGGATAAAAGTACCTTAATTAGGGCTATCATCCTTTGAGACAAAGCCCTAAAGACCACAGACTCATCTAATAAAAAATAGATAAAAGATTTGACAATGATTAATGAAATTCAAAAGACGAATTATTTATCAATAAAATAGTATCATTTAGTTATAGAAAACTTTACATAAAAGGTAATACATAAGAATGACATCTAACTTTAAAGTTGGCACCTTTTGCACACAAATGATCATAACCTAGTCGATCTATCTCCATGAAAGGGAACAGTATTTGCTTTCTGCTTAAGACGTATTCTCCTGATGTTGGATGAAATGCAGTGAGATCTCCACCAATGATCTGATTCCATGACTTATAGTATCCCAACACATCATCTTCTTCATCTGTGTCTCCATCATTATACACAAAACTCACCCCACACTCCTAAGTAATTGTTTCACTATCACCTAGTTACGCCCTAAAAGTAATGGTAATGTGGTCACCACATTCCATCTCCTTTATCCCAAACATCCAATGGCTTAACAACGTCATACACTTTCCACCAGCATCGACTCTGCGAACGCAGTGATCGTATATCGAGGTGCGGTTCGTTGTTACATTACTAATTATGATCATTGTCAAACAATGAAACTTATAATCCTCAAAGCCAGATGTCAGTAAATAGCAAATATTCAATCCTCTAAACTTGTTAGGAGATGATGGGATGGTAAACGACATTGATGGGCCTGTGTTTCTATATGCAATCCAATTTGGCATCATTTCACCTCCATAAATTGTGTTGAATATTCCAAATTCATAATACATCTGCCAGATACAACCGCTTTCATTAATTATAGAACATAGACATTCACACAAAGACATAATTTCTAGAGCAAACCAGGATTTTAGATTCCTCTGGGTCTCTAAAAGAAGAAGTTGTCACGTGCATTCCGTAAAGAAAGTCTAGCTTAGTCCAGCACAAACTACGTGACAACTTTTCCTCAACACCAGCAATTGGTTGGATTTTCACTACGGCTTCAATTTCAAACGATGAAGTTGCAAAATTCCACTAGACTAAACTGAGTTTGAGCGGGGACATTTGTGGATCAAATACGACTTTTCGTAGCAAATGCTTATTAGAAAAAGTATTGAGGGATAACTTTGTTAGTGTATGTGAAGGATGCTCGAATTACGTCAGCATATTACAGTTTATCATACTAAGTGTCTCAAGCCTAGGAAGGCTTCTCACACAACTGGGCAGAGAAACAATAGGATTTTCATCTAGATATAATTCCACCAACATAGATAGGCTACTGAAGTCTAGGGGAAAGGATTCAGTGGACAAATTATTCTTTTCAAGTGACAAACGTACTAAAGATCTCGGTAGAGAAAACACAAACTTTGAATAACTTAGTATAGCCTTGAGAACCGTTGAGGAAGAGGTTATTGTGCTTATGCCAATGTGGTTAGCTTTGGGCATTTCAAGGGAATTCATATCTAAAATCTCCAATCGAGATTCACCAAGATTACAATCCTTTAGTAATAGCGTTTTAACTTTCTTTAACATGCTTATGCTTTTTGGAAGTTTTTCAAGCTTGTTGCAGTAGCTCATATCAACAAAGACAAGTTCAACACATTGCTCAATTGATTCACAAACATGAAGCAAACCAATGCAATTTGTAAATATTAACACTCTAGTGCAGGGTATTGTTCAAAGCCACCTATGCAACCTTGGTTTGAAAATGCGCGAGGCGATCCGATGCGCTAAGGGCCCAAAAGTCGAGGCGTGATGCGTGATGCGTGATGCATGATGCGCTTGCATCACGCACCTGATGCGTCCAATATTGAAAAAAATACATGTATATGCCTATAACATATTTTATCTTATAAATACTTAAAATAAAGATACTATTACTCTAAGTTAACCAAAAGTAGTTCCAAACATGACTTTAAAACCATAACGTGTTCTTGAAACATGAAATAGAATGTTAAATAACAAAACATGAAATTATTAAACAACTAATCCTCCCCAAAATCATCATCATCAAACCCGAACACCGGTGCATCTTCTTCATCACCATCAATCCCTTCAAAGTCTTCTTCCACATCATCTTCGTCCACAAGTACATGCCCTTTTCCTCGAGCACTTCTTGATGGTCCGGCTCTATCATCATCCTCTCTTCCTCTTGATGCTCTAGTGGCATAACTAGGCTCGTATGCCCCGGAAGCTCTAGCAACATCTTCATATGTAAGATCATCATCAAGAAACACCAAATCATCATTTTCCTCCTCATTTTCCATCCTCCCTATCAACCACTCGTTACATTCATCTATATCTTCTAGCATAATAGGATCACCACTTCCTTCACTCATATATCGTCGTCTCAAAGCACGATTGAATTTCAAATAAACCATGTCATTCAATCTTTCTTGTGCTAACATGTTCCGCTTCTTGGTGTGAAGCTTCCAAAAATTAAATCTTTATTAATTAATATATTTAACTAATTAAGTACGAAATTGACATAAGATATTATACTTACGTTTTGAAACACGCCCCAATTCCTCTCACAACTAGTAGCACCACAAGTAAGACTAAGTACTCGTATAGCAAACTTTTGCAAGTGAGGAGCCGATGATCGATATGTTGCCCACCACTCCGCTATAAGAAGACAAAAATTAAAAAGTAAAATTGATAGTCTCGTAAAAATATATTTTCAATTTAAGATATATATGTATAGGATTTCTTTTACCAGGTCCCATTATCTTTCTTTGCCTAATAGCCGCATTTCTACCGTGGAGTCCCTCCGCATTTTGATACTTGTGTAATTCTCTTATAATTTCATCTTCAATTTGAGGACTTAGATCCAACCTTTCAATGCAAGAATGTAGTCCTTCCATCACCTCTTCACAACCTACAACCCTTTGTACATCATCATAAAAAGTGGACGGGTTTAAGTAGTGGCCCGCGGCATGCAAAGGTCGTTGGAGTTGACATTGCCACCTTTTATCAATTATTTCAAAAGTTTTCTTGTAGTGTTCCTCTTTATTTGGAGAGCTTTTGGCAATAGTCTCTTTAGCCCTATCCATGGCTTCGTAGATGTAACCCATGGCCGGCTTTCTTTCCCCGTCAGCTAACCTAAGGACACTAACAAGAGGAGACGTCAACTTGAGAGTATACACAATATTCCTCCAAAACGTCTCTTGTAAGAAGTAGGAATGCATCAATCTTCCTTTTGATTCCTTTGACCACTTGCTTTCCCTCCATTCTCTAGAAACCACCATCTTTCTCAAGTTATCCTTTTGCTTGTGAAATTGAAGAAGGGTGATAAAAGATGTGGCAAATCTTGTAATTGCGGGCCTATGCAAGTTCCTTTGTTTGGTGAAGTTCCGCATCAGGTTCACTAGACCAACAAAACTGTATATATATCCATTAGCAAGCATCGCCTTTTTCAAACAATTTTTCACACGGGGAATTTGTTTCCCGATATCCTCTAGCATAAGATCAATGCTATGAGCGGCGCATGGAGTCCAATAAAGATGTTTCCTAGTAGCTTCTAACATCTTCCCTACAAGATTTAAAATAACACTTTATGTGTATTAGTGTATGGACCAAAATATATAAGACAATTAAATCACTAAAACAATAATTCTTACCCGCTTTAACATAAGCAGATGCATTGTCGGTGATCACTTGGACTACATTTTCTTCTCCAACTTCATCAACCATTTTATCAAGAACTCCAAACAACAAATTTGCATCCTTAGACACATATGATACATCTATAGATTTCTTAAACACGGAACCCTTTGGGGAGTTCACCATAAAGTTGATTATGTCCTTAGACACAACCAAATCTCTCCATCCATCCGATAGAATCGAACAACCCTTTTGTGCCCATTCTTTTTCATGTTCGGTTAGTTGATTTTTGACGGATTTTACTTCGTTGTTAAGCAACGGGACTCTTAACTCATACATGCTCGGTGGTTTCATTCCGGGGCCAAATTGTCCAATAGCTTCAACCATTATGTGAAAGTTATCGTAAGAAGCGGCATTAAAAGGAATGCCTGCATCATAAAACCACCTAGCTATCTCTATATAAGCTTTGTCCCTCAACTCTTTTTGGACCACCGAATTAATTGTTTGTTGAACTTTTCCATCCTTTCTACATTTCACCACATCTTCGAGATTAGGAGTAAAAAATCTATCAATGGGACCTTTTTGTCTTGGCCTTTTTCTTTGTACCTTGCTACCAACACCTTCAACTTCTACACAATCCTCATCCTCCCCCAAATCATGATCATCAAAATAGCTAGAATTCATTCTAGTCTCGAATTTTGACTGCTCCTTTTTAAGCATGTATGCCCGTGTTTCTTCCTTTATGTGTTCCGGACACTTGGGGCAATCCATAATAGATGAATAACCTCTAATAAAATGGCATAGACGCCACCCTTATATACATTGTTACAAAAGTGACAAGTAAAATTATTTCTATTGTTAGGATCTTGTGTTCCATATTTTCTACCGGGTGTGTTCTACCGGGGTCACACGAGGTATTGCTTGATGCTGAACCGGGAGTGGTGGATGAACTATAATTGATAAAAACCAACAAACAAATCAAATTACAAAAGTCATAATCCAATTCTGATTACAAAAGTCAGAATCCAATTCAAAAACAGTTAATTTAACACTCATTAGTGATTACAAGCAGAAATCAGCAAGAATCACCAAGATAGAATCATAGAATACGAAATCAAAAAAAAATCAAGGAAGAACAGAACAGGAGGAATACGAAATCAGGAATATCAAAAATCAGTGAAGAACAGCAAGAATCACCAAGATTGAAGTCGATTTCCATTTTCCAGAAAAAATAGGAAGTCAATTTCCAGGATTGTAGTGGACAGGAAGGAAGTCTATTTCCAGGATTGTATAAGAAAACCGAAAAAAACAGAAGAATATCAGAAAAATAAGTAAAAATTTACCTAGGTATCGACATTGTAGTCGATTTCCAGTCTCGAGAAGTGAAGTCGCTTTCCAGGTTTCAAGTCGATTTCCAGAAGCTGAAGTTCAGCAAGAGTAGAGAGTGCAGAGAGAGAAAACGGCGATCTTTTAAGAGTTAGGCGGGATTGAGTTACGTATTGGGAAAATTAGGACACAATTGGGTTAGGTTTTCTTTTAAATAAGCCCAGTCCAATTTAATTTAAAGCCCAATTTTAAAAAATCAGTCCAATTCGCATCAGGTGCATGAGGCGAACACATCACGCATCATAACGCCTCAGATGAGGCGTACGCATCGGCTTGCATCAATGAAATCGCATCGCCTCACCTAGGGGATGCGTTTTTTGAAACGCATCAGGTCGCCTCACGCCTCAGGCTCGCTTTTTTAAACCAAGTATGCAACAAAGTTGTTTACAGAAACTTAAATTAAGAATCTTCAGTGATCCAAGTAACCTTTCATCTTTTGAGTACAATCCAATCAACTGCTGAAACACAGATAAATTAGAACAGCAGTAAACTTCATCAACTCAACATAGAAAAGTAATAAATCAAGATAAGTTACCTTTTACCTCTTTTGAGTAGATTACTACAAAAAATTTCAAACGATTCAATATTGCTATATGAAATGTCAAGAGCAACCAGATTCTCCATCGGTAAGTATGAAGGTATAGACTTCAAAAAAAACTCATGCATACACAACCATCTTAATTCTTGTGGAAAATTCTCATAAGACCCACTTATTTGCACATAATTGAATTGTAGAAGCATCAGATTATCCATGTTCATCAATGCATCCGTTTTAAGCTCAAATGATGTGCGCAACTTCTCTTTCTCACGCCTTAGCATGTCAAGGGCAATGCCTAGAATATTTCTTGTACTCTGAGAGGAAATATTATGGGCATTGCCCTTGACATGCTAAGGCTTAAGAAAGAGAAGCTAGGCACATCATTTGAGCATAAAACGAATTCATTAAAGAATATGGATAATCAGATGATACTACAACTCAATTATGTGCAAATAAATGGGTCTTAGACGAATTTTCCAAAAAAATTAAGATGGTTGTGTATGCATGGGTTCTTTTTGAAGTCTATACCATCACACTTACCGTTGGAGAATCTAGTAGCTCTTAACATGTCATATAGCAATATTGACTAGTTTGACATTTGTTGTTGTAATCCACACCGACTTCAAAAGTGGCAAAGGTAAGTTATCTTGATTTATTACTTTTCTATGTTGAGTTAATGAAGTTCACTACTATTATATCTCTATTTCAAGAGTTGATTGGATCGTAGTCAAAATACAAAATGTTACTTGGATCATTGAAGATTCTTAATTTAAGTTTCTGTGAACAACTTTGTAGCATAGGTGGCTTTGACCAACTCCCTGCACTCGATAATACTTACAACTTGATAATACTTACAAATTGCAATTTGATGTTTGTGAATCAATTAAACAATGTGTTGAACTTGTCCTTATTGATATGAGTTACTGCAACAAGCTTGAAAACTTCCAAAAAGCATAGGCATGTTAAAAAAGTTAAAAACACTATTGCTAGAGGGTTGTAATCTCGGTGGATTTCGAATTGAGATTTTAGATATGAATTCCCAAAAAATGCTCAAGGCTAAACAGATTAGCATAAGCATAATAACCTCTCCATCAATGGTTCTGAAGGTTATACCAAGTTATTCAAAGTTCTTTGTGATTTCTTTACCGAAATCTTTAGTAAGCTTGTCACTTAAGAATAGTAATTTGTCCACAGAATCCTTTCCCTTGGACTTCAGTTGCCTATCTATGTTGAAGGGATTATGTCTAGATGGAAATCATATTGTTTCCTTGCCCAATTATGTGATAAGCCTTCGTAGGCTTGAGATACTTACTATAAATAAATGTGATACGCTGACGTCAGTCGAGCATCCTCCACATACACTAACAAATTTGGACCTCTATTTTGATTATAAAAAGTCTTTGCTACGAAAAGTTGTTTTTGATCCACAATGTCCCTGCTCTATCTTGGAATAGACTTTGAGACTCTTAACAAATTTTCCTCGACACCAACAATTGGTTGGATTTTCACTATGCCTTCAATTTGAAACGATGAAGTTGCAAAATTCCACTAGCCTAAACCGAGTTTGATCTCCACGGCCACGCCACCCACGCGACACCGGGATGCTGTTCCACGCCGTGGCAACATGCCACGTCAGTCCCCACGCCACCTGCGTGGGGTGTATACCGCATAGCCTTACCCTCTCGTTTGTAACTGTATATATGGTTGCTTCAGTCGATGGTGTTTGACTGCTTGACAGCTTGCCAATTGAGGGTAATTGTTTTTAAATATTTGCTAGTACTCTTTTGTCCTTTTCAAGAGAAAAGTATTGTCAATTGTATTTTAATTAAAACTTCTATCAAATATGTAATCTTTATTTAAATATAATGTATGTGTCTGTTTTTATATCTATATATATGTATAATCGTTATTTTTGTATTGGTTTTGATTAGAGTATAAAACTATATAAACACGATATATATGTATAAGTTTGCAATTTTAATATCAATTTATTTGCTAGTACTCCATGGTTGCAGAGGAAGAACTAAAAAAAAATAATGCAGAACAAAGGTTTAATTTTAAAAAGAAGCATCATAGAATAAAATAGAGGTATCGAGATTCTTCCCTGGAAATCATAAAATAGGGTTGGTGGTGAATCCGGTGACCGGAGGAAGAGAGGACTATGACCATGACCCTCTTGTTCATGTCCTTCTTTTTCAGATCTAGAACAAATAGAGATCATCAACCTTCATCAGAAAAACAGGTACAATTGGAGATGCAGAAAACCAGATTCAAGGGACAAATAAATTCACAAATCTGGAACAAATAGAGATCATCAAGATGCAGAAAATTAATACACATTCACAGCAAATAAATTCAGAAAACTAACATTAGGATTACAAATCTGGAACAAATAGAGATGCAGATTCGAGATTGAAATCTGGAACAAACATAGATGCAAATTCGAGATGCAGGTTCAAGATGCAGAAAATTAATACACATGCACAGCAAAATCGAGATGCACAGGAAAAATTCGACTAGCAGAGAGATGCAGATCGAGATGCACAAGATGCAGATCGATGGAGGGGGGAGAAAACTCACCGATCGATGGAGGGTAGCCGGAGAAGAACGGCGATCGCCGCCGGAGATGGAGGTGGGATGCGGTTCGAGAAGAACTGAAGAAGGGAGAAGAACGGCGGTGGGGAGGGTAGCCGGAGACGGACGCCGGAGAAGGAGGGTAGCCGGAGACGCGGCTAGCCGGAGAAGAACGGCGATCGCCGCCGGAGATAGAGGTGGGATGCGGTTCGAGAAGAACTGAAGAAGGGAGATCGCAGGTGGGGAGGGATATGTCACAGATCTTTCACGTGAAGGTAATGAAGGTTACGTAAAAATAGCTTCTTCCAATAATTGAAAACCTGATTTAAAAAGTGGGTTTTGGATGTCAAATATTTTTTAGAGAAAACTGCAAAAATGGTCCCTGTGGTTTGCTGTTTATTGTGGTTTTGGCCCAAACCTTTGCGTTTTTGTATAGATAGTCCTTTTTGCAAGGTTTCTTTGTGGAAAAGGCCCTTCTGCCTAACGGACGTTATGTTAATGTTGTTAACCACATCATGTGCTTTGCACACGAGGGCATAAATGTCATTTTGCTTTGGGGACCATTTTTGCAAAACCTTATGCTATAAATTAGAAGCCCTTTTGCGAATCATCTCAACGTCTCTTTGCAAGTAATCGTTCCAGACGAAATTGAGATACGACTGCTTGGGCAAAATTCATTCACGATGGTGCTCTGTTATTGTGGAAAATTTGCAGTTGTCAAAACTTCTTGGACAGCGACTAACCCAGGAAGACGATTCTATGCTTGCCCTCAAAAGGTAAACTCGTTCATTAGCATGAGTGTCGATACCGATACCATCATGATCTAACTACCTAATTTCTTTCCCTTTTAAAGGATTCGGTTTGTGGGTTTATTGGATGGCTGGATCCTCCAATGTGTGCACGTGCGAAAGTGATAATACCTGGACTACTAAGAAGCATCAACAAGCTACAAGAATCATGCCGGGGATTAGAAAATCAGGTTGTCAAGTTGAAGACGTTGTTGTTATGTAGTTGGGTTCTATTTTTTGTGGTTTTTATGTGCTCTGTTTAGGTATTAGGGGTAGTAGTTGGTGGAAGATGCTATGAAGCCATCTTTGGTCTATTAGAGTGGTTTTTGGGTAGTTTGGAGTCATTTTGGCAAGTATTGGTTGTTTGTAACTCCAAATTGAAATCGTGATGTTATTAAAAAGTTGTTGTTTGGGTAGTTTGACTTATTGTGGAAAGAATACATGTATTAAAGCATATGTTAAAAGAAGACTGTCATATTGGATCCAACTCATTCATTAAGTCAAAAATTAAGACATACGCCAATGTCATTTTGGTAGAAATATAATGGTAAACAACATTGTCAAATTGGAACAAATATAAAGTTAAGACATACTAATACAACCATTATTAAAATACAAGGTAAACTACAATGTCACTTTTGAACTAAATAAGATATTAAACAACAACATTTAATCCAACAAACATAATCTAAGTTAAACAACATTTAATCCAACAACATTCAACAAACGCAGTGCAGCTTACATAACATTAATCCAAGTTCAGATAATACTTACAAGACACTAACATAGTTCAAAATAGTATCATGACAACCAAACACAACAAAAGTTCACAAAAGTCAGATACAAAGTTCACAACTGTCATATTGGAACTCTCATTTACCACCTTGCCCTTTGCAGGTCCTAGAGTTATGGCCCTTGTTTTTGCATTTGGCACATGTGACGGTCACAAATTTCCTTGTCAGTTTAGTAACACCATCCGGACCAACAGTTGCACCTGCTTCCTGACTAACATCTTGACTACTCTTCTGACTTTCTCTTCCTCGTTTCTTTTGACTTTCTCTTTGACTTTGACTTAACCTTTCATCCTCACTTGGCCTTCTCTTTTTCTTAGGTCTACCTGGCTGGTTGTGATGTGGGGGTGGAATTAGCTTAGTTGGACATAAACTTTTAGGCCACATTATCCTTCCTTTTATGGGCTCCACCTTGTATGAATAAACTTTCTTCCATGTGTCCAGCCAATAAACCTTATGCACCCACCTGTAAATGTCTCCAACATCCTCTGAATTTGCAGTCATTTCATTAAGGGTTGCAATGGCATGTTTGCAAGGGATGCCAACTAATTCCCACTTTCTGCACGTACAAGTTTGATTCTTAACATCCACTACATGTTGATCTTGCCATGGCCCAGTTACTTGGTATTTTTCTCCTCCATTCCACCTAGCAATGTATTGTGAAGCTTGACTTTTGTTTCCCTCTAATATCCTAGTTGCTGTGGGTGTTAGAGGCCCAGTTGCCTTCTCCATAACCTTCATAACATTACAAATTCTTTTCATCAAATATTGCCTTATATATTCCAAACATCCTAGAATAGGCTTGTCTCTCCCCTCAGTTAATTTGCTGTTAAAAGCCTCACACAAATTGTTCAATAATATATCAGATACTGCTCTTCCTGTTCAAAATAAATACATAATAGTATTAGTAAAACTGCAATTGTTACTTTTAAATGCATAATTATCATAAAGTAAGTACCTGTGAAGTGGCTTATTGCCCAATGTTTAGCTGGAATCTTCCTTAGCCATTCGCATGCCTTATTATCATAAAAACTAAACTCACTCATGTAATGTTCAAACTCAGGTATTGTTGTCGCAGTAGCACATTTCCACAGATGTTCCTTGTACTCACTCAGTTTCCAAGTCTTCCTCATGTTTTCGTGAATGTGTCTAAGACAGTACCTATGTTCAGCACTTGGGAATACCTCTGATAATGCTGGTATCAAACCCTATAGGAATAATTACATTTTATTAGATTATATGAAAGTCAAGTTTAATATGTTGCAAGTAAATGTTACCTTTTGTCGATCTGAGATAAAGGTGAAGTTTGAATTTCTTTCAAGGTCCAAGTCATCTCCTAGGCATCTTAGAAACCATTTCCAGCTATTGGCGTTTTCTGTTTCAACAATAGCATATGCTAAGGGGTAAATCCCGTTGTTCGAGTCCTGACTTACAGCTGTAAGAACCTGTCCAGGGAATGGTCCTTTCATAAAGGCACCATCGAAACCCAACAGATCTCTAAGCCCAGCCTTAAAACCCTTTTTCAGAGGACCCAAGCATATGTATATCCGTTTAAACATTCTTGTTGGATTTGAGGGGTTGGGTTCACTGTATACTTCAATCTTGACCGTTGTGTCAGGATTTGTTGATTGTAGTTCAAGCCCATAGTCTCTCAACATCTCATATTGCTTGGTGTAATCCCCGACAATCATTTTAGTAGCAGCAGCCTTTGCCCTGAAGATCTTGTCAATCGAAACCCCCACATCAAACTTCTTTTGAATTTGATCTTGCAAAGCTCGAAGGGGAACCTCCGGATTCGATTCAACTTGTTCCATAATTTGTTTAGATAAAAATGTAGCGGTACAAGCCCTAATTTCTCTACCTTGCAAACAAATGTGGTTGGGATTTAAAGTCTTGACAATCCAGTCGGATTCCAAGTCTGGCCTAGAAGCAAGAAGGGCCCACTTGCATGCATCTTTCTTTGATTTTACCTGTTTACCCTTGCCTTTACTTGATTCACCTACCCCACTGGCATTGATAACAGGGACATTACCTTTACACTTTGCACGAAATCTAAGCTTTTCATTCTTTTTAACGTACAGATTCCTTCTAGTTTGTACTGAATGCATGTCGAGTTTGGTTTTCAACTCGGCCTTTGTTTTAAATTTTTGACCAACATAAAAGCTAGCCTTATGAACACTACCAAGACTGCATGTTTTTTCCTTAGCCAAGTTCTTAAGTACACATCGTCTTCTTCTGTCTTCATCGGATTGATCATCTAAAGAGTCCCACGTATCGTTGTCTATTACCTCTACCTCACCTTCTACAACCATAAAATCCGTATTCCATTCTGTTCCAATTCCATCATCAATTGTTTGAAGAATGTCTTGAAAATCTGTCATGTCAACTTCCATTTCTGGTACATTATTCTCCTCATCAACCAGTTCTACATTTTCTTCTTCTACTTGATGGCCTTTCTCAACCTCTTCATTTTGTTCATTCTGATGTTGTTCTTCGTATTGATCTCCAAAGAATGGATCAAAAAACTCAAAATCATCCAGTGTGTTCTCATCATACACAACTTCTTCTTCATTCTGATGTTCTTCATTCTGATGGTGTTCTTCATTTACACCTTCATCCAGACTTTCTTTATCTTTAGCCATCACTTCATCCACACCTGCTTCTTTGTCTTTATCTTCAACCATCACTTCATCCACACCTGCTTCTTTGTCTTTATCTTCAACCATCACTTCATCCAGAGTTTCTTTATCTTCAACCAGAGTTTCTGCATTTCCCTCATCTATATTTGTTTGTTCAACAACAACCTCTTCCCCACTTGCATTCTTAACAGAATGTTCATCAACCAAAACCAGCTTCTTGCTACAAGAACTTTGACCTTTACTTGATTTTCCCCTTCTGTCTCTTTTAAACTCTGGTGATATTGTTTGAGGTATACTTCCGTAGAGTATTAATGACATATATTCTCCCAATTGTTCTTGATCATCACCCCCATTTCTGATAGAGCTTCTAGATGGTGGTGGTAATGCATGTATAGTTCCTACATTTGGAAGATCCTCCTCATCAATTTCTTCAATAATAACCCTTTGCTTCCCTTTAGGAGACATGAAATAGGTTAACAAATTTGTTTTCCCATGCTCCGTATATACATGTATTAGCTTGTTATCTCCAATATATTGAGCCAAATTCAATACATCATCATCGTTACCTAAAGCTCGAATACCGAAATCTAAACCTTCATGTGGAATCCTAAAGTGGTAATATATAACAGGAGGGACAGAGTAACCCAATTCTAGCATCATTGCATCTAGTTCATGGATTGAGAACTCATCAATATCCACTGCGTCAATATAACGAACTTCCCCATCAACATACCTCGTGTTTGGAGGCTTCGTGAACTTCCCACCATGATGTAGCTTAATGGTAAACATTGTCGGCACATCATCTGCAAACACAAAAAGATGTCTTAGAAGTTTGCATTGCAACCCTAGTTACTCTGATCATCAAGAAATTTTTAAAATTTTTTTGAATAACCAGAGGAACTTACCATATATTCTTGAGGTGTCGACATCTATCTGGTCTTTTGGTCTAATCGACCACATTAATAGTACCATTTATTTGGACCAACTAATGTACAATCGTAAACTAATTAGGGTTTTCTCGTCGTTCACCTAGGACCGACGAATGAAGAAGATGAAGCGATTAAGCGACTAACTGAAATTTGGGGATTACAAATACAAAAGTATGTGAATATCGTACTTCATATTGGCGCTAAGAAATGTTTTGCAAAAATGGTCCCCAAAGCAAAATGACATTTATGCCCTCGTGTGCAAAGCACATGATGTGGTTAACAACATTAACATAACGTCCGTTAGGCAGAAGGGCCTTTTCCACAAAGAAACCTTGCAAAAAGGACTATCTATACAAAAACTTTGGGCCAAAACCACAATAAACAGCAAACCACAGGGACCATTTTTGCAGTTTTCTCTATTTTTTAAGATTAAATTACAATAATTATCCCTCTGTTGGCAGGAACTTGCAAGAATGGTCTAAGTTTTGGGAAAATCACTATAAGGGTCCTTAGGGTTTGGTTTAGCTTTCAAAAAGGTCTAAATGCCGATAAAAAGACTAATTTACCTTTTTGAATTTCTTTTTAATTTTTTTTAATGTTTTATTTATTTTAGTAGTTAAACCCCCCCCCCCCCCTCTCTCTTTCTTCTAGCTTCTGGGTTTATCTGATGGACATAAACATCACCGATTGTTGGATACAAGTTGATAAAACTCGGCGTCTCTGGTTTTAGCTTCTGATTCTAACTTTGCTTCTTCGTACTTTGAATCGAGCCTTGAGGACATGAAATCTTGTCGTGAAATCTCGAGCAGGCCGACTTGATTCATGAAAGATTTGAACTTCGGATGGTCTAAGCTTGGAAATGAGACGGAACCGTAAGACTCGTAGAACCAATCAGTTAATAATCCAAGAGCTGAATCGATATGGGTTTTAGTTAAATTGGGACCAGGTGGTAAAGGTTTTGGACTTTTAAGCTTATTCACACTATCCTCCAGCATTGCCAATGGCTCCAAATCGTCTTTTCCACCGGATAACAACAAATGATGATGCTGGTTATGATGATGATGATGATGATATTGAAACTGTTGATGGTAGTTATTCAAACCCTCGTTTGAAGTTCTAATCGACCCGACCCGCTTGATTATTTTGAACTCAGTGAAGACCAAGTCATTCAATTTGTTGCTGGCCAGGTTTCTATATACGCTTTTACAATTGTTTAACAATGAGGGCTTATACGAGATCCTGATGTGTGTTAAAGACCAAGTTAATCTTGTGAATGGATCCACTTTTGATCCTCTTGTGTTGTTGGAGACTAATGGCAATCTTCAAGGATGTTAATGGTCATGTTGGCAAGATCACAGAGGACAAAGGCAGGTGCTTTGATGAAGTGGATGATGCTCATCGTGAGAGGAAAGAGGGTGGGATGAGAGAGAGATAAAGAGAGGTGGGGGTGGAGGGGGGTGGGGTAATTTCTTTTTTCTTTTTTTAATGACTTTAATAAAATATACATTAAAAGAAAATGAAAAAGAAACTAAAAAGGGTAAAATGGTCTTTTTACTTGGCCTTTGGACCATTTTTGAAAGTAAATCCTAAGCATGAGGACCATTATGGTGATTTTTTAAAAAGTTGGATCATTATTGCAAGTTCCTGTCAACCACAGGGACCATTATTGTAATTTACTCTTTTTTTAAGTTTATTGGCTTGTTGAAAAGCCAATAAGCCCTTTGGAAACACACAGCCAAATATGCATTAAGTCTTTCAGGCAAAGGGTGAGTCAACGAGGAAGGGAGACTACCAATGATATAAAAAGTTCAGTAAATTACAAACATGGTCCTTGTGCTTTACTCAACAAATCGGTTTTGGTCCAATTTCGATTTGTCTGATTTCCTTTATGGCTAGGCTTCAAGGTTGTATCTTGGGGACAGGCATATTTGGTCGACCACTAGGGTGCAACAAGGTGACCCTTTAGGCCCACTTCTGTTTGCCCTTGTTTTGCACCCGTTAGTGCTTCAAATTAAGGACAATTGCAAGCTCCTACTAGATGCATGGTATCTTGATGATGGGACTGTTGTTGGGGATTCTGAGGAGGTTGCAAAAGCGCTTGGGATCGTTTATGTGAATGGGCATAGGCTAGGCCTTATTCTCAATGTTCATAAAACAGAGTTGTTTTGGCCTTCTTGTGTAACACTCGGTTTCTCATACAAAGTACACCCAAAAATTTTCAAAAAATTATACATCAAATATGGGTATACTTGTACTCAACCATAGAAACAAGATGTTATCATAAATTAAATACATAAAAAGGTTCTCACAATACATACAAGGCATTACAAATAAATCTATTTCAACTAAAGGACAAGCTCTTAACTTGTTCATCTTTCTTTATCACATGCCTTCCCCTATCACAGTTACAGATACCTGCAAAACTACATAACACTCAAGTGTAAGCTTATAAAAAAAGCTTAGTAAGTAATCTCAATCACACTCCATGAATATCTCTCTATAAACATCCTCATAATTCTATTTTGCTAATATCATTAGCAAATATTCACCTTCTCTTAACTCTGAAACCTACAAACATATTAGCTTTACAAACACCAGCTAATTATTAGCATCATCAACTCAATTATAAGTATTCCCACTGATACTATTATGAACTAAATCACACACTCACGTATACTCATCCCACAATCAAATATACTCAATTATTACAACCCTCATGATTATAACAATCAACATAGTAACACTTTACCTCAGTCACGCTAACGTCTACTCATCTCTATTACTCAGTGTTCATATCCAATTCATCGTTTATTATCCACAGATAACAATAATACTCTACTACTCAATCTTCATAGTAACAACACCACATATAAATATACATATACAAACATATACACTCTACATAAAGCAAGTATAACTCTACTCAATTACTAAAAAGTACTCACCTGATATCGATTTAGTACGTGAAACTCTCAAACCACGCGTACCGGACTCCTGTTCGCTAGACTTGGTCGTGTCACCATAGTTTAAATCAATTTTCCAGTATCCACGGATGTATAAATCGAAAGAGGAAAAAGGAGTATAAACGGTAAATATCAACTCTATATTTACCGAAACCCCAAAATCCATTGTTCTACTCATTCAACCGTAGAAACTCGACAATAATCACACAAATAACTCTAAAGGCATCCACTAACAATCTACTAACAACATATATAACAATATATAGCTAAATCACAAAATCAAAAGTTAGGGTTTCAAAACCCCCAAAACAATGAAATCACTCACCTCGACGAATTAGGAGTCAAGAACACATTTACGGGGTCTGGAGGTACTACACGACCCGGGTATATCTACACGACCCGTGTAGATCTACAATTTACTTATTGTTTGCCTCTGCAGGTCCTACACGACCCGGGTTAAAACACACGACCCGTGTCAGGCTACTGCTTGTATCTACATTCGAAACACGACCCGTGTATGATCTACACTACCCGTGTAAGTTCCTTTTGGCATTTTCAACCTCAAACTTCTCCCAAAAGGTCCTCTAACCACACTAACACATATAACAACTTAACTAATCTTAATTAAACCAAGATTAGTACATAAGAGGGACTCCAACCTCTTCTTACTCATCAACAACTCAAAACTCGAAGGCAATCACAAGGATCACCACACCTTTACGCTAAGCAAACTCATAGCTTGAATCACACCGACTATAAGGTAATAACTCTACTTACCTTAATAAGAATCTCAAAAGAAAATAGGCCTTACATTTTGTGACGGGAAAAAGCTTTCCGTCGGTTTATTCCCTGTTGACATCGGTAGGCCGCTGGAGGGGGTCAAACTGCTTGGGGGTGCAGTTAGCTCGGACCCTGATTTTATTAGTAGATTAGCTATGGCTAGGGCGGTTAAAGGGGTCGAGTTGATAGGGCTTTTTCCGCAACTGGGTGATCCTCAATGTGAGCTTCTTGCTTCGTTCGTGTTTGGGTGTTGCCAAACTTTTTTTTGGCTTGCGGACTTGCCAGCCAACTCACATGAATGTGGCAGCTTATCTCTTTGACAAGGGATTACGTGATGTGATCGAACATATTGTGGTTTGCGGAGGCTCTTTCTTTGCTAACCTCCGGTGGCGACTCGCCTCTCTTCACCTCAAGTTAGGGGGAATAGGTTTAAACACGGCTATGGAGACCTCTTCCTTTGCTTTTGTGGCTTCTAGGGCCTGACAACACCTAGTAATATCAAATATTTTAGTCGTTGTTGAGCCCTATTCTTAGTGAATTTATATCATATAGATCGTGGTATTCTCACTTTTCGTGCCAGCACTTGTTTGGAAAGAAACAATGAAAACAGGGACCAAAAGCGTACAATTTGGAAGAAGTTGGAAGATCAAGGCAATATCAGGCGAATTCGCACGCGCGCCGCGGAATATACAAACGCGCGACGCGGTGACTCAGCGATGAGGCGGTGGAGAACATTAAAATGCCAAAAAACGGGGATAAACCAGCACGCACGCAGCGGATATCACTTGTGCACGGCGCGGTCACTTAAATTTTGCAACTGTAAATAGAGGGTTTTAGGCCGAAAAATGCAGCAAAGACCTGGCATAGGAACGACTCCCAAGGCTTCTTTGACTCTGAGTTTCAGTTTTCAGCAACCATAAATTGGTATTTTATATTTTTCTCTTTAATTTTCAATTAGTTTCATAGTTAGTAGCATTTGGCTAGTGTCTTTGGGAGTGACAACCATTGATACTTAGTCTTAGTTTCTGTTTTGGATGTTTTGGTTACTGTTTTGTATCGGTGGGATCTGAGTTTTTGGTTAATGAATCATTTGGTTATTAGTAATTGCTTCTTTTTGGTATTTTATGCTTTGGAATGAATTCTTGGATGTTTGATTGTGATTGGATGTTGATTTAATCTTGATTGTTCTGAATTTCATTTCTGATTTCAGTAACCAATTAGGATTAGTTGTTGGTTTGGACTTTAGTTTAGTGAATACTTGTTTGGAATTATTTGAGTTTATGATTTTTGGGATTGTTTGGCAAAAGTTAGGAACTAGATCCTCTGGCTGTAGAGTGACACTACAGTTGGTAATCTGTCACCTGTCTCGACCACGTAACTCCTGTGGATCGACCCTGACTACCGTTATACTAGTGTGTGTTAGGTATTTTCTTATTTTTGACCGCACGACGACCTAGGCGTGTCAAATTTTGGCGCCATTGCTGGGGAGTTATGAGCTTGAGAATAGGTGATCTGTAGGAATCTTAGTTTCTGAATTTTTTGTTTTAGTATTAAGATTTTCATTTGGTTAGTATCTTGCTTTTTGATTTCTCGGGCGTGTTGTACTAGTGCATGCGTACCCGTAGGGGTGAGCAATTATCCCCTTTGCGTTTTGACTCAGAGATTGAGCGAACTGCGCGCAAGATCCGTGCACATAGGCGTTTAAATACAATGAGTTTTAGTAATGTCAGTAGTAGCTTAGAGCATGTCGTCCAGGAAGCCTCGGGTGAGGCAACGGGGATGTCATTTATTCCCTCGGTTTCAGAATTTCACATTGGGAGCACGAGTGCTACTGGTGGTGCAGTTTCAGCCCCTGCACCTATACCATCATGCATTCCACAGTCGATTCCGCCATTTCAACCTTTATCCCAACCACAATCCACAAACCCATTTACATCTGCCATGTCTTGGGGAGCGCCGACCCGTGGTGGCACCCCAGTATATATAGACAGTAGACAACCATTTCTCAACCTATTTCACAACCTTTATCACAACCACAACCACCACCAGTACTTTTTAAACCACAAACCACATTCCAACCTATACCACCACAACAACAATACCAGCAGCAACCTCCTCAGCAGCAGTACCAGTATCAAGAAGCTGAGGAGAGGTATGAGGATGAAGACGAATGATGGGTTCCACCAGCACCACAGCAATCATGGAACCGAGGTCGGGGACCTCTGAGAAGAGCACAACAACACCAACCACCACAAGGCCAGCAGGGATATAATGATCATCATTTTTACGGTAATCCTACTCAACCCTTGTATTTTACACAACCAAGGGGGCAATCGGTTGCATCGCACTTCCAGCCACGGGAGTACGATGACTCATCGCCTATTTACATTCCAGAAAATATAGAATCCCAAGTAGAAATTAGGCCTCAGTTGCTAGGAATATTACCGGAATTTAGGGGATATAAACAAGATGACCCATACAATCATTTGTATGAGTTTATAGCAATAGCCAACGCTAACACCCCTAGGAATACCAATAAGAACATTTTTAGATTAAGATTGTTCCCATTTACTCTTAAAGACAAAGCCAAATATTGGTTCACATCTCTGCCATCGAATAACATTACTACATGGGACCAACTCAAAGCTAAGTTCTTACAAGAGTTTTATCCGGCAAGCAAGACGACAGAAATTAGGAGGGCTATTCAGGATTTCCAGCAAAAGCCTGGAGAAGCTTTTCATGAAGCATGAGATTGTCTAAAGGAGTTGATGAGGTCGTGCCCTCATCACGATATTCCAAAGTGGCAACTGGTTAAGGTATTCTTTGAGGGAGCAAGTGAGACGAACCAAGCCATGATCAACGCATCATCTAGTGGCACTATTATGATGCAAGACCCGGAGGAAGCTTGGCAGTTTTTGGAACAATTAAGTAATGGATCCAAGGCGAATTTCTCCATGAGAAAGACGGTAGGCACAGCTGCAACAGTGGGAGCTGATGTCGATTGGAGAAAGGACGTAAAGAAGGAGATAAGCGAGCTCAATAAGAAATTCGATAGACTCATGTCTACTCTGCAGAATGGACCTCAGAGCCAGCCACAAGGAGGTCAAGGAGGATTAAGGACTCAGGAAGCAAATCAAGTCTATGGTCAGGGTCAAGGTCAATATAACAATGGACGACCCTATAGACCATATAACCAAGGTCAACAGAATTTTAATAACCAGAGGCAGAACAACTACCAAGGGCAATCATCCAATCCACCCAGGAAATATCAATCAGCGAATAATAATGGTAATGCCAATGGTAACAGCAACAATAGGGGGCCCAACAATTCCATCAACAATGCCCCAAGGACTCATGAGGATCTAGCTGCGAAAATGTATGCGATGTTCAACACAACGCAGCAGCAATCTCAAGCCAATGCGAAAGCTATTGCCAATATGGAGAGGCAAATCGCCCAAATGGCCGAAGACCAACGAAAGAGAGATAATGGGAAGCTGCCCAGTACCACAGAAGTCAATCCGCCCATGGTCAGCGGGCCGGGAAAGAACATGTCAACACTGTCGAGGCTGAGTGGAGAAAAGTCACCTTGGAAGATCTGCTAGAATCTAGAAGTGAGTCTGAGAATGAAAAGGAGGAATTTAAGATTGAAGGTGAAAGTAAGCAGGAAGAAGAGGTTAAGGAAAAGGTGGAAATTGAAGAGGAGAATACGAAAGAAGAGGAATAAGTACATGTTGAGAAGGAACCTCAACCACAAGAGGACAAGGAAGTCTAGAAAGAGGACCAGCCAATGGTGGCTGGAATCAAACAGAGGAAGAAGGAAAAGAAAGGAAAGAAAAAAGCAGGAGGTGCCTATCGAGCCGACTGGACCCTCAATTAACCAACCTCTGTGGGATGAGCTAAAGGACGCTCCTGAAGACACTAAGATCTTCAGGAGATGTGTAGGAGTAATAAGGAGATTAAGATACCTACACCCGAGATGGTGAGGTTAACTGTTAAGGCAAGCGAGACATTATTGGGGACATTGCCTAAAAAGGAAAGGGACCCCGGTTCACCGCTGATTATTGTCACGGTGGGGGATGTGACTATTAGGAACACTTTACTGGATCTTGGAGCAAGTGTTAATGTATTACCAGGATATTTATATGACAAGTACAAGAATGAAGAATTGGAGCCTGCCAAAACAGTGTTCCAGCTGGCGGATCAATCTACCAAAGTATCCCGGGGAAAATTGACAAATGTGATAGTGAAGGTAGGGGACTTTTTCTATCCAGTCGACTTTTTGGTGATGGAGTACGAAAGCTTAGAAGACGCGCCATCATTAATTTTGGGTCGACCATTTCCAGCCACAGCCGGAGCTGTGATGGATTGCAAGACTGGAGATTTGGACATCTCCTTTGGGACTAGAAAGCGCAGACTCAACATGTTTGGATGCCCAATATCCATGCCATCTGGAAGGAGTGATAAGTACTTGAATGACAATCCTCTTATGCCACCTGGAATTAAGGACAAGGTTAAACAGTGGACACGAGCAGGCGAAGGTGCGAATGAGGATATCTTAGGTGAGGCTAGACAACACTCATTGTCAACAATCGATAAGGTGCAGCTGTTGGATATGATGGAGTTAATGGAGATGAAGCATCAACGGTATGAAAAGGATGCAAGATGCAGGGAAGCCAAGGTTTTCCAATTATTAGATGCTCAGCAGCAATGGATCAGTCAGGTCAGCGATAGAATGACACAATTGATTTCATTGATCGCAACAGTAATCCAGAAAATTGCACCAGAAATGAAGGAGGTGATGTCCAGTGAAGAATGGGAAGGATAAGAGGCGACACGTTTGGCTGAAGACGTTAAAATTAGCGCTTGTTGGGAGGAAACCCATCTTTCATAGGTAGGTACTGTATTTCTTAGTAATTAGGAAGATTATATCATCGTCATTGCAGGTATTATTGGTTCAAGGCAAGTGTGGGGTTGATTTGAAGAAAAATTGAGTTTTCAAAGACCGCGCCGCGGTCAGGCGTTTTGCACGTCGCGGGATCGTAAACGAACCCAATGTGCAGGGGTTGATTTGGGAACACGCGCGTCGCGGTTTGCTCATATCCGCGTCACGGGATTCGATCGGTCGGTTTCCTTCGATAAAAAGGTATGTCGCGACACTATTCACACACAACCCACGCCGCGCCTCAGAGAGCTCCGATCATCAGAAGTTTTCTTGCACTTTTTCTTGCTCATTTCATTCCTGCTATTGAGGTATGTCAATCTAACTCGTTTATACTTGTCAGAACTAGCGATTAGGCGGCAAAATTGGTTGATTTCTCCAAAAACTCAAAAACTTAGAAATCGACAATGCTGACTCGTAGGGTGTTTATTTTGCCAAATGAGGACCCTAGATGAGTTAGTCGATGCTTAGGCTACCTTGTATTGCATTTGGATTGAGCTTTAACAAGTTTAATCGCGATTTGGGGTTTAAAAGATGAACCAGGCACTCGCCGCGCCGCGCCATGGTTCTTGAGCCACGTTGCGGTGCGGTGGGGAAGAAAAGGGACTAAAATTGCAAATTTTTTCAGATGTCTTTCAGGCTTGATCACCCTTTCTCCAGTTCCCCGAGGGACCGAAGAGTTCTAGTGAGTATGCTCAGAGGAGAGATGCGCTTACGGGTCGCCGGGTTCTCGAGGCGACGATTATTGATCGAGACATTTTGCGAGATGCTGGGCTCTGGGGCGAGATTGAGCCATTTCTGCACCGTACATGGGTTGATGGAGAGGCCAGATTCACATGCCGAGGCTGGGACAGGCTCAGGGCCAACCAGGACGACACCGTATATACTGAGCTTCTTTTGGAGTTCCTGTCTACGGTCCATTACGCACTGGGTTTATCGGATGCTCGGTCCAGGCTTGTTCGATTTCGATTGGGGGGTGTCCCCAGGGAGTGCAGTCTTCGCGAGTTTGGGAGGCGCACGGGTATCTACACGGAGGCGGATCTCCAGCACCCGCACTTCGACGTTGTTCTTTCGCGCGTGTATTCGGGGGCAACCCGCAAGGGATGCTAATTTCGCTGTTTGGGCCACGTTGTCCAACATTCACTACGAGGTGGGGTCGGCCAGAGAGAGCCAGCTCCGCATCCGCTCCACAGATTCATGCACCGTATCGTCACCACCACTCTACAGCAGAGGGAGGGGGGCGAGAAAGTGTCTGGAGACGACATGACATATCTTTGGGTGCTCCTCGACCCCACCAGGTTCATCCACCTCCCGTACGCCTTAGCAGTCTCTCTTTCCACCCGTATGCGACGGGTGCATTATCCAGCAGTCACTTGACCGACAGACACTATATCACCCGCCTGGCCCGCTCTTACCGGATACTTACTGCTCCCACCGTCGCCTCTTTGACTGCTTTACCTCCGGTTCGCACATCCGTGCGAGCCCTGGAGAACATGGGGTTGATCGAGCAGCAGCGCCCAGGCCAGTACGTGAGGGTGGCAACAGAGGCCACCCAGGACCCCCAGCCAGCATACGCCCAGCCGGGCAGGAGACGCCGGAGACCGGCAGCACCGGCAGAGCCAGTGCCACAGCCACAGCAGGAGGATCCATCGGCCATCCACCGATTGGAGGCCAGGGTCGCAGGGATGGAGGAGCAGTTGGAGTGGATTGGGGAGGTACTCTTGGAGATAGCCACACAACAGGGACGCCGCCCCCGACCATTTCCAGCCTGGGCCCACGATCATGAGGCTAGTCCTTCCAGGCCACCAGGTGGCGATTGATGTATTTTTCTTATTTTCTTTTGGATATATGTACTGTACTTATGACACTTTTTATCTTTTGTCTGTTATATTTTATTTGTGTTTGCTTGCATTTAATGATTCTGTGAGTTATGCATGTAATACCATATGGAGGAGTTGTTTCAAACAAGTGTGGGGTCACCGTGCCCCCTCCACTAGTTTTGACAACCGGCGTGTTCACTGTTGCGCTACAACTCCAGAATCCTGAGTCGAGGACTTTTTTGTTCGTATTTTGTACCTGTGACACCGAGTACCAATCAAGTGATCTACCGTCCAAAAGGGTAACTCTTTCTCCCTTGTTTTGAATAATTTTTGTACAACGGGGACGTTGTACGGTTTTAAGTGTGGGGTGTGGACGGTCGAAAAAGTATTTTTTGAAATTTTTGCGGGAAAAGACCAGTTTTCAAAATTTTTAGCAATACTTTTCAAAATTTTTAATAGGTTGTAATTTTGAAACGAATAGTTTTTTATTGTTTATAGCATTGGTATTTTCCGAGAAATACTATTTAGTTGTTATCATGCTATTAGTTTGGTCAAATAAGTTGAGTTTTAGGAGTTAGAAGATTGGACTGTTTGAAGTTTGGGATTTAGGAAGGAATTGTCAATCTATGGCCTTTGTTGTTCGAGCCGGTAGGTCCGAAAAGGGTGGCCTTGAAGAGGCATTTATGCACCTTACCACCTAAGATCGTCTGGTTTGGGATGGTATTTCTGAAAGCTTGTTACACGGACAACATCGAAAGTCATGGACAATTCTTTAATGGCCTTTAGAATCTGAATGAGTAAGTTTGCTTTATGCATACAAAAAAATTGTAATCAAGGGTTCTTTAGAAAGCCATGAATTCCAAAGAACATTCCGATTATGTTTTCACGAACTATTTCACTCTAACTCATAAGGCAATAAGCTTTGAAATTAAACACATTCAAAAATTGTTTGAGTCTTAGTTAAAATCTGTTAAAAACTCTCTTGCTTGGGGACAAGCAAGGCACAAGTGTGGGGTGTTTGACAACGCCTAGTAATATCAAATATTTTAGTCGTTGTTGAGCCCTATTCTTAGTGAATTTATATCATATATATCGTAGTAGTCTCACTTTTCGTGCCAGCACTTGTTTGGAAAGAAACAATGAAAACAGGACCAAAAGCGTACAATTTGGAAGACGTTTGAAGATCAAGGCAATATCAGGCGAATTCGCACGCGTGCCGCAGAATATACAAACGCGCGACACGGTGACTCAGCAATGAGGCGGTGGAGAACATTTAAATGCCGAAAAAATAGGGATAAACCAGCATGCGCGCCGCAGATATCACTTGTGCGCGGCACAGTCACTTAAATTTTGCAACTATAAATAGAGGGTTTTAGGGCGAAAAATGCAGCAAAGACCTGGCATAGGAACGACTCCCAAGGCTTCTTTGACTCCGAGTTTCAATTTTCAGCAACCATAAATTGGTATTTTATGTTTTTCTCTTTAATTTTCAATTAGTTTCATAGTTAGTAGCATTTGGCTAGTGTCTTTGGGAGTGACAACCATTGATACTTAGTCTTAGTTTCTGTTTTGGATGTTTTGGTTACTGTTTTGTATCGGTGGGATCTGAGTTTTTGGTTAATGAATCATTTGGTTATTAGTAATTGCTTCTTTTCGGTATTTTATGCTTTGGAATGAATTCTTGGATGTTTGATTGTAATTGTATGTTTATTTAATCTTGATTGTTCTGAATTTCATTTCTGATTTCAGTAACCAATTAGGATTAGTTGTTGGTTTGGACTTTAGTTTAGTGAATGCTTGTTTGGAATTATTTGAGTTTATGATTTTTGGGATTGTTTGGTAAAAGTTAGGAACTAGATCCTCTGACTGTAGAGTGACACTACAGTTGGTAATCTGTCATCTGTCTCGACCACGTAACTCCTGTGGATCGACCCTGACTACCGCTATACTAGTGTGTGTTAGGTATTTTTTTATTTTTGACCGCACGACGACCTAGGCATGTCAGGGCCCAATCGTGGGTGCTGCAAGACCACATTCTGCATTACAGTCGCATTGGCGACGTGGATTTTGACTATTATAATGCTTCGGGCCGTTTTTGGCTTCAGATCCCAGCTCCGACTGTGTCAGTTTTATTATCAGGGATGACGCCCTACCTAAACCATAAAAAGTATTGGCATATGCTCTGTATATTACCATTTTCAGGACTTGGAAGTTCGTTTCGACTTGACCGTGAGGCAGAAAGTAGTTTTTGACTACATCAGAGCTTCGCATGCTCAAGATTTTCTATTAGCCCTCCAGATTGATGGCTTGGGGCGTCGTATGTCGCCTGTGGGATATCGGGCTATTCTAAGATATCGCCTTATGATTCCCTTGTTCCCAGTTGACGAAGTACGTCCTGTTTGTCACAAGGCATGTTTGGATTCTTTTGGGGAACATGCGGTGCATTGTAGAGAGCTCCCTGGTTTCAAGTACCGCCGCTTGGTTAGGGACGTTCTTTTTTACATATTTAGGTGACACAGGGTCTCTGCTAGCAAAGAGGCTGCAATTAACTTCTTGATGGAACCCGGTGACGGTAGATCTACTTTTCGCCCCGCTGCTGATGTGCTGGTGTTTGGTTGGGTCGAGAAAACATGCTTGCATGGATCTCACAGGTTTCCCCCTTATTGGGTTAAGGAGTGGAGCTTTCACTATAGGACAAGCTGCTTTATAAGCTACTTCTTCTAAAGTTGCTAAGCACGAGAAGGCGTGCATGGATAACGACCATGTCTACTCCTAACTCGGGTCAACTCCAACGTGTCATGCATTCTAATGTTATGACGCCCAGATTGATGGATGTTGTGTTTATACGTCTTGGCTTTGCTATTCAGAAAGTGATAACGGCGCGCTCGTTTACCCTTGATCACATTGTATACCAATTTTCTTTCTAGTACAAAAAATCTGCATTCTATTGTAAGACCTATTCCGCCGAGGGGCGGCCCGGACGGATCCGCGGCGCGGCTTGGGAGGATTCTGGATTCGCGCATGATTTGTACGCTGGGCGCGGCTTGGGAGAATCCGTGGCGCGGTGCGCCGCAGTTATGAAAAACCCTAATTCAGATTTAAACGCCTATATAAAGGGACCCAGCCCTAGGGTTCGTGTTTTTGGAATTTTTCTGGAGTAGAGGCGACTAGTTTCGGCAGAGGCTTCTGGACTTCGAGGCTTTGAAGGTTTTGGGAGATTAGAAGAAGGAGATACGACGTGAGGGAAGGTTTGTATCGAGTTGTGTGCATCCCTCCATGTTCAGAAGCAAGGTAAGAGGATCTACCTTTTCTGATTTACCATTTCATCCCGTCATGTAGTATTATTCTTTGGATAGTGATATTAGATGGCTTGTAATACTTAGGGTTTTGGACCATGGACATGCATGGACTTGCATGTCCATAAGAAAGTGACCTTAAGATAGTTTCTGATCCCAGGAAGGGTATAGAGAGGAACCCTAGCCGATGGCTGTACTGATTAGGGCTAATAGGATTTCAGATTGATACGAGTCCGCGGCGCGGACAGGATATGTCGGCGACGGCAGTGCATCGCATACAAGATATTTATTTAGTAAATTATGTTATGATTTTCAAATGTTTCCGCTGTTGGTTTAATAAATATGTCGAACAGTTTTACTTTTTGAAATAATGATTTTTGTGGAACCTTGGTAATAAATGAAATTTTATAATTGTGAAATTGAGGCATTAGAAATTGGTATCAGAGCCTTGGTTTGAGGGATTTGGATGAACTGTATTGGGAATCCAAACTCAAACTTAGGACTGAGAGCTTTTTGTTAAAGAAATAATGTTTTCTCTATAAAAATTTTGAAGTAGTTGGGTTGAATACATGTGGATGATTCCCTTGCATGTTCTTGTTTGATTGTTGCTTGGGGGTTTGAAACATGGTATGCACACCTAACTTATGATTTTTACAGATAATGGGTTTCGAAAAGAATGAGATGCAATGCGAACCGTCAACCGAGCTCAAGTAAGTTTTGTGATTCCCAATTACCCATGCCAAGTTTGTGTTATGTGATGATATATGTATGCCAGAAAGTAGGCGTGGAATTTACTCAGGAAATGCATGCTAGAAATGCTTGGATTAGGATGCCTTCTGCCTGTTGTTTGTTATTTGTGCTGCTTTAGAATCTATGCTAACACTATTAGGTTGCTTAGTGAATGCTATTAGGTTATATACAATTAGGATAAGATAGCCTAAGAATTCTTGGTCTAGCCTTACCGGCTGTTCCTTGTTTGGTTGTGACTTTGGGGTAGGATCATTTATTCTAATGTCTATCTTATTCTCAATTGCGTACGACCGTGTGTCCGTGGGGCGACCCGATGGCGTTTGCAGAAGTTCTTTTAGGCACGGGTGGGGTGTGAGATCCTAGGTACCCTAGGATGAGTGTTAGGCACTTGAGTGCGAGACCGTATGAATACCGATGTCGAATAGATGAGTGAGTGGTGAATTAGAGTATTAGGGGACGAATTCTGGAACAAGTACGAATAGGTGTGGAAGGTAGTACTGGGCCCGTACTACCGAAAGCACAGGATTCATACTTGAGTCAAGAAGAGTTACCCAAAATTTTAAGGAACCGGGTAGAGTAGAGAATCAGGTATGATTCACATTATGGATTAGTTGCGAAAGGAAAGTACACGTCTTCATCGTGGCAATGTTCGGTAACGAAGAGTGGATTAGGAGTAGTTTCGGGTGTAACCAATGGAGATGGATCGGGATGGATCATAGGTGCGGAAATTGATCGTCGTTGAGGTATCAACGAGGGTTATGATTGAAAGCAATGGGTTAGGCGATGCATCCGGGTTGCTAGTCGATGCATCTAGGTTTTGCATGTCGATGTTTCGAAGGTCTATGGATGTGAATCTCGATAGACCTTATTCCTGTTTAATGGACTAACGGCATGGTATGAGGGTTGGATTTGTTACAAAGTTTCGAGGCGCTGATTGATCGTTATCAGCACTAGGTATTGGCACAGATTCCAAGTGGGGGAGAGTTGGTGTTCTAAGAGAATAAATGAAGCTTAATGCATGTATAGCTCAGCTACTGGAATATGGGAGTACTTGCATTACGAATTATCAAGCGTTAGCTTGGGTTATGATGATAGAGAGAGAAGGGATTGGCAGCTTGTTGGAAACTGTGGCCTGGGGAATCTGCAGATAGGTTCCAGAGGATTACTAGGTACTCCTTTAAGGAATGGAAAAGAATCCAGATTGATTAAGTGTCGACATTATGTCGACTTGTGTCACTTGAAGAGCAGGAAGGGCCCGTCCAGCTGTTGCTGATGGACCTTGACTCCTGCTACCCAGCTGAAGTTAGAATAATTGGAGACTACGTACAATGTATGACGAAGAATGCGAGTAGTGTGTGACGTATGGGATAAAGACCCACAGAAGATGGCTCCTTGGATAGATAGCCACAAGTAGAGAATTGAAGCGGAAAGGGAAGAAGGGTTCCCAGTGTGACATAACCGACCATTGAGGATGGAAGTCTCATGGCAATGAGAGAGACAGCGTGGGGATGGATACCCGCGATCTGACAAGGCAGAGAGCTCGCCGGCTGGGGCTAAGGCCTTGAAAAGGGAAAGTTGTAGCTTGGAGGAGGAAGATGGGAGTGTCATTGCGTACTGGAGCTAGCAAGTGGTTATTGGTGCATCGAGTAGCTTTTCACCTTAGGGTAAAGGTGTTTGGAATAGCTTTGAGTAAACGGAATTCTACGGATTCAAGGAAGCGGTTGGAGGTTGTATGCATTGCGAAAAGGCAAGGATCTTGGCCATCCTAAGGATGCGTGGTCACTTCCATGGGAGTTTTGATTATTTCCATTAAGGCGTGGAGAACGTTGGACGATTGTATTTCGTTTCAACTCAGGACCTTTGTAAGAACCCATGAAAATTCGTAGTAAAATGTATAATAATCGTTTAAATTGTGAAAAAATGGCGAAAAGTTGTAAAAGGGTAAAACGGTCTTTTGACGCGTTATGAGATTAATATGTAAAATAATATGTATTTGTGAAATAATAATATAAGAAATAAAAGTTTATAAGAAAGTTGGAGTGTTACCGCATGAATAGTGAAATATGGCCGAAAAGGGCAAAATGGTCATTTGACATGGAAATGACCAAAATGTCAAGAAAATGTTAAGTTAGAAGTTAATGGAACTTTGGTTGCAAAGTTATGGTCTTAGCACCATTATTGTAGAAAAGTTAGAAACCAAAGGACCTAAATGTAAAGTTTTTATAAATAATATATATATATATATATATATATATATATATATATATATATATATATATATATATATATATTATCTAGTAGTTATTATCCTCATTATTTGATGGATTAAGAAAAGAACTCCAGAGGATTCTAGAGAGAGCAAGAGAGTTACGGGAGAAGAAGAAGAGATCAAGAATTTGGCCAAGAGAATCAAGAAATCAACTTTGGAATTAGAGATTCCAAACTTTGAAAGGTAAGAATTCCTTTGTTTTAACCTAGGTTTTTGTGGGTGTTCTTGAATTGATTCTTGAGATGAATTGAAACTGCAATTGCAGTTATAAATCATGTGGTTTAAGTAGCTAATGCTTCCAATAAGCCATTAGTTAAGAACTTAACTCAAGAACATGGAAGTAGATTGCTATTCTTGAGAAATTTCAAGTTTAGTCAAGAACTTCAATTCTTGCAATTGATTGATTGAAACGATTTTAATAGCTTAAAACTTGTTATTAGTCAAGGGTTTTGGTCCTAGAACAAACCCCATACGATTAAGAACTGAAATAAGGACTTAATGGGTGAAAACTGCATGCTACAGTGCATAAATCGCGACTGATCAGGCCACTGCCCAGGCGCCAGGCGCAGTGCGCCCAGGACCAGGGCGGGGTGCGCCCAGGCACAGTGCGCCCCTAGCCAGGCGCAGTGCGCCCTCAGTCAGGGACCAAAAATGTTAAAAATTTCAAATATTCCAAACGCTAGAAACCATAGCTAGACATGTCCGATTGACCTGAAATTTTAGCCATAACCCTAAAATGGTATAAGAATATGTCGGGAATGGTCAAATCCGTAATCCGACCTTGCGGAAAAGTCACTGTAGCGGCAGTGGCTAAAAGTACTATTCACGTCAAAACTAAATTTTGGAATTTGAGCTAGACTTGTCCAATGAACTCCAAATTTGAAACACAAGTCTAATATGGTCCAAGATTTCATGGGAAAGAGTCGGAACTGAAATACGACCCCTCGGGGGTACTGTAGCAATATACGCGTATTTCGGAGAAAAACCGTAAAACGAGCTTATTAATGGTTACACATTTAGTACAACCTAGAGTTATGTTATATGAGACTTTAGCATTATAGAGTTAATTATATTGAGTATTTATATATACTATTTGTATAGGTGGTGCTTCAAACGTTGTTGAGCACGGGAAGGGAAAAGCCGTACGTGAAGCTTAGTAAACCGTAGTAGAATCAAGGTGAGTGTTATGTGGATTTTCGAGTACATAGCAAAATGAATTTTATTTAAAATGTTTTGGATTCAAGTGGTTTATAGCTTTAAAAGTATGATTATAATGTGAACGAACTGGAACCAGAAATACAGTGACTAATAATGTGATTGGCTCATGATGATAAGTTGCTTTAGTATCCGGATAAAGACCACGACCTGCTGCGGTAGGGGTGGCAATAAGACACTACTGGGATGGTGCCTCCCGTCGCGAAGTAGTTGTCTTACCTTGATAGATGAATCCGTTTCATGCTATTGGGGAAGTAGTTATACGGGTGCGTCTCGTATAAAACCTACGGGTGCGCTCGTAGGAATGTACCATCACGAAATAAGGAGTACCTGTGGGTGCGCTCACAGGAAATCTAAAATTTGGAAATTTAAAGAGTAATGGTATAATTGGTAAACTGTTTTGGGTCTAAACCCATAATGCTCACGAGACATTATGTCTCACGTATTTGTTTTAAATGCTATGTACTCAGGTAAACTGGAGGGGAGTTAGAAGAGTCGGGTGTGGGACCGTAGCGTCTGCTATTGTATAAAGTGTATGATAAACAGGTTTGAACCGTGGTTGTGAGACAAATTCGTGATACCCCGTTTGTAATGAAAATACCTGGTTTGTTTTCAAACGTTGTAATAAGGTTTGTAAAAAAAAAAAGTTTGTGTGAAAATTGGGGTGTTACAATTTGGTATCAGAGCCATGGTTTAAGCGAATTAGGCTGGGTAACCATCCTAGGCTTAAACTAGTGGATTAATAGTAAGTAAAGTAGTAATATTAAGTACTAACTAACGGGGTAGAATTGCTAATTTATAACGTTGGAATCCATAGAGACCAAGGAAATCAGGGGGATCTTGTGATAACATCAGAGCCAAAGCATATAGGTGGTTAAAATAATATTGGGCCCGTATTATTGTAATCACAGGATATGCTTTGGAAATGGTGAAGTCACTAGGGAACCTGAGGAATTTGGTTGTGGAAATTAGTATAGAGACACTTGGGAACACGAGTCCCATAGGAAGATCACATGCTACCGCTTTCGAGTATATCGACAAATATATATATATATATATACATATATATGTGTGAAGTAACAAAACGCGAATTCTATTTGTTTTATATAGTAAATGGAGAGCGGTGATCAGAATCTTTTGAGTGAAGGACGGGCTACAAGTCATACCCCGTCCCATGGAGATAACCTGGTCGATGATGCGGTTAACATGGGTCCTAACCCAAATCCAATACCGCAACCTCCACCCGTGACTTTGGAGGCTATTCAAAATCTGAATACACGGCTGGGGGACCCACAACCTAATCCTTCAGCAGATGATGCTTCTTGGAGACCCACTAACGGAGATTCGGTTACTGAAGAGGATAGTGTGGGGACAGAAGATAAGAAGAGATGTTCTTTCAAAACTTTTCTGTCATGTAAACCAACGGAATACTATGGTAGCTACGAGCCTAAAGTCACGATGCGGTGGATACGGGAGACAGAGCAAGTACTGGAGGTCAGCAAGTGTCATGAGAAAGATAAAGTTTATTATGCCTCACGAATGTTGAAAGACGATGCGTTGGTCTGGTGGAACACCTTATACGAACTGGTTGGAAAGGATGTAATTTATAAGTGGTCGTGGACCGAATTCACCACCCGCCTGAAGAATAAATATTGTCCCCTTCGGGACATAGAAAAACTTGAAGACGAATTCCTTACTCTAAAGAAGGGTAGTTTGACTGTTGCCGAGTATACTAAAAAGTTCAGCGATATGCTACCGTTCGTGGGGAACATTTACACTACGGAGCGGGCACGAATCAACCGTTATGTGAAAGGCCTACCTTGGGAGTATGAATTGGAAGTAAAATGGGCAGTAACAATGGACGCGGTGTTTGAGGCAGCAAGAAACGTCGAAGATGTGTGGAAACGAAGAACAGTGGAGAGGCAAGTTTCCGGGGATAAACGTAAATTCAGCGGCGGGAGTAGTAGCTGGAATAAAAAGGGAAAGTCGGTGGTGATGTCAACCAAACAGGGCAGTCGAAAAATGTGTGTTAAGTGCGGGAAAGAGCATACGGGCGAATGTAAGATGGGAGGTGCGGCTTGTTTTAACTGTGGAAGAATGGGTCACAAGGCGAGGGAATGTACCTATCCTAAGCTCAGTGAAGTCGAGTGTTTCTCATGTCACGAAAAGGGGCATTATAGTTTTAATTGTCCGAAGAAAGGTGGCGAGACAATGGTATCAACTGCACAGAAAAAGACGGAGCCTCAAAAGGTGAAGACTCGCGCCTTCCAACTCACCCGAGAAGAAGCAAAGGAGACACAAGACGTGGTCTCAGGTACTCTATTAATTAACCAGATGCCTGCCTATGTATTATTTGACTCTGGTGCTACGTGTTCGTTTGTGTCCTATGAGTTTGGTCTAAAATTCAATATACCGCTAGAACCATTAGATCGGGTATGTGAGGTAGAATTGGCAAGTGGTAAGAAGGTAGGGATAAAACACGTGTACCGTGGCTGCGAACTCAGTATAGATGATCAGAAATTTTCGTTGAACCTTCTTCCGATTGGGGTGAAGACTTTTGATGTTGTCATTGGTATGGATTGGCTTGGGGCCAATGATGCAAAAATCGCATGTGGGAAAAAGATAGTGTCGGTGAAAATTCCAGGTGGCAGCAAAGTATATGTGTACGGTGAAAAACCCAAGAGAATGTCCAATTTGATTAGTGCAGCGAAAGTTAGGAGATGTTTGATGAAAGGATGCTTATCCTATGTGGCGTATGTAACGATGGAAGATAAAGTAAAGAAGACGGTACATGACATTGACGTGGTGAAAGAATATCCTGAAGTGTTTCCAGATGACTTACCCGGTTTGCCACCAGAGAGACAAGTTGAATTCCGAATTGATCTTGTACCTGGAGCTTCTCCTATCGCTCGTGCTCCATACCGTTTGACCCCGACCGAAATGCGAGAGTTGATGTCACAATTACAGGAATTGCTGGATAAAGGCTTTATACGCCCCAGTGTGTCGCCTTGGGGTGCACCGGTGCTGTTTGTCAAGAAGAAGGATGGCACGATGCGAATGTGTATTGACTACCGCGAGCTCAATAAAATTACCATTAAGAACCGTTACCCGCTACCACGAATAGACGATCTGTTTGATCAGTTGCAAGGCGCTGACTATTTCTCCAAGATTGACCTTCGGTCTGGTTATCATCAGGTGCACGTAAGAAATGAAGATATTGAGAAGACTGCTTTTCGCACTCGCTACGGGCATTATGAATTTCTGGTCATGCCTTTTGGGCTGACGAATGCCCCGGCAATCTTCATGGATTTGATGAATAGAGTGTGCAAGCCGTTCCTTGATAAGTTTGTTATCGTCTTTATTGATGACATCCTTATCTACTCGAAGAATGCAGAAGAACACGGAAATCATTTGAGGACGGTGCTAGAAGTTCTAAAGAAAGAGAAGTTATATGCGAAGTTTTCGAAGTGCGAATTCTGGCTGAGAGAAGTGCAATTCCTTGGACACGTTGTCTCAATCCAAGGCATTAAAGTAGATCCAACAAAAGTGGAGGCAGTGATGAAATGGGAATCTCCCAAGACTCCGACGGAAGTGAGAAGTTTTCTTGGACTCGTCGGATACTACCGACGGTTCATCCAAGATTTTTCACGGATTGAGGTACCTCTTACGAAGCTAACAAGGAAAGGGGTAAAATTTGAATGGGGAGCGGAACAAAAAAAACATTTGAGACATTAAAATAGAAGTTATGTAACGCGCCGGTTCTTACCCTACCAGAGGGAACCGAAGATTTCGTGGTGTATAGCGATGCCTCAAACAGAGGGTTGGGTTGTGTATTAATGCAGCGGGGAAAGGTAATAGCATATGCTTCTCGCCAATTGAAGGAACCCGAAACTCGGTATGCAACGCACGATTTGGAATTGGCGGCAATTGTGTTTGCATTAAAAATCTGGAGGCATTATCTGTATGGAACAAAGTGCACCTTGTACACGGATCATAAAAGCTTGCAATACGTATTTTCTCAGAAAGATCTCAATATGAGGCAAAGTAGGTGGCTGGAGCTAATAAATGATTATGACTGTGAAATCGCTTACCACCCTGGGAAAGCTAATGTGGTAGCAGATGCCTTAAGCAGGAAGTTTCATGAAAAGAAAAGTCAAGAGAGGTTGATGAAGATCGAATTGAAATCAAGTCTAATAGAAAGCATCAAAGACGCGCAAAAGCAAGTATTGGAAAGAGGTGACTTAAAGAAGGAAAAGCTGGGAAAAGATTTGGTGTATGGGGAAAATACTCAGGGACTGAAGACAGTCAGAAATCGCGTGTGGGTATCAAAAGCAGGTGGAATCCGAAAATTGATACTAGAAGAATCCCATAAGTCAAAATATTCCATTCATCCAGGAAGCACGAAAACTTATCGGGATCTCAAAGAACAGTACTGGTGGCCGGGAATGAAGAAAAGAATTGTCAAATATATCTCTAAATGTGCAACCTGTGCACAGGTGAAAGCGGAACACCAAGCCCCATATGGAAACACTCAACCACTGCAAATTCCAGCGGGGAAATGGGAAGACATAACCATGGATTTCATAGTTGGATTGCCAAGAACTAGAAGAGGTCATAACCGTATATGGGTCATTGTTGACCGCTTGACCAAGAGTGCAATGTTTTTGGCAATTAAATAAAATATGCAGTTGGAAACATTGGCGCAGATATACAAGGATGAAGTTATAAGACTCCACGGAGCTCCCTTGTCTATTGTGTCCGACAGAGACCCACTATTTACCTCAAAATTGTGGGAGGCACTACAAGAATGAATGGGGACAAAGATTAAAATGAGTACAGCTTATCATCCCCAGACAGACGGGCAAAGTGAACGAACCATCCAGACCGTAGAAGATATGCTACGATCGTGTGCTTTGGATTTCGGTGGAAGTTGGGACGAACACTTGCCATTGGTAGAGTTTTCTTATAACAACAGTTATCATTCCAGTATTGGGATGCCACCGTTTGAAGCTCTATATGGCAGAAAGTGTAGAACCCCTTTGTGTTGGTTGGAAGCGGGAGAGACTAAAATGACTGGGCCAGAAATTGTAAGAATAACAAACGAAAAGATCAAAATAATTCAAGCTAATATGAAAGCTGCTCAGGATAGACAGAAGAGTTATGCGGATTTGAAGAAAAGACCTTACGATTTGAAAGAAGGTGATCTGGTGATGCTCAAAGTATCACCGTGGAAAGGTGTGGTAAGATTTGGAAAGAGGGGTAAACTGAGTCCAAGATACATTGGACCATTCAAGATCTTGAAAAGAATTGGTGAACAAGCTTTCAAACTAGAATTACCACGTGAACTGAGTGGTATTCATGATACATTCCATGTGTGTTATTTGAAAAAGTATTTTGGGAAAAGTGAACTTGTTATCCCGTTGAAAGACCTAACAGTAGAAGCTCCGAATAAGCTGATAGAAGAACCAGAAGCAATGTTGGAGGTGAGAACCAAGAAGTTGAGAAACAAGGAAATTGACTTAGTCTTGGTCAAATGGAAGCACGCGTCGGGTTCAGATTTGACTTGGGAGACTTTAGAAGACATGAAGAAAAGATACCCGAATTTCACGAACTATGAAGAGATTCCAAGGACGGAATCCTCTTAAGGGGGAGAGGTTGTAAGAACCCATGAAAATTCATAGTAAAATGTATAATAATCGTTTAAATTGTGAAAAAAGGGCGAAAAGTTGTAAAAGGGTAAAACGGTCTTTTGACGCGTTATGAGATTAATATGTAAAATAATATGTATTTGTGAAATAATAATATAAGAAATAAAAGTTTATAAGAAAGTTGGAGTGTTACCGCATGAATAGTGAAATATGGCCGAAAAGGGCAAAATGGTCATTTGACATGGAAATGACCAAAATGTCAAGAAAATGTTAAGTTAGAAGTTAATGGAACTTTGGTTGCAAAGTTATGGTCTTAGGACCATTATTGTAGAAAAGTTAGAAACCAAAGGACCTAAATGTAAAGTTTTTATAAATAATATATATATATATATATATATATATATATATATATATATATATATATATTATCTAGTAGTTATTATCCTCATTATTTGATGGATTAAGAAAAGAACTCCAGAGGATTCTAGAGAGAGCAAGAGAGTTACGGGAGAAGAAGAAGAGATCAAGAATTTGGCCAAGAGAATCAAGAAATCAACTTTGGAATTAGAGATTCCAAACTTTGAAAGGTAAGAATTCCTTTGTTTTAACCTAGGTTTTTGTGGGTGTTCTTGAATTGATTCTTGAGATGAATTGAAACTGCAATTGCAGTTATAAATCATGTGGTTTAAGTAGCTAATGCTTCCAATAAGCCATTAGTTAAGAACTTAACTCAAGAACATGGAAGTAGATTGCTATTCTTGAGAAATTTCAAGTTTAGTCAAGAACTTCAATTCTTGCAATTGATTGATTGAAACGATTTTAATAGCTTAAAACTTGTTATTAGTCAAGGGTTTTGGTCCTAGAACAAACCCCATACGATTAAGAACTGAAATAAGGACTTAATGGGTGAAAACTGCATGCTACAGTGCACAAATCGCGACTGATCAGGCCACTGCCCAGGCGCCAGGCGCAGTGCGCCCAGGACCAGGGCGGGGTGCGCCCAGGCACAGTGCGCCCCTAGCCAGGCGCAGTGCGCCCTCAGTCAGGGACCAAAAATGTTAAAAATTTCAAATATTCCAAACGCTAGAAACCATAGCTAGACATGTCCGATTGACCTGAAATTTTAGCCATATCCCTAAAATGGTATAAGAATATGTCGGGAATGGTCAAATCCGTAATCCGACCTTGCGGAAAAGTCACTGTAGCGGCAGTGGCTAAAAGTACTATTCACGTCAAAACTAAATTTTGGAATTTGAGCTAGACTTGTCCAATGAACTCCAAATTTGAAACACAAGTCTAATATGGTCCAAGATTTCATGGGAAAGAGTCGGAACTGAAATACGACCCCTCGGGGGTACTGTAGCAATATACGCGTATTTCGGAGAAAAACCGTAAAACGAGCTTATTAATGGTTACACATTTAGTACAACCTAGAGTTATGTTATATGAGACTTTAGCATTATAGAGTTAATTATATTGAGTATTTATATATACTATTTGTATAGGTGGTGCTTCAAACGTTGTTGAGCACGGGAAGGGAAAAGCCGTACGTGAAGCTTAGTAAACCGTAGTAGAATCAAGGTGAGTGTTATGTGGATTTTCGAGTACATAGCAAAATGAATTTTATTTAAAATGTTTTGGAGTCAAGTGGTTTATAGCTTTAAAAGTATGATTATAATGTGAACGAACTGAACCAGAAATACAGTGACTAATAATGTGATTGGCTCATGATGATAAGTTGCTTTAGTATCCGGATAAAGACCACGACCTGCTGCGGTAGGGGTGGCAATAAGACACTACTGGGATGGTACCTCCCGTCGCGAAGTAGTTGTCTTACCTTGATAGATGAATCCGTTTCATGCTATTGGGGAAGTAGTTATACGGGTGCGTCTCGTATAAAACCTACGGGTGCGCTCGTAGGAATGTACCATCACGAAATAAGGAGTACCTGTGGGTGTGCTCACAGGAAATGTAAAATTTGGAAATTTAAAGAGTAATGGTATAATTGGTAAACTGTTTTGGGTCTAAACCCATAATGCTCATGAGACATTATGTGTCACGTATTTGTTTTAAATGCTATGTACTCAGGTAAACTGGAGGGGAGTTAGAAGAGTCGGGTGTGGGACCGTAGCGTCTGCTATTGTATAAAGTGTATGATAAACAGGTTTGAACCGTGGTTGTGAGACAAATTCGTGATACCCCGTTTGTAATGAAAATACCTGGTTTGTTTTCAAACGTTGTAATAAGGTTTGTAAAAAAAAAAAAAAAAGTTTGTGTGAAAATTGGGGTGTTACAACCTTGACAGCAGTGGGAGTGAGAGAGTCGAGTTTTAGTATAAAAAGGCAGAGCATGGAAGGTGAGACGCCAGGCTGAGGAGACAACGCGACTTGTTGGGTCGACTGCAAGATTGCGCAAGCTATGGTGACTTGGGACACAAGGGTTCTGCCTGCATGGACCGATACTCAGAAGGATTGATGCAGAAGAATTATTCAGAGACCGGGAATCCACTTCAGGCTTCAACAAGAGTTATGCGTGTAGGACAAAAGTCTTCGAATTAAGGAATGTGTCATATGTGACATCTCATCTCAGGAGCGCTAGTCAAAAGTTCAAGGAAGGAAAGTATCGTGAGCCGTGAAGCCTTCCCAGGCAGGAAAGGCTGGGTAAAGTTAGGAAGGGGTCGGAGCGAGGTTTTAAAGGAAACGTTTTGGTGAGATTGTGTATCGATCGGGAAGGATCAGCGTAGAAGCAACGTATTAAGCAACGATGAGATCAAGACAGGATGAGGGTTATGTTATTCGGATAACATAAGCGATGCTAGGAACAAGGATAAGCGTTGGCCAAGAGCATTGGGTCTTATTGGTTAGTGATCGATTAAGATTTTTACGTCGTGGAGGATCAGTATCTCACGTGGGTACTGGGGTACTGTGCCTTGTTCAAGGTTGTGCCCCCTCGTGCCTCGGTGAGAGATAGGGTGTTGTCGGATGGAGTGTACTATGTTGAGGTGGCACTGTGCTGTGTTCTGGTGAGTACTTCGTGCTGATCGGGAGTGCCGGGTGCTTTATTGTAGCAATACTGCGTCATGTTCACTCGAGTACGAGATACGGTTATAGCGGGCTGATTGGTCAGATTGGTTTGTGGGGCAGATGATTTCTGTACAGGAGGATATAATGGTCACCTGGGTGCCGAAGATTAGTACCCTTGGATTGTTCAGTAGGATGGGAGATGATTATGGACCCCTCCATGATCGCATTTGCCAGATTAGTTGAGGTGAAGACTGCCTTGATTTTACTGATGACTGCTTAGCTGGTAGGAATGAAAACCAAGGGCGGATCAGGGCGACATGAAGACTGGGCTGATCGAATTCAAGATAAGGATTTTGATGTGAAACCGTAGAAGGGAACGCCTTTAGGTGAGATAGTTCGGGTAAATGAAGGTGTGGGGTGGGTTAGCGGAGGATGGCTAACCCATTATGGTCGCTTTGGATGTCAATTATGGACAGGGCATTTTGTGCGGTAATGGACGTAGAGATGCGTATGATATTTGAGAGGATTATTGGTGATCTGGCCGGTAAAGAAGTGGGAATGGTTAGGTGGAAAGGTGTTTGATCGGTGGGAAGGTCAAGGCCAATCACCAAAAGACTTGCAGATTACTTGGTCTCCGAAGATTTCTCTGGTGGAATTTGGAGGTAAGCCTTTATAGGTTCACTGTAGAAGTACTAAGGAACCCCTCAGTGTATTGATGAAATCTAGGATGTCGTAAATCGAAGGAGCAGGAGTGCTCATTTTTAGTCTATTAAAGTATGTTGGTCAACGAAAGGGGGATGATGTTAAGGCTCGGGAAAAGGTACCCCGATGTGGTGCTCTAGATGGTGATATCAGATAAGGAGGTGCAGCTCACTTAGGAGTTTAGGAGAAGGTTCGTAAAGTTTTCGACACTCAACTTGTTTCAATATTGTGCATCACCCTTAGAAGGATGGCTGCATGGAGAAATCGATGTAGACGCTTGAAGGAGTTTTTTTTGGATCACGTTCTTAGTGTGGTGGGAGTTGCAGTCTCCTATGTAACGTTGGTAGAGTCCTTTATGATAATGGTTAGCACACGAGAAATGGTCTCTTGTACAAGAAGTCGTACGGTAAAAGGTGTCAGGACTTCTGTGTGTTCAGGAAGAGATTGTAGACCGTTTTGAGCCGGAAGAAGAATCATGATAATATGCAGTGTTAGGACTGAGCTTATCGGTCGGAGTTTTGTCGTTAAGGTACCGTTGTACTGGAAAGTTGGACCCCGAGTATACCGGTTCATTATTAGTGTAGTAAATGGAATTTATGGTTTATTCAGGCTTGTTGCAACTTTTAGATTTCTTAGTTGAGGCTATGCAATTCGACATGTTCTGTAGCGTGCATTTAGGAGAGAAATTGCAAGATTGGAAGTTCGGTCTCGAGTTTTAGGTTGGGGATTTTGTTCTTCTAAAAGTATCGCCTTGGAAGGGAATTATTCGATTTAGGAAGCGAGGAAAGCTTGGCCCTAGGTGTATTGGACCATGTCGAATTATCGCGCGGGTAGGTAAGGTAGCTTACCGGTTGGAGCTGCCCGAGCAGATTAGCCAGATTCACGACACGTTCCACGTTTCGCAACTCAGGAAGTGCATTACCGATGAAACTACAATAGTGCCTTTGGAGGATATTCAAGTAGACGAACGCCTGAACTATGTGGAGCGACCGATTGCCATCATTCAAAGGAAAATAAAGACTTTATGGAATAAGACGATAGGGGTAGATAAGGTGTTGTGGCAGCATCGTAAGGGGGTCTGAATGGGCTTGGGAATCCGAGAAAGAAATGCGGAGGCATTACCCCGAGTTGTTTACAGGCACGGATTTCGGGGACGAAATCCATTCAAGTGGGGGAGAATTGTAAGACCCGTTTCGCTGAGTCGCGGCCCGGATGGATCCGCGGTGCGGCTTGGGAGGATTCTGGATTCGCGCATGATTTGTACGCGCGGCGCGGCTTGGGAGAATCCGCGCCGCGGTGCGCCGCAGTTATGAAAAACCCTAATTCGGATTTAAATGCCTATATAAAAGGACCCAGCCCTAGGGTTCGTGTTTTTGGAGGTTTTCTGGAGTAGAGGCGACTAGTTTCGGCACAGGCTTCTAGACTTCGAGGCTTTGAAGGTTTTGGGAGATTAGAAGAAGGAGATACGACGTGAGGGAAGGTTTGTATCGGGTTGTGTGCATCCCTCCATGTTCAGAAGCAAGGTAAGAGGATCTACCTTTTCTGATTTACCATTTCATCCCGTCATGTAGTATTATTCTTTGGATAGTGATATTAGATGGCTTGTAATACTTAGGGTTTTGGACCATGGACATGCATGGACTTGCATGTCCATAAGAAAGTGACCTTAAGATAGTTTCTGATCCCAGGAAAGGTATAGAGAGGAACCCTAGCCGATGGCTGTACTGATTAGGGCTAATAGGATTTCGGATTGATACGAGTCCGCGGCGTGGACAGGATATGTCGGCGACGCGGGTTCGACTAAAACTCGTAACTGCAAAGGTAGCCACGACGCGGAGAGTGAGGAGCCACGCCGCGGCGAGCGGCTGTTTGACCCAAAAGCTTATTTTAACCAATGTTGGTTACCAAACGTTGGGTCTAACCTTTAGGAAATTCTATAGGAGTTTGTTCAGTGCTTGACATGTTGTGTATGTGGGATTTAGGGGTGTGGACGAGCTAAGTTGGATATTAGATAATATCTACATGGTTACGAATCAGGTGAGTATCCTCACCTTACTATATGATGTTGCATGTTAGGCATCTTGTGTTATTTACAGTTATATGACTTGCTCTATATCTGTAGTTATTTCTTGTTGGGCTCAGTACTGATGCGTATCCCCTCGTAGCTGTTGTATGGCGAGTTGGACTATTGCTTTGTCCCATAGATGTTGTATGATGGGCTGGGCCATAACCGGGAACCCATAGCTGTTGTATGATGGGTAGAACCTTCCCGTGTCCATAGCTGTTGTATGATGGACGCCCGTAGCTGTTGTATGGCGGGTCGGGTCGGGTCGTTCTCGAGGACGGGTTGTTTAATGTGTGGGCATGTATGGTAATTTGTGGACCCACTAAGCTTTAAGCTTACCCGTTGATTTTATAACATTTCAGGTATTTCAAATGACAAAGGGAAGGGCAAGGCTTGACGGCAGTGCATCGCATACAAGATATTTATTTAGTAAATTATGTTATGATTTTCAAATGTTTCCGCTGTTGGTTTAATAAATATGTCGAACAGTTTTACTTTTTGAAATAATGATTTTTGTGGAACCTTGGTAATAAATGAAATTTTATAATTGTGAAATTGGGGCGTTAAATCTATCAAGGGATAATGACTTGATAGGATAATGAACTTTTAAAATTGTTCATATTTAGTCACTGAACTTATTTTTGTGCTTGATTTACCCATGAACTTTTTAAAATTGTTCACATTTGTTCACTAAACTTATTTTTGTGCTTGATTTACTCATGAACTTTTTAAAATTGTTAACATTTAGTCGCTTATGTTTTTTTTTGTCCACAAATATGATCATTATGTTATCATATGTGTACAAAAAAATAAGTTTAATGGTCATATGTGTACAAACAAAATAAGTTTAATGGTTATATGTGTACAAAATAAATATAAGTGACTAAATATGAACAATTTTAAAAAAGTTAATTGGTAAATCAAACACAAAAATAAGTTCAGTGACCAAATGTGGCCAATTTTAAAAGTTTGTTACCGTTCCAATTCATTATCCCTTCTATCAACACTCTCTTTAGTGACCAGAAAATATCAGCAACCATTTCAAACATAAAACTATATTATGTGATGTCTTCTATCAACACTCTCTTTAATGACCAGAAAATATCAGCAACCATTTCAAACATAAAACTATATCATGTGATGTCTTGTGTATATTTAGTATAACTAGATGACGTAATAGGCAAAATATAACTAGTGCCTATCTTTTATGGTCAATTTCTCATTTTAAGCATCACAATGCGGCAGAAGGCTATTACTATATGATGCTACTGTCTTTCTTCACACGCACAAACAGCTTTATCACCATGGAAAAGTTGCTACTTGCTAATAATCTCACATATAACTAATTCCTATACCGATTAACCAATCCAACCATTACAATAACACACAATCAAGTTGTTCTTTATGAGATTATTGGGGTAAATAAAGAAATTCTCAAAACCTTCAAAACCCTCCAATTTCATATAATTTTACAAAATTTCTTAAATCTGATAATTACTTGATGATTATCTAACAAGCTTCCCCATTTCTGCAAATTACATTCAATACCTATATTTAATTTTGACAACTAATACTCGTTATCAACTCTGCTAATCTGAATGGACTCTCAAAGTGTGATCGTTGAGTTTAGACATATATCTGATCCACCCCAAAACAATATTCAATTCCCTTTGGCATCAACAAACTAGATCAACATAAACCAAAGCAAAACACTAGCATTTTTTCATCAGAAAATTCATATACTTTTCGACGATAATATGAAAGCAAAATTCGCTAAAATCAAATATAAAAATCCAATCACTACATTTAATCTTATCCTTTTGTGAACGAGACAACAATAATAAATGAAAATTTATGTTTTTAATCGACAAGAAAGCAACAATCACTTTTGGAATCGAACAAAGAAAGAAAGAAGAATCTGGAAAGTGAACGATTGAACGAAGAAAGAAGCTATACTTCTCAAAGGTTCAAACTCCTCATACTGCAAGTATTGGTTGTTTGTCGAGAAACCTACATTGAAATTGAGAAAGAATGAAAATTGAAACAGTGAAACATTAACAAAGAAAGGTATCCTCTCCGCTTTTTTATCAGTCTATTAGGCCGCACCTTCTTCCCATTACAATGGACTGGACTGATGGATCTTTCTTTGGCCCAAAATACATGGACCGGACATAATCATAATAATAGGCTTAAAATAAGTGATGCCCCTACGAAATTTGACGTCCTCATGGCCCAGCTCGCTCGCCCTAGGCTTGGGCCAGCTCTGCCCACGGTTTATCTAATTGAGTCAATTAATGATAAAATAACAAATGCATAGAAAATATGCTAAAATGAAACGGATGGTTAATCTATCATAATTTATGAGATCACATAATTCAATATAAAGCTTTTTATATATGATCTAGATACATCAACTATAAGCCTATTCTATGGTAATCAAGAAACTTATTAAAAAGCATACATCAACTATAAGCCTATTATGTGGTAATCAAGAAACTTATTAAAAAGCAAGGGGTGGTGATAATGTAGACTTTTTCATGCACAAATATAACCAAATTAGAGGAGTATGGAAATATTGGTAAGAAATTGGTTACCTGTCGTTTACGTCCCTCCCTTTCAAACCCGCAACTTCTATAAGCGCTTTAGTCCATCGGTCCATTATTTTAATCCCATTTACTTCTTTTATTTTCACTTGTCTCCGCCTCCATCATCTGTCTATGCTTAGCCATTGCATCTCCGAAGCTCCTTTGTTACTTTCTGACACATGGCGGCTCAACATGATAAAAGATAGGAAAAACAATATGGTTGGATGTCATATGTTGCTCAAGCATCAACATCAATTCATCAAGACACCACGTGGAAGTAGCATAATTCTTGGACTACACGATAACAAAAGCCTTAGATGCTTTGTTGGCACTCTCTAATTCCGGTTTCTGATCTTCCACGTTCATCATCCAAGAAGGTAGTGATATTGTCATCCATGAGGGCCTTGTAAAGGTGGGCTGTGAAACTATTACGATTGTCAAGACCTCTAAATTACGAGTGTCAAGACCTCTGAAGGTTAAAAATTATGTCATATTTTATCACCATGAGTTGATGAAAAAGATGAAGATCCTCCACAAAGTTCAGACTAAACAACCATTGTGAGTTATGTGTATCTAATTCTCGTTTCTCATTCTATGTTGGTGTACCACAATAAGTATCTGAAACTCAGTTTTCCTCGGAAATCATCACTTATGAAAGTTGGTTTCACCGTTTACCTCTTGTGTCTCTCAAAAGGTAAGTATATGCACCTCCAGACTTTTCCATGCGAACTAATATGCATTAAAAATAACCAACATATATACAGCTATGTATTGATATAGAATTACCATAACATTGAGATGGCAATTGTTTAAAAATTGGTTACACTGTTAATTGAATTAGTTAGCCTGTTTTCCGGTTAAGTTTGGTGCATAACAAATATCGAGCCAAACTATTCATTTAGACTACAAAACCTTACTTTTTTTGCTCCGAGTAATGAGCAAACAAATGATTATGATGTGATTTACCATTAATAAGATAAATTTGTCTACAACATGTGAAACTAACTTGTAAAAATATGCCTTCACAGTTACGCTACAGAACGAACGACAGCGATACCATGAGAGGCAAGAAAAGCCGACGAACCAGCGGAGTCGCGACCGATAAAGGTGGCGATTTTCGATGGTTGAAAATTACAGAGCGAACGGCTGTAGGTCAACGGCCAGTCAATGAGGAAGGGAAGGAGACAGGGAGAGAATGTTTTGTTTTTCTTTTGCCTTATTTCTTCTTTTGATTTTTTTTTACACCAATGATATTATATTTTCTAAGTATTTAAGTATTATTTTTATTTTGAATTCTTTCAAGTTTTAAGACAAATAGGTATGGGAACCCCTTGGTGTGAGGGGTTCTGGTGCCACATAGGCGCCACCTCACCTTCCCCTCATCTCTTCAATTCTAGGAAATGGTAACCCCTCACTTTTTGTTTTAAGTAAATAAAAAATAAATTAAATTGAACCAAACTAATTTTTTTTAAATAACATTTCATTAATTAAAAGAAATTAAAAATACAAACGTAAATTAAAACGACCAACGACAAATAAAACTAACGAAAAATAAAAACGACACACGATAAAACATGAAAAAATAAAACGTCAATCTTCCGAGCCGTAGGAGTCGTTGTCGTCTTCATCATCTTCATCTTCATCTTCGTCGTCGTCCATATACTCCTCCGCTTCTTCATCCGTCGTCAAGAACAATTCTTCGTCTTCTTCAATATCGATGGCTTCAACTGCATTCCGGTGGACATGTTCCGACAAGTCCGCTCGAAGGTTGTTGTGCAACTCACGGCTACGTACCTCCGCTCTATTTGCTCGGTGTTGAGCCATGTCAAAACCGAGAGGCTCAGGATGTGGCAACACTTCATTTTCATCAAATTGGCAAATAGCTTTCCCTTCGTGTTCTAAAATCATATTGTGTAGAATAATGCGCGCGTACATCAACGACTTATTTTTTTGTCTTCCCAAGTCCGTGCCAGATTGTAAATAATGTTGAAACGTTTTTTAAGTACACCGAACGTTGGTTCTATATCCTTCCGAGCTCCTACTTGGACCGCCTTAAACCTCAAACGTTTTTCGTCGTTAGGATGTGACCACGCCTTCACAAAAACAGAGTACTCCGGATAAATCTCATCGGTCAAATAATAACCACGTTTGTAAGTAACGTCGTTCACGACAAACGGGACGTCATGAGATATACCCTGAAATATATCGTTGAATACGGGCGATTGATCGAGTACGTTGATGTCGTTGTTAGACCCGGCAACTCCGAAAAAAGCATGCCAAGACCAAAGATCCGTCGATGCGACCGCTTCTAAAATTATTGTCGGCTCATTGTGGTCGCCCCGCATAAACTGACCACGCCATGCATTGGGGCACATCGACCACGCCCCGTGCATGCAATCAATGCTGCCGATCATCCCGGGTAAGCCATGCCTTCCTTGGTGAATTGTATATAGTTGATGTATGTCGTTCATCGTTGGCTTACGTAAATATCGGAACCTACGCCGGAACTTGGAAGCGTATACGGCGTCATCGACAAAATAATCATTAATTAAACGATCATGGCCGTCGTCACGTTCTCTACGTAAATTAGGACCCCGTCTTCTTCTCGGCACATGTGAACTTCCCGCTTGGTTTTCGAAGTACGCTAGCGTGTGTTGCATTATATTATCGATGAATTGCTCGTCATTTCCCTGGCCGTTATCCTCGTCTGACGACGTCGACTTTTAAGACATTGCAGTGTTATCAGATGAAGACATTTCTATGTGTTTAAAAATTGTATGTATGAAGATGAGAGGGTTTTGTGTGTTAAAATTGTTGTATGTGTGAATTAGGGGTGCAAACGAGCCGAGCCGAGCCCGAGCCTGACCAAGCTCGGCTCGGGCTCGTTAAGAAATATATAGGGCTCGGCTCGGGCTCGGCTCGTTACGAGCTTTATGGACCTAAGCTCGGCTCGGGCTCGTTAAGAAATACACAGGCTCGGCTCGGGCTCGGGCTCGGCTCGTTTAATTCTTAACAAGCCTAAACGAGCTTAAGCTCGACACAAGCTCGTTAACAAGCTCGTTTACTCTACATACGTTTTAATATATATATACATATATATATATATATATATATATATATATATATATATATATATATATATATATATATATATATATATATATATATATATATATATATAGGCTCGTTTAGGGCTCGCGAGCCTAATCGAGCTTGGTGACAGAGGCTCGGCTCGGGCTCGTTTAATAAACGAGCCTTATATTTAAGCTCGGGCTCGGCTCGGGCTCGTTTAAAATCGATCTCGAGCCGAGCTTTTATCGAGCCGGTCCCGGGTAGCTCACGAGCCGGCTCGGCTCATTTGCACCCCTAGTGTGAATATATATATATATATATATATATATATATATATATATATATATATATATATATATATATATATATATATATATATATATATATATATATAAAGTAAAAAGATTTATTTTTTTTTTATTTTTTATTTTCCAACGGTTTGAAATAGAGTCGTTGGGGATGAATTTTTATAAACCAGGCCAAACAACAGGGACCAAACTTGTAAATTTTCTTACCTTTCCCGTGCGGCTTTGCGACCCCATGCGATGACCATCACCACAGGTCACACTCCAACTTAGGCGGTGTTTCCGTGCGGTGATGGTATCCACCTGGACCCCGCCGTTCCTTCCTCACACCCATACCCATTGGTCTAACAATATGTTGGGAAAATTTTGTATATACACCATAGGCAAAGAATATAAAATAAGATCTAATTATAAGATGCTATAAACTTTGAAAAATAGAAATAGCAAAAATATGATATGTAATGCATCAACAAAAAAAAAATACATTAATATGCTGTGAGATACGTTGTGAAATATATTTTTATTATCCGAAAATTTTTATCTGCTTTTATATGTTTTTTAAGGTGAGTACCATTTTTACAAACCACTTGGTTTATCTCAGAGGGCCATTTTTACAGTTATGTCATAGGCCGATTGTGAAGCTGCGTATACCGTATTTTTCCAAGAGCAACTAGAAGTCCTTCAAGGCTTTCACAATTCAGAAACACCTCCTCATATCATGTCTTGGAATCAATGGACATGAATGCACGAAAACACAAGTTTTTGTGATGTGAAGTACATGTTTGGGTTTAACATTTACTTTGGGTGGAACATAATTGTAAATTTTGTCTCGTTGACACATTCATGTCAAACACAGTAACAATGTCATTCTATATTATCAATCACATCCTATATAACAAAAGGGGCCTAACAGATATAAAAGGAAATAATCAAAACGTTATGCTCATGGGAAAAAAGCATGAAAATATCCAACTATGTAGCAATTAATACAAGTACAACAACCCAAGCGAATTTAGTAAAACTATACTCTCCGTTTTCAACCAAATTATGTCGATACCTAATCAAGAAAAAGAAATTTATTCCAATACACAAACAAAAAACATAACTATAGCAAAACCCTGTGATCTAACTTCTTTAAAATCAAAAACATCCAAATTATAATATATAAAAAACACCACACAACCACATCCGAGAAAGAATTACACACACTTCATTCATCCGATATTTTATCTAATCCTGATCACCCGTTTCAATGTTGCTAACCAGAAGCTGCACGTGTCCCGGTCACTAGTCATAAGATCCACCTGTACCACCACAAAAAAACCAACACACGTCTTAACTTTATTCATTTTTCAGTCTCACTTAGGCTGTGTTTGTTACACGGTACGGGACTATACAAGCTATCTAGGACTATTTTCCATGATTAGGATGAGAAGGGCATTCATGTCTTTTACACAGACATGAGTTAGAGAGTCCCTATCCCACTTTCTTCCACCTTATCGGGTAGAACATTGTACTTCCAGTTTTGTTCTTATTAACACATCCAACTTTGAAGAATTTCTCAATCATTGCATAGTTCTTTCAATTTTTTTCATATCAGGGGATTTTATTTTCACAAATCCACTCAATTACAACAATAAAGTTGTTTTAAATTTGGATGGCATGACTACAAATAGGTAGAGGTACAATGTTGTAATATGAAGAAATGAACGAAGTATGCTAAAATGAAAAAATAAATTGAAGTATATTGCTATTTTCTTGCATTTAACCGTTTCTTATAGCTAAATTCAAGAAATAGCAACATACTTTTAATTGTTTATTGTCGAGGTACAATGTTGTAATATGAAGAAATGAACATAGTATGCTAAAATGAAAAAATAAATTTAAGTATATTGCTATATATTGCATTTAACCATTTCTTATAGCTAAATGCAAGAAATAGCAACATACTTTTAATTGTTTATTGTCGCATCTTCCTTTCATTTGTGTATATCATAAAGCATTTTACTTCTGTTTTTTTTTCTTATTAACATAATGTACTTTGAAAAAATCTACCCAAGTATGACATTGTACTTTAAAATTTTTTTATCAGGACATTGTACAAAGCAGAAAGCTGATTTGTAAGTGGATAAGCTTACTATAATTAGGTAATATGTGCAATGACATAATAGGAAGAAATGAAAGTAGGATACCACAAAAAACAAACAAATGAGAGTAATAACTTGCTATAAAATTTCTTGCATTCAACCCTTTCTTTATGGTCTAAATGCAAGATATGATAACTTGCGTTTATTCACAACACTGTACTTTGAAAAATCTTGTACTTAAAATTTCTTATTGGGACATTGTATGGTAAAAAAATGTACTGATAACAGTAAAAATTGCTATGTATTGGATGACATTTCTGTAATTAGGTAAAGAAGCAGCATAGGAATAGTTGAAAATGTATGATGCTAACATACACAAATATATGAAAATATGTTGCTATTTCTTTCATTTAATTTTTTCTTATCAACGGGTGATCAGAAAACAATTCAGTCCACAACCAAAATGCAACACATGTAATGAACATGATAAGGAGTGATTTCTTGGGAAGTAAAGTAAAAAAGGAGAATCATTTTTCTATTTTTTGTTACAGAAATCCAAGCTTCATTTCCTCTTTGATTTTTTTTTACCTTTCCCAGTTATTATTTCCATCTTTTGGTTATGGTTTCTTATCAGAAACATGTATATATTTTGGTAAATTCTGAGCATATTAAAAATAAGACGTTGCACCCTAAGAAATGAAGGACGTTTTCAAGTATATGTTTCCAAATTAATAAATCCTTCCATCCTAAGCTTGTGACAGTTGGTTTATGCGCTTTTTTAATTTGTGTAATAAGAAAAGAGTTTTGAGGATAAAATGTACCTTAACTAGGGGCCATCCTCCAGTAAGCGAGACTTCCTTTGAGACAAAGCCCTAAAGTTCAAATGCTTATCTAATGAAAAAAATAGATAAAATACTTCACAATTATTTCTCAATAAAATAGTATCATTTAGTTATAATCAACTTTAGATAAAAAGTAATACATAAGAAGAAGAATGACATATACCTTTAAATTGGGCGCCTTCTCCAAACGGATGACCAGGACTTAGTAGATTCACATCAATTAGGAAAGGCAGCAGAATTCGAATTCCAGTTAGGAAGTATTCTCCTGTTGTTAACTGAAAATCAGTGAGGTCTCCACCAATGATGTGATTCCATGACTTGTAGTATTCCATCACATCTTCTTCATTTGTGTCTCCGTCATTATACACAAAACTCACACCACACTCCTTTGTAAATATTTCACTACCACCATATGGGTTATCCCTCAAGGTAATAATAATGTGGTCACCACATTCCATCTCATTCACCCCAAACATCCAATGGCTTAAAAACGTCATAAACATTCCACCGACATTGACTTTCAAAAGGTAATGATTGTATATCCAGGTGCGGTTCTTTGTTATATTAGTAACTATGATCATCGGCGACCAATGGAACTTATAATCCAGAAATGGAGTTGCAAGCACACAACAAAAATTCAATCCTCGAAGCTTGTTAGGGGATGATGGGATGTTAAATGATATTGACGGGCTGATGCTTCTATCTGCAATCCAACTCGGCATCACTTTGCCTCCATAAATTGTGCTGAATATTCCAAATTCATAATACATCTGCCAAATACAACCGCCCTCATTAATAATAGATACATAGACATTCACACAAAGACATAATTTCTAGAGCAAACCTGGATTTCAGATTCATTTGGGTCTCTAAAACCGGCCGTTGCCACGCGCATTCCGTAAAGGAAGTCTAGCTTAGTCCAGCCCAAACTTAGTAACAACTTTTCGTTGACACCTGCAATTGGTTGGATTTTCACGATGCCTTCAATTTCAAACGATGATGCTGCCATAATCTCGAAGCCTAATCCGAGATCGAGAGGGGACATTTGTGGATCAAAAACAACTTTTCGTAGCAAAGGCTTATTAGAATCAAGATAGATGCTCAAATACGTTAGTGACTGTGGAGGATGCTCAACTGACGTCAGCATATTACAGTTTCTCATAGTAAGTGTACGAAGCATAGGAAGGGTTCTCACACAATTTGGTAGGGAAACGATAGGGTTGCCATCTAAATACAGTGCCTTCAACATGGATAGGCAACTGAAGTCCATGGGAAAAGAGTCGGTGGATAAATTATTATATGCAAGAGACAAACGTACTAAAGATCTCGGTAAAGAAAACACAACAAACTTTGAATAACTTGGTATAGTCTTCGGAACCATTGATGAAGAGGTTATTGTGCTTATGCCAATGTGGTTATTCTTGGGCATTTTTGGGGAATTCATATCTAAACTCTCAATTTGAGATCCACCAAAATTACAACCCTCTAGCAATAACGTTTTAACTTTCTTTAACATGCCTATGCTTTTTGGAAGTTTTTCAAGCTTGTTGCAGTAGCTCAGATCAACAAAGACAAGCTCAACACATTGCTCAATTGATTCACAAACATCATGCAAACCAATGCAATTTGTAAGTATTAACCTCTCAAGTGCAGGGAATTGTTCAAAGCCACCTACGCTACAAAGTTGTTCACAAAAACTTAAATTAAGAATCTTCAATGATCCAAGGAACCCTTTCTCTTTGTCTTTCGAGTACGATCCAATCAATTACTGAAACTGAGATAAGTTAGAATAGTAGTGAAATTCATCAACTCAACATGGAAAAGTAATAAATGAAGATAAGTTACCTTTTGCCTCTTTTGAAGTCGTTGTGGATTACTACAAATGTCACAAGATTCAATATTGCTATATGACATGTCAAGAGCAACCAGATTCTCCAACGGTAAGTTTGAAGGTATATACTTCAAAAGGAACCCATGCATACACAACCATCTTAATTCTTTTGGAAAATCCTCATAAGACCCGCTAGCTTGCACATAATTGAGTTTTAGTAACCTTAGATTATCCATGTTCCTCAATGCATCCGTTTTAAGCTCACGTGATGCTCGCAACTTCTCTTTATCAAGCCTTTGCATGTCAAGGGCAAGGCCTAGAATATTTTCTGTACCCTATGAAGAAATGGAATACAAAAAAATTAAAATAACTATATAAATAATACAAAATACTTTGAACAAATATAGTACTGAAAGCTAGATGCAAGAAATAGCAACATGCTTTCATTTATTTGTGTATTACATCATTTCAATTTTTTTATTAAGATATTGTATTTTAAATCCACCCAATTAGAGTATCATACTCACAATTTTATTTAGGATATTATATACACAATTATAGCAACGAAAATTCCTTTGTATTTGGAAGATATTGCAATAACTAGCTAGATTTTTCAAAGTAAATGTTGTAATAGGAAGAAATGTAAAGAAAATATTACAATAAACAAATCAAGCAAGTACGATGCTACTTATTGCGTTTAACCATACTACTAACAATTATAAATGGCCTCTCACCTTATTTTTTCCAACACTTTCAATGACTCTTCATGACGCCATAACCGACTTCGCTTCCATGGCTTGTTAGGTGATTCTTGATGTATCATGAATCTTCCCATTTTTTGAAGCAACTGATGCATCATCAATTCGTTTTCCCATCCAATACTGAGAAGACATCTGTCAATGAGATTCTTGATCCCAGATCTTGTGTTTATATCACATGCCTTTAATATCGTTGCAGTAACATCTCTATCTGTTCCAACAAAAAAACAAGCAATATGCTTAAACAACTCTTTATCATTTTCTGATGGCAAAGAGTAGAAGCTCATTTTCAAGACATTATCTATTCGAGAACCAGGTTCTTTCTTTAGCACTTCTATTTGGTCTTCCCAGTCAGCTACTTCTCGATTATATAGAGACTTGCCCAAAACTTCAAGAGCCAATGAATGTCCTTCACAATACTTTACAAACTTTGTTGATGTCTCTTCATAACCTTCCTTGGGATCGTAGGACATGAATGCAAGAAAACACAAAAGTTTTTGTGATACATTCTCATCTAAGACCCGTAGGAAGTGCTTTTCATGCTTGAGTTTAACGTTCGTTTTGAGTAGTGCACAACTCTCGGTCAAGCATGCGTCTTTTGTTGTTATAATAATTTTGCTTTGCGAATGAAAACCCTTGCTTCCAAGTAATGCATCCAACTGGCAAAGACTATCAACATCATCAAGAACTAGAAACATCTTTTTACAAGCTACTACATTCTCTATATTTGAGGTATATATAGAAACATCATGAGCTTGGATTGAACTTCTTTTTGAAATGTCATCATAGAGTTGTTTTTGTAACTTCAACAACCTATTAAAATTTCCATCACATCTCCTACTGATATTTCCAATAAAGCTGCTTGTCTCGAATTCATGACAATGTAATCCATACACATATTTGGCTAATGATGTCTTCCCGATCCTGCCCATACCCAAAATAGTGAGTATGTCTGTTGTATGTGATGATGCATCTTTCAACCACGAAGTGACAAATGTAATGGAATCATCCCTTCCAATAAGAAGTGGCAGAGGACTCTTTAAGGGTACACGTAATCTATGGTAGATGTCCTTGACAATTTCATCAACGAATTCCATCTCTATCCTGAATTTGATTTTAAATAAGTACAAACAAAATCCACATCGAAAGTGCATGGTCATAAGTTCTAACCATATAAGCATCTAAAGTGCATGGTCATAACTTTTATATAATAAGACTAGATGCACCAATGTAATACAAAATTTCACTAACGGGCAACCAAATTTCATTATGTGTCTACAATATGTGGCGGCTATACAAGCCGTGTATAGCCGCCTGTTCCTTTGTTCGCAAATTCTGAGATGAAATAAAGTAAAGTGAAGCATCAAATTCAGATATCAATGTGGTTTTTTATGAATCTAAGCATTTGACTTTTACTAGTAACAAGTAAGAAAAGCTATTTATTATAAATAAAAGGTGCCATGGTTTTAAGGTGGTACGTATAATTAATAGCAGACACATAGTAAATCATTCAAATTTTGGATTTTTAATAGAAAGCATATAAAAATTATTGAAATAATTTATCCAAATTAATTGACATAATAAAACCATTGCTGCCGTTTAAAAATTATTAGGATGGTTATCTGCATGAATTAATTTACGAGATCACATAATTGAAAACATAGATTTAGTATTATTTTCTTCATTGCATGCTCTTTGTCCGCATTAAATACATCAAAAATATGTAAATTTGATGACATGGAAGACTATCATTGAAATGCGTAGGGAGAAGATGATATTGACACTCCATGCGTTTGAAAATTGAAGAAGTTTGTAGATACGAGTAACAAAGTGGTTACCTGCCATTTACGTCCTTCCCTTTCAAATCAGCAACTTCTTTAAGCGCGTTAATCCATCGGTCAATCTTGTGACCCCATTCAATTTTTTTATTTTCATCCGTCTCTTCCTCCATCATCCGTCTATGCTTAGCAATTGCATCTCTGAAGCTACTTTCTTGCTTCCGGACATGGTTGGGCTCCACATGATAAAACACGGGGATCACAATTTGGTTGGATTTCTCACGTTCCTTAAGGATCAGTACCAATTCATCAAGGCACCATGATGAATTGGCGTAATTCTTAGACAACACAATAATAGAAGCCCTAGATGCTTTAATAGCACTCTTCAATTCCGGCTTAAGATCATCCCCAATTTCAATCTCTTTATCATCATAGAAGGTAGTGATATTGGCATCCAATAGGGCCTTACGAAGGTAAGCGGTAAAATTATTACGAGTGTCGAGACCTCTGAAACTTAAAAATACATCATATATATGACCATGGGTTGATGATGAAGATGAAGATCCTTCTGAATGTTCAGAGAGAAAAACCATTATGAGTTCTGCGATGATCACTGGTTGGTGTCTTCAGAAAGTAAGTATTGTGTTTAGAAGCTTTTGATTCCCACGCTTTCCTCAATTGTGCCTCAATCTCAAGATCCCGTACAAAATGTTTCTACACAAAATTCAAATTATTAATATCTTATGCAACTTAAGTCTCATCAAACAATTTAAATCTCAACAATAATACCTTGTATTCTTCAACATAAAAATTTTAAATGATTAAAAAACAACACATATGCACCTCCAGACATTTCCATGTGAATAATATGCTTTAGAAATAAACAACATATCACTACTAGAAAACAGGGGGTTAGCCACGCACATTTGTGTGGCTGTTGTGTGGTAAAAGCCGAATAGACACGCAATAGCCACGAAAACTGACCTGTGGAAAAACTCTTTGTGTCTAAATTGTAGTGACGCTTTAGCCACGCAACAACCACGCACAGTTTACCACGCATTAGCCACACAATTTTAACACTCAATAGTCTCGCGCGTTAGCCACGCCATGGCAACGTACATGTAGCCACGCAATAATCCCGAGAGTGTACATCGCAATTTCCACAGAAAATTAGCCACGCAATAACAACACAAGTTTAGCCACGCAATTAACACACAAAATTAGCCACGCAATAACAACACAAAATTAGCCACGCAATAACAACACAAGTTTAGCCACGCAATTAACATACAAAATTAGCCACGCAATTAACATACAAAATTAGCCACGCAATAACCACACAAGTTTAGCCACGCAATTAACACACAAAATTAGCCACGCAATAACAACACAAGTTTAGCCAGGCAATGAACACACAAAATTAGACACGCAATAACAACACAAGCTTAGCCACGCAATTTCCACACATTACGTTTTTTTTAAAATACCAGAATTTTATTTTTAATTCCAGTTTTTTTGTCATTAACCACATTTGACAAAACACACACACACACACACACACACACACACACACATATATATATATATATATATATATATATATATATATATATATATATATATATATATATATATATATATATATAACAACGAAACTAATTAAAACACAACTAATCAAAAATTACGATAAATTTTGTTTAACATTATAAAAAAGTCAAATAAGAAAGACCACAAACCACGTCTAATTGTTTCAAAAACAATGTAAAACGTCTACTTGTTTCAAAAACATTGTAAAACGTCTACTTGTTTCAAAAACATACAACTAAGAAGGACCCGGACCACGTTGACTCATTTGTCGCATCCTTTCTTCCATTTTTTTTCAAACTCATCTTGCGACCGTTTTAGTCTTTGTTCCATTTGTTGTTTCATTTGTTGTTGTTGTTGTTGGAAATCATCGACCATTTGAGCTTGACTTTGTTGCAAAATTTCCACTTGTGCACGTAAGCTCAAGATCTAAAAAATAACGACATATTATTAGTTTGATCTATAATAACAACATACAATCAATTTTAAATTACAAAAACACACTTTATATTGGCTACTTTAACTTAAACCATTTCCAACACTCACGTATTTCTAATAATAATGTTCTTTTAAAAAATGTAATTAACCACCATTTTTCATGATTATCTTCAATTGAACATATATAAAAAAAGTTGTTGAACCAAAATAATTACCACAAAATCCAGACTACTTAAGATCTTATGCAAATTAAGTACATACATGTGAAGAATCCATGGGATCTTCAAATCAAAGTCATCGTTATTGTCCTCTCAACGACTTATGAAGCCTTCAGTCTCTTCGGAGAATAATTACAAATTGCATAAACACACATAAATACAAACACCCAAAACTTAAAATGTTGCAAGTTTCGTTATACATTTATTTATTGATATAGAATCACCATAACATTGAGATGGGAATTGTTTAAAAATTGGTTACTCAATTAACCCACCACAAACATCCCTAATATTGTGTAAATAAACTCCATTTAAAGTTCAGTTAAATAATCCTCAAACAAATCAACACCATATACCATTCAAGAAACAACTACAAGATCAGCTATTACATCCACACATGAAAGGAATTGCAAAACATACAAATTTCAAACTTTTACTGGATATTAACAAACAATTATAAGATCCAAACACACACAAAAAAAAAAAAAAGTTTTTGACCAGGTTGTTCATAGATCCCCCGAATTAGCAAGAAAAATCTTTTCAAATTCAGATTTAGCTATGTTTAGATATACTATCAGTAGATTGATGGGGTTGTTCCAAATGGTAAGTTTATGAAAATAATAAATTACCCTGTTTTAATCTCATGATTTCAACTTTATAGTACCTAAACACACTTTATACACAAGCAAATAGATATCATTGTCAATTTCGAGTTGCATCTTAGAACCCGGTTTTAAGTCAACCAAATGCTACTTGTAGTTACAACATCCTCATGAGCGGTGAGCCCAAACACAAATGAAAAAAAAAAAAACGAAAAATAATCACATCTAAAAGTATAATTATGATATGAATTATGATTGAAAGATGAAATAGTCTATCAGCATGCAAAACTAACTTGTAAGAATATGCCTCACAGTTACCTGTATACACAGAACACACTGAAGCGGTGAGAATAGAGGATGAGCCAACGGCGACGACCAGAGCAAACGGCGAGTCAACGAGAAAGGAAATGGTACGGCGAGACAGTGAGGAGATAAGAATGCTTTACAACCAGTAATATAATACATTGTATTTATTTGATTATTTCTGATAAATCATACAACAAAGTCAAGTTAACGTGTTTTTACGTCAACCCAGGATTTCACCTCCTTTTTTCCATCTCATTTCATATCTTTTTCGTTTCAACTTTAATTGCAATACTTTTATTTGTTTAAATTCACACTTCAATATTTCATATAACTTTTTTAGATCTTCTATTTTATGTATTTTTTTGGGTTAAATTTTCCCCTTTTCCCAAATTCATTTTTTAAAATTTTGTTTTTATATTTTTCTAAAAGATCGTTTTCAAACGTTTAAAGTTGTGGGAAGATGCAAGATTTGTTTTCGTAGATATTCGTTTCATTAACCATAAGTGCATTTTTATAAATAATGAGTATGACGGTGGTAGAGGTGCACAAAAGCCGGTTTTTAACCGATTCGGTTTTAGAAAGAAACGGTTTGGGTCCAACCGGTTTCGGTTATAACAGGTCCGGTTTTGACCCCTTTTTTTTGAAATGAAATTAAGTTTTAAACCGGTTTTTTTCGGTGTTTAAACCGGTTCGGTTCGTTTAACCAGAACAAAAATCGGGGAAAAAAACCGGTTCAGTTTGGGATAGAAAACCGGTTATTAAAAATCCGGTTGTTGATGCGCACCTCTAGACGGTGGAGATAATCCGAATAAAAATGTGCTAGGGAGGCTCAAATTGATCATCATAAAGCATGTGGGCCTAATTTGGAAGCTGGGCCTATTTTAAATTCTTTTAATGGAGTTGGGCCTATATTAAATTCTGGGCCAAACAAGTATTCTTATTTATTACATTTAAATGGCCCATCGATGGTTTTGGACTCTTTGATCAGGAATTCAGGATGAAAATAGCTAATAGAAATAACCACAAAAAGGCCTGTTCGGTAAAATTCTAGGACATTATCAGAGCCTCGAATCAAAGTAAGAGAATGTCAAACCGTAATTTGGATTCGAGTCGAGATCAAGCATCTTCGTCACTTTCTAGTCGCAATTTGGTTTCCGGTGATTCGTTGTCCTCGAGATTGAGAAGACGATTGGGTCGTATGCTCTTTGGGTTTTCAATTACGCGGTTCAGAGGGTTTAATTCGAGAAGTTATCAATGGTGAAGGAGTTAATAAGCATCCAAAATGAACTGCTTGTCTATAAACATTAGAGGTGCGGGAAAGAAAAAGAAGGCGGATTGGATTCGTGATCTCCTTTCTACACATCAGGTGAACTTTCTAAGTTGTCAAGAAACTCATATTGTTGATGGGTCTAAAATCAGGCTTGAGAACTTCTGGGGCAGTCCCGATTTTGATTCGGTTTTGATCGAGGCGAAAGGCAGGTCTGGCAGCTTATTTTGCATATGGAATCTGAATTTGTTGAGAATGATTGAAGTTATTAAAGATTCTAATTTCATCATAGTGGCTGTAGAGTGGGGAATTGATAACTTGAGAGTTTGTATGGTCAATGTCTATGCCCCTGTAGACACTGATTGTAGAAAGTTGGTTTGGGACAAATTGCTTTCCATAAAGAGACAGAAGAACGATTGGATTTGGCTTTTGATGGGGGATTTCAATGAAGTCAGGTGTTCGGCCGACAGATTTTTGGAGCGCTTTTGCAAAAAGAGTATGGATGAATTTCTCAATTTTATTCGTGAAGCAGGTTCGACAGAATTCAACCTTGGAGGTAAGCGGTTTACTAGAATGAGTCCTGATGAAAAACGTTTGAGCAAAATTGACAGATTCTTGGCGTGTGGTAATTTTATAAGTAAATGGATGAATTCCTATGTTCTGGCTCTTTCGAGGAGATACTCTGATCACTATCCGCTTGTCCAATCCACTGATTTTGCCGATTTTGGCAGTTCAGGCTTTTTAATTCTTGGATGTTGCATCCCGGTTTTAAGCTGATTGTTCTTAATAATTCGGCTATTTCAGATTGCAAGAATCTTGTTGATGTTTGTATTCTCAACAAGTTTAGGCATCTTAAAGCTGCAATTCGCGAATGGCGAACTGATGAAAAGTATAAAAAGGATGATGAGTATATTTGCTTATCTAAGAAAATTGATGATATCGAAATTGAGGCCGAATCAGGCCTTTGAGTACTCCGGAAAGAGATAGTAGAAGAAGTTGGAAAGCTAAAATTGATGAAATTGACACTGTGGCGAATCTTGATGCTATGTAAAAGGCTAGAATAAAATGGGAGGTCGAAGGAGACGAAAACAATAAATTCTTTCACTATATGGTTAATCATAGGAAGAAAAAATGCAGAATTAATGGTCTTTTGATTGAAGGTGAATGGATTTTTGATCAGGATAAAATTAAGAACTATATTTGGGATTTCTTTGCTAGTAAATTTGATGAAAGTTTCCCCCGGAGACCAAAACTAAAAAATGATAATTTCTCTAAGATTTCAAATGAAAATCGGAATTCTCTTGATGGGTCATTTTCTTTACACGAGATTGAAGAGGCAGTGAAAATGTGTCGAAGTGATAAGGCACTGGGCCCCGATGGTTTTACTTTCAAGTTCATCAAAGACTTTTGGGAGATTTTAAAATCGGATGTTCTTTCTTTTTTCAAGTTATTTGAAGCTCGTGGGAAATTTAGCAAGGGTTGTAATTCTTCCTTCATATCTCTCATTCCTAAAAATGCAGATCCTTTCACGATCAAAGACTATAGACCGATTAACCTTGTCGGTTGCATGTATAAGCTTCTTTCAAAAGTTTTGTCTTGTCTCAAAAAAGTTAGTGGTAAGGTTGTCGGATTGGACCAAACCGCTTATGTTTGATGGTAGAAGTATCCTTGATGGTCCTCTTATTTTGAATGAGGTCATCTATTGGGCTAAGAAAGCTAAAAAGAAAGTGTTATTTTTCAAAGTTGATTTTGAAAAGGCTTTTGATTCATTAAATTGGAACTTTCTTGATTCTATTATTGAGCAAATGAATTTTTGTATGCCCATGTTTATGACAATAATAAGACTGAATTTTTGTAATCGAGAGCATTGCCACTGCCTTAATCAAGTCATTATTTGGAATCATATTTCTCCATGCATCATCCTTTATGAGTTCATCAGTCGCAAACATCATGAACATGTTTCAACAGCCTTCAACTCATCCTCATTCACAAACTTTGCATCATCACTCTCGTCTTCTTGCCTTTTCTTACAATGCCTCAATGTATGCCCATGTTTATGACAATAATAAGACTGAATTTTGGATAGGGGCCTTGGTTATACTCTTCTGCAATAGACTAGTTTACCATAGACTTGTAGGGTAAACTGAATGATTTTTATTGAAATTGAACGATTCAAATCAAATGATTACACGAATTACTAGCTTTCGAGGTGCTAGTCCCTCCACGAGCTCTCGCTCAACTAAAATTCTGTTACAATGCAAAAGATCCCCAACTATTCAATTGACTAGTTATTTATATCTTAGAAAAAACAACTTAAAAAGTAAAAAGACCTAATTTCCCCTTCCCACTACCCATTGTAGCATCCATAGTAATGAAGTCAAAGAATGACGCACTTTAATTTCTCATTCTTTGTGCATAAGTAAAACGTACATGAGGCTTATCAAGTTGTACACCAATAACCCCGAAGAAGATCTGTAACACCCCAAATCTTTCAAACTTTTTATATTACATATAAAACATATTTTACAGAATTTGGTCCATCAAAAACCATAAAATCTGTTTAAAGGGTATTACAAACGTGTATCAAACAACCATAAGTTTAAAGAAAAGGATTAATCAATACCAATACAGGATAGCTGTAACCAGCTCCACTCTTTTGCAACCTAGGATGTATTTTACAACTTCCAATTTTCTCACAACTTCTTACTTGAACCTGGAATACATGGCATAAAAACATAGAATACGTAAGACAAAAATGTCTCGTGAGTTACATGAGTTTTAGACTCAAACTTTAAATTTCTCTTCCAACTTTTATAAAATTTCATAACATAAAACATTGTCAAAACTACATAATATACACATACTAAACCTCTTTACGTTTCAAAATCACTATATATTAGACTTTGCAAAAATAATGTCTTTTATACTTTCTTTGACTGGTTTTATAAACTTGCTGGGATTTTTATACTTAGGGCGTTAATCACTATAAGTGATACCCCAAGTCTCTACAATTAGAAAGAACGGATCAATACTAACAGTAGAATTGCTGAGGCAGTCTACTTCGCGAAGGGGGTTGTCCCCAGTAGACTCCTTACCTAACACGGGTAGGTTGGAACATAGTTCCCTTACTAACAATGCTAGCTACAATACCAGTCAAACATAAAAATATTCTGCTGAAACCAAACATTACTTGCACAAAAATTGGCTAAATGCCAAGCTTTTGACTCACACATATATCTATCATAATTTAGGCTATCGCCAAGAATCATACTTTCAAATATAGCAGTCAACTTTCTATTTAAACTAGAAAATGGACCATTTTTGCAAATATTTTTCACATATAAAAATAATATATGAAATCTGAAAAATACTTACTTACTTGCCATGTATCCCAAAATGGGTAAAAATGCTACATGTACTCACCTTATGACTCTTGAAAGGTTGTTTAAACGTCCCTCGGTTCTTTACCCTTTCGGTGTCCGAGTATTTGGCTTGCACCTATATATGGTATATGATACATTAATTTTACATTTTTATTGACTCTAGAACATACTAGAGTCCTTATTATAACATCAAAGGTCAAGACAAGTGTATAACTCTTGAATGACCAATTTTAGTTAAATTGTATTTTATACGTATTTTACTACAGTACCCTCGGAGGGTCGTATTTCGATTCCGATAAATTTTTATGAAGTTTTGGACCATTATAGACCTATGTTTAAAATTTGGGGTCAAACGGACAAGTTTTGGACCAAATCTTAAAATTGGAAAACCACTTGGCAGAAGCCCCTGGACTAAACTGCATTTTTGTTCATGCCGCAGGGTCGCGACCCGATGAAGGGCAAGATCGGGTCGCGATCTATACTATATTGCCCTTTTTGACGATTTTTCCATTCTGCAGCTACACTATTCATCCTATTAAGTTCTTAATACATGACTTAATCGTCTTAGGGTCACTTATAGGCCCTAATAACAACATTTTCATGCATTTTAACTTCAATCTACCAATTTTTATCATCTTAGATTGAATTTGTTCCCAAAAATTCATTTTTTTCTCAAAAATCATTTTAGCTAATTTTTGAGAATGGAACTGATTTCTAACTTCCTTTATAACATATATGACTTATTAAACTCATGGAAATCAATTTCAGTTCCAAAAACCCATTTCTAGGGTTCTTGAGCTCAAATCCATATTCAAGAAATTCTTCGGTTTAATTGGTATAATCTTGGCATAACTTCATATACTAAGTTTAGATATCATATTAATCCTTAGAAATCATGACATGAACTAAATTCTCAGTTCATCCCGTGAAGAATTTCATCAAGAACTTAACTAGGGTTTTTGATTACTTACTTTGAGAGTTTGGAATCACAACTTCCAAGTTGTAGATTATTCAATCCTTGCTTCAATCTCACGTATTTCCCGATGATCAGTTCTTCAAGCTTTCTCCCGTAGTCTCTAGAATTCTCAACTGATTTTTGTTGATTTATGGGATATTTTTCTCTATTTATATTTTCATATTTACAGTTTTGGTCCCTCAAGTCCCTTTCTTTGAACTTTGGCTACCAAAACCCATTATCTTTCCATAGCATTTAATCTTTCACATTTTTGATCCTAAACTATAAATAAATTTTTATAATAATTTCTACATATGGTCAAATGACCAATTTACCCTTTTCATGGTAAAAGGACTAAATTACCTTCACAAACATAATTTCTCATAAATTTTTCATATAACATTTAAATTACACACATTTTAGTTTGCATATCTATATTACAAATTTTTGGTCGTTTCAACTACCTCCCCCTAATTAGGATTCCGTCCTCGGAATCGCTTCATAATCTGTAAAATTAGGGTATCTTCTTTTCATGCTTTCGACAGTTTCCCAAGTCAAGTCTGAGCCCAGTGAATGCTTCCATTTGACCAATACTAGGTCAATTTCTCTGTTCCTTAATTTCTTGGTTTTTACTTCTAACATTGCTTCGGGTTCTTCAATTAATCGGTTGGGTGTTTCTACCCTTATCTCTTCTAACGGAATGGTTAACTCCTTCTTTCCAAAATACTTCTTAAGATAACATACATGAAATGTATCATGTATTCCCCTGAGTTCTTGTGGTAACTCCAGTTTGAATGCTTGTAAACCGATTCTTTTCAGAATTTTGAAGGGTCCAATATATCTTGGACTCAACTTCCCTTTCTTGCCAAATCTTATCACCCCCTTCCAAGGTGATACCTTTATCATCACCAAATCGCCTTCTTTTAGATCATAGGGTCTTTTCTTCAAATTTGAATAGCTTCTTTGGCGATCTTGTGCAGCTTTCATATTGGCTTGTATTACACCAATTTTCTCATTTGTCATTCTTACAATTTTTGGACCAGTGAGTTTTGCTTCGCCAGCTTCTAACCAACACACTGGGGTTCTACACTTCCTACCATATAAGGCTTCAAAAGGTGGCATTTTGATGCTTGAGTGGTAACTGTTGTTATACGAGAATTCTACTAATGGTAGGTGCTGGTCCCAGTTACCACCAAAATCAATTGCACATGATCTCAACATATCCTCCAAGGTCTGAATAGTACGTTCGCTTTGCCCATCTGTTTGAGGGTGATAGGCTGTACTCATCTTGATTCGAGTTCCCATCTTTTCTTGTAGAGAATCCCAAAAGTTAGACGTGAATCGAGGATCTCTATCTGAGACTATGGACAAAGGTGCCCCATAACGTCTGATCACTTCATCGATATACAACTGAGCTAATTCTCCAAGTGAGGCAGTTTCTTTATACGCGAGAAATAGGGCACTTTTGGTCAATCTGTCAACAATGACCCATATACTATCGTGTCCTCTTCGTGTTCTCGGTAGCCCCATGACAAAATCCATGGTCAAATCTTCCCACTTCCCTGCTGGTATCTGCAATGACTGCGCAGTACCATACGGCACCTGATGTTCTGCTTTCACTTGTGCACAGGTCTCACAGCGGGATATGTACTTTGCTATTATCTTTTTCATCCCCGGCCACCAGTAATGCTGTTTCAAATCTTGATATGTTTTCGTACTTCCAGGATGTATAGAATACTTGGATTTGTGAGAATCGTCCAAGATTATCTTTCTAGTTGCCCCATACTTAGGGACCCAAATACGTCCCTTAAAAGTACGTAACCCGTGAGTATTCACTTCAAACATCACCTTTTTCCCAAGCTTTTCTTTCTTTATGTTCTCTTCAGTTAAAGCATCGTCTTGTGCTTCTTTAATCTTTTGAATTAAAGTTGAGACCACTTCAATTCGCATGGATCTTCCTTTAATAACTTTTTCACGAACCTTTCGGCTTAACGCATCGGCTACTACATTAGCTTTTCCTTCATGGTAAATTATCTCACAATCATAATCATTCACCAACTCAATCCACCTTGTCTGTCGTAGATTCAATTCTTTTTGAGTGAAAAGATATTGTAGACTTTTATGATCGGTATATATCTTGCATTTTGTCCCATAAAGATAATGTCTCCAGATCTTCAATGCGAACACAATCGCAGCCAACTCCAGATCATGGGTAGTATAACGTGTCTCTGCATCTTTTAGCTGTCTAGAGGCATAGGCAATAACTTTGCCCCGTTGCATAAGCACACAACCGAGACCTCTATTAGACGCATCGCTGTATACTACAAACTCTTCTGTGCCTTCTGGTAAAGATAGTACTGGGGCTTCACACAGCTTCTTCTTTAATATTTCAAAGGCTTCTTGTTGTTTTTCTCCCCAGACAAATTTCACTTCCTTCCGCGTTAGCTGCGTCAATGGCACTGCTATTTTAGAAAAATCTTGGATAAACTGTCGGTAATAACCAGCTAACCCAAGGAAACTCCTAACTTCTGTAGGTGTCTTCGGTGCATCCCATTTCATCACCGCTTCTATTTTAGCTGGATCCACTTTAATACCTTCAGCTGAAACAACATGACCCAGAAATTGAACTTCTCGCAACCAAAAGTCACACTTTGACACCTTCGCATACAACTGTTCATTCTTCAAAGTACGCAGCACTTCACGAAGGTGTACTTCATGTTCCGCTTCACTTTTCGAATAGACCAGAATATCATCAATGAAAACGATGACAAATCTGTCAAGAAAAGGTTTACAGACCCTATTCATGAGGTCCATAAACAGAGCTGGGGCATTAGTGAGACCGAATGGCATCACTAAAAATTCATAGTGACCATATCGAGTTCGGAATGCAGTCTTACATACATCTTCCTCCTTCACCCGAACTTGATGATACCCAGAACGAAGATCAATTTTAGAGAAATAACTAGCTCCCTGCAACTGATCAAATAAATCATCAATTCGTGGCAAAGGGTATCGATTCTTGATTGTCACCTTATTGAGCTCACGATAATCTATACACATACGCATAGTACCGTCCTTCTTCTTGACAAATAACACTGGAGCTCCCCAAGGAGAAAAGCTGGGACGAATAAACCCTTTGTCAAGAAGTTCTTGCAACTGGGACATAAGTTCTCTCATCTCTGTAGGAGCAAGACGGTATGGCGCACGAGCAATGGGACTTGCTCCAGGAACAAGGTCAATGCGAAACTCGACTTGCCTAATGGGTGGTAACCCAGGTAAGTCATCGGGAAAAACTTCAGGGAATTCATTGACCACTTTTATATCTTCCATCTTTTGCTTCTCCTTCTTCGCATTCATCACATAAGCGATAAATGATTCACACCCTTTACGGATGCATTTTCGGGCCTTAATAGCAGTAATGAGACTTTGCATGTTCTTCCGGCGTTCCCCATATATATAAACTTTACTACCATCAGGCATTTTGATCGATACTATCCGTTTCCCACAAAGAATTTTTGCATTATGAGCTCCGAGCCAATCCATCCCAATAACAATATCGAATCCTTTAATCCCGATAGGTAGCAAGTTTGCCTTTAAAATTCGCCCATTAATCTCCACCGGACATTCCTCATACACATGACAGACCGTAACTAACTCCCCATTCGCGACTTCTATTACACAGGTATCATCTAATGGTTTCATTGACATGTTCAGACGCTTACTAAAGTCATGGGACACAAAAGAGAAATGTGCTCCAGAATCAAAAAGAACATAAGCAGGTTGTGAGTTTACAATGAGTGTACCTGCAACCACATCCTGGTCTTCTTTGGCCTCATCAAGGGTCATCTGAAACGCTCTTCCCTTCGTCTTTGCCGGTTCTGTCTTCTTGTTACTCGCAGTGGAAACTAATGTTTCACTCTTCTTTTTGGGACAGTTGGTGCTGTAATGACCCTTTTCATGACAATTAAAACATTCCACCTCGCTAATATCTTTCACTTTACAATCTTTGGCTTGATGACCCGGAAGACCACATTTATAGCACCCGCTGGTACCCTTCTTGCATTCACCACTATGCCTCTTACCACACTTCTTACACTCCTTGACTTCACTTTGTTTAGAAAACCCCGATGAAAATCGACTCTTCTTGTTTGCTCCAGAGATTCCTGAAGACTTTCGCTTCTCCGTAAATGCTTGTCGTTCCTTGGCCTTTTTCTCAATCATACTTTCAACCCGAGCCGCGGACTCAATGGCTTCATCAAGAGTGGTAGCCTTGCCAACTTCTAGCGAGTAATCTGCCGGCAATCCATTAACATACCGGTTTATCCTTCCGGCCTCGGTCGGTAGTGTATCTTCCAGAAATGGCAGCATCTCACAGAACTTTTTAGTATACTCATCAACGGTTTGTTTTTCTTTTGCAAGGGCAAAGAATTCATTAACCAAATTCTCTCGATGCCTAGCTGAACAGAACTTGTTTTTCAATCGTTGAACGAACTCGTCCCAAGTCAACGCATCCACAAAATCACTCCCCTTGATTCGGCGGAGAGTGTTCCACCAAGTAAGAGCTTCAGCCTTTAACATCTGAGAAGCAAACCCGACCTTCATATCCTCGTCACAACGGCAGATGCGAAGAACTGGTTCCATTTCGGTCAACCACCGTATTGTTATTCGTGGATCCATCTCCCCATTAAACTCCTTTGGCCGACAGGACATAAAGTCCTTGAAAGTACAGGCTCCTTTAGTCTTGAACTGAGGCTGTGATTTGGAAGAAGAATCTCCCTGAGAAGAAGTCTGTCTTGGATTAGTGCCTTCAGGAGCCACACTTTTCTCGCTATCGTCAGGTTGTGACTTAGATCTTTCGCCCAGTCGCTCATCCAGGAGACGAGTCATTTCCTGTCTGTTTTGTACTTGCGAGTCATGTAATAATTTCTGAATTGCCTCCAAGGTCAATGGAGGTGGATTAGCCTCACCCCTAGAATTGTCATCATCAGCGGCTTGGGGCGGTCGGGGAGGCATAGGAGGCCTTGCATTAGGATCTGGGTTTTCCGCGTACGATCCTTGACCACTTCGAGTTCGCATCTTGCTATAAAATTTCGAGTACTTTAGTATTTCATAATAGATCATAATATTAGTTTACTACATTTCCATCAGTTTCTCAGTATTACTTCACAGTTACACTAGGCTCAATACGCGTCCTGTGATTATGATAATACGGGCCCATATTACCATAATCACCTACACATATTGTTCCCAATGTTTCCACTTGGTTCTACTGTTCACTGATGTCCATTTACTACTTTTAACCCATAACTATACTCATATAATTCCATTAACAAATAATGTCCCAATTCATTAAGACATAACAGATTATGTAACAAATTTTAACTGACTATTTTACTAGTCTAAGCCTAGGAGTGGAATGATCCAATCCTAATTCGCTTAAACTATGGCTCTGATACCAACTTGTAACACCCCAAATCTTTCAAACTTTTTATATTACATATAAAACATATTTTACAGAATTTGGTCCATCAAAAACCATAAAATCTGTTTAAAGGGTATTACAAACGTGTATCAAACAACCATAAGTTTAAAGAAAAGGATTAATCAATACCAATACAGGATAGCTGTAACCAGCTCCACTCTTTTGCAACCTAGGATGTATTTTACAACTTCCAATTTTCTCACAACTTCTTACTTGAACCTGGAATACATGGCATAAAAACATAGAATACGTAAGACAAAAATGTCTCGTGAGTTACATGAGTTTTAGACTCAAACTTTAAATTTCTCTTCCAACTTTTATAAAATTTCATAACATAAAACATTGTCAAAACTACATAATATACACATACTAAACCTCTTTACGTTTCAAAATCACTATATATTAGACTTTGCAAAAATAATGTCTTTTATACTTTCTTTGACTGGTTTTATAAACTTGCTGGGATTTTTATACTTAGGGCGTTAATCACTATAAGTGATACCCCAAGTCTCTACAATTAGAAAGAACGGATCAATACTAACAGTAGAATTGCTGAGGCAGTCTACTTCGCGAAGGGGGTTGTCCCCAGTAGACTCCTTACCTAACCCGGGTAGGTTGGAACATAGTTCCCTTACTAACAATGCTAGCTACAATACCAGTCAAACATAAAAATATTCTGCTGAAACCAAACATTACTTGCACAAAAATTGGCTAAATGCCAAGCTTTTGACTCACACATATATCTATCATAATTTAGGCTATCGCCAAGAATCATACTTTCAAATATAGCAGTCAACTTTCTATTTAAACTAGAAAATGGACCATTTTTGCAAATATTTTTCACATATAAAAATAATATATGAAATCTGAAAAATACTTACTTACTTGCCATGTATCCCAAAATGGGTAAAAATGCTACATGTACTCACCTTATGACTCTTGAAAGGTTGTTTAAACGTCCCTCGGTTCTTTACCCTTTCGGTGTCCGAGTATTTGGCTTGCACCTATATATGGTATATGATACATTAATTTTACATTTTTATTGACTCTAGAACATACTAGAGTCCTTATTATAACATCAAAGGTCAAGACAAGTGTATAACTCTTGAATGACCAATTTTAGTTAAATTGTATTTTATACGTATTTTACTACAGTACCCTCGGAGGGTCGTATTTCGATTCCGATAAATTTTTATGAAGTTTTGGACCATTATAGACCTATGTTTAAAATTTGGGGTCAAACGGACAAGTTTTGGACCAAATCTTAAAATTGGAAAACCACTTGGCAGAAGCCCCTGGACTAAACTGCATTTTTGTTCATGCCGTAGGGTCGCGACCCGATGAAGGGCAAGATCGGGTCGCGATCTATACTATATTGCCATTTTTGACGATTTTTCCATTCTGCAGCTACACTATTCATCCTATTAAGTTCTTAATACATGACTTAATCGTCTTAGGGTCACTTATAGGCCCTAATAACAACATTTTCATGCATTTTAACTTCAATCTACCAATTTTTATCATCTTAGATTTAATTTGTTCCCAAAACTTCATTTTTTTCTCAAAAATCATTTTAGCTAATTTTTGAGAATGGAACTGATTTCTAACTTCCTTTATAACATATATGACTTATTAAACTCATGGAAATCAATTTCAGTTCCAAAAACCCATTTCTAGGGTTCTTGAGCTCAAATCCATATTCAAGAAATTCTTCGGTTTAATTGGTATAATCTTGGCATAACTTCATATACTAAGTTTAGATATCATATTAATCCTTAGAAATCATGACATGAACTAAATTCTCAGTTCATCCCGTGAAGAATTTCATCAAGAACTTAACTAGGGTTTTTGATTACTTACTTTGAGAGCTTGGAATCACAACTTCCAAGTTGTAGATTATTCAATCCTTGCTTCAATCTCACGTATTTCCCGATGATCAGTTCTTCAAGCTTTCTCCCGTAGTCTCTAGAATTCTCAACTGATTTTTGTTGATTTATGGGATATTTTTCTCTATTTATATTTTCATATTTACAGTTTTGGTCCCTCAAGTCCCTTTCTTTGAACTTTGGCTACCAAAACCCATTATCTTTCCATAGCATTTAATCTTTCACATTTTTGATCCTAAACTATAAATAATTTTTTATAATAATTTCTACATATGGTCAAATGACCAATTTACCCTTTTCATGGTAAAAGGACTAAATTACCTTCACAAACATAATTTCTCATAAATTTTTCATATAACATTTAAATTACACACATTTTAGTTTGCATATCTATATTACAAATTTTTGGTCGTTTCAAGATCCACCTTGTCCTCATGATGGGAATAAGAAAACTGCGCAATTATTGAATCAAGGTCTTCCCAAGATGCTTCGAAGTCTGTGTTGTATTTCTATTTTATCAACACCTCTAATTTTCCTAGAACCACATATGAGTTAGATGAATATCAATAACATCCTCTGGCACATCTATTAATTCAAGTGTTTCCTTTAATTTTGAAGGTATAACCAAAGATGATGAACAGCTACCGATAGCTTTTCTTAGTTGAGAAATATGGAAAACGGGATGAATGGTTGCAGTAGAAGGTAATTGAAGATGATAAGCAACTTGTCCCACCCGATTCCACCACCAGATACGGTCAGTAAAATCGGGTAAACAACTTTTGATACGGTCAGTAAAATCGGATAACCAACTTTTGATACGGTTAGTCAAATCGGGTAACTAACTTTTGATTATTATTAACCACCAACGAGCGATGTATGTGTTGGATTAGGTATCTAAGCCATGACTAATAATTAGTATTTATCTAATTAATAGTAGCATAGTCCATTTAGGTTGCCCTCATAGTTGGAGGATTGGCAGAAAGTCCGGTAGAGAGAAAGATTGATTTATTATAGGATTAATAAATCAATAAAAATTAAATAAATAGTTTATTAATATATTTAAGTGATAATATATTAATTATAAACTATAATAATTAATTAGAAATTTTTTTGGAATTAATTGGAATTAATTTGGCAGTTAAATTAATTAATTAAAGGTGTAGGGATTAAAACTGTAATTATTCAATAGTTGAGTAAGTGACAGTTTGAGTGAGTGTGTGGTTTGCGATTTTATATATATAAATATATATAATCAATTTATATATATATATATATATATATATATATATATATATATATATATATATATATATATATATATATATATATATATATATATATATATATATATATATATATATATATATATATATATATATATATATATATATATATATAAGAGATAATTGTTTGAATTGATAAGATAAAAGGTTTATCTTGATTTAAATTCAAAATGTTTATCTCTTAGGGTTTATCTGGCCATCCACTAGAGCCTATAAATAGGGAGGCTCATACCCCTACATTGACCACGATTTTGAAGCTCTCTCTGAAGGAATTTTCGACCAACACTTCCAAGCTAGGGTGTGACTACATTTGAGGCAAGAGGTTTCTGTTGCTTTGCTTCCAAAATTCACTAAAGGTTGGTTTTTCTTGATCTTTCTTTTAGTTTAATTCTTTCTGGCCTCTTAGGAATTGTTATATGTTTAACTAGAAGAAAAACTTAGATCTATATAGGTTGCATGTGAACTTAGGTATTTTTGTTCATAGTTGCAGAAAACCTTTCAGTGGTATTAGAGCATTTGATTGTTTTTCTTGTTAAATTGCTATAACTGCTTTCCTTGTAATTAGGGTTTATAGTCTCTAAACCCTAATTTTGGGCAAATCGACAATTTGGGTTATGGTTTTGAAAACCCTAGCACCTCCCCTCTTATTTGGCGATTTTTGTAGTTAGGTTTTAGAAGTTATTCTATTTTTGGAAACTTTAAATTGTTTAAAAGATAAACCTTAAAACGTTTATCCTATAATATCGAAAATTAGGGGATAATGATAGGTTTAAATTAATTTGATTATTTTGTGACACCTATCTGCAAAATTAATTAATTTAATTAATTGTTTAATTAAAAGGATTTAATTAATTTCGAATTTAATTGTTTTTTAAATCTCGGAAATTAATAGATAAAATCTAGTAATATTTTAAAAGGTTTAAAATATCAAATTTAATTAATTTAATTAATTGGTTAATTAAAAGATAATTAAATCGGGTTTTAATGGTTTAATTTAATTTTAAATTTAATAGCTTAAATCGACAATAAATTAAAAGATAAATCGACAATAAATTAAAAGATAAACCAGAAACAATTTTTTAAAGGTTTAAAAAATTACATCTTATATATATTATAACTAGGAAGTTATTTTTTATATGTATGAGATTAAATGGTTAGTGAAATCATTAGTAGGCCTCATTCACGAAGCTGGTCTATAAAGTGGGTATAAGGAGACTGCCTATAAAATGGCGGTCTAATGGGTGAACACTCTCGCCCACTGCTCGCCTGATCAGTGGAGGGTCGTTAGCAGAACAGATTTGATAGGACCGCCTAATAATCACTAAAAGTATAATGATTCTAAGTACTAGAACACTTAATAAAATTCCAATCTAGTTACTTTAGGAAAAATGTGAATTGGTGCTAATCCATGAAATTACACATTTCACTTTATGAAACATTGGTGGAGCGTGTGTGGTTTACCGGCACGCCAATTGGGGTTCATAAAGAGTGGCAATGGGTTTCCCGGGTGTTGTCATTGTTGATGGAGCGTGTGTGGTTTACCGGCACATCAACTAGAGATGGCAACTGACCCCGAGAGTACCAAGCTAATTTGCATGGTTATTCACACCCAGTTTGTGATCATCGGCATCCCAGTCACAAACAGTAGGGCACATCCGAGATTAAAACATGCTATTGAACAGTTCAATAAATCTCAAAGAATCTAGGAATTCCATTTTAATATGATTATCTTTCCGCGGTGGAATTGGCTGAATCGTCATTCGCCAACCTTATAAAATTTACAATATTGATTACGGCATCCCTTTTCGAGATTGTAAATTGTTATTGTAGGATCCTAGCCTTATAATTATTATTGGGTTATTATAAGGATTATTATTAATATCTAATTAAAACTATCTTCTTTTATAGATGTCTTCTGCTGATCAAACCGCCCCCCAATCAAACTCCAATGTTACCTGTATCTTATCATTATGCTCCAAAGTTACGTTGGACGGTACCAACTATAATGACTGGATCCGTAACATCAAGATGGCTCTAAGGTTTGAACATAAAGAGTATTTTCTGGAAACCGAGCTGGTTGAAATTGATCCTGATAATGCTACTCCCGATGAAATCGCTCAATACTCAAAACATTCTGATGATATAACCAAAGTGGCTTGCATCATGATAGCTACAATGAACCCGGAATTGCAAAGAATATATGAGGACTACTGGCCCTATGAAATGCACAAAGAGCTGGCGGAAAAGTTCCGCAAGCAGGAGCGCATAGAGAGGCGCGAAGTAGTCAAAGCTTTCACCAATGCGAAGCCAAAGGATGGAGAGTCTATTTGTAACCACGTGCAGAGGATGCAAGGATACGTGGAAAGGCTTAGGAAGCTTGAGATGCCAGTTCACGAGGATTTAGCAGTAGACATAGTGCTAAATTCTCTGCCTAGTTCATATGACCAGTTCACGTTGGCGTATCATCTGAACAATTCTCAGGCCACTCTAGCCGAACTGCATCGCATGCTCCACACCGCTGAGGACGGAATGAAGGGTAAGAGTGTACCCGCAGCTAATGAAGTCGTCCTGGCTATTACTGGTGGAAAGGGGAAGAAGAGAAAGGGGCCTCCTAAGCAGAATTGGAGGGAAAAGATGCATGTTGGATCGTCCAGCAACGGCTCCAAACCCAAGACTTCTGGCATTCTTCATAATGCCAATCCCAAGGAAGCAGAATGTTTCTATTGCAAAGCAAGGGGCCATTGGAAGAGAAGCTGCCCTACATACCTGCAAGATTTGAAGGATGGCAAAGTCAAGCCGTCTTCAGCAGGTATTTACACTATCTTTAAAAACTCACCATCTTCCGTTTCTTAGGTCCTTGATACATGATGTGGTTTTCACATTTGTTCTGATTTGCAGGGCCTAAGGAAAAGCAGGGAGGTGGAGCACGGTAGACTCAACCTGATCATGGGGAATAGGAGATCGTCGCCTGTGACCAAGATCGGGACTTATAGTTTAGTGCTCAGTAGTGGTGTTAGTTTAGATCTTTTTAATTGTTGCTATTCGCCAGAAATGGCAAGGAATATTATTTCATTTCATGCATTGTTTAGACAAGGTTTACAGTTTTCGTTTGATAATAGTAATGGTTCCATTTCTGTTTTTCAAAATGGTATTTCTGTATTTACTGCTTTACCTTGTGATGGTGTGTATGAAACTGTGCAATGTGTAGACAATTTAGGTTATAGTGTAAACTTTATTGATTCTTCTAGTGGTGTAGAAAAGGCGTGCTTGTGGCACTGTCATCTTGGGCACATTAACAAGAAACGCATCGCCCAACTCCAAAAGGATGGAGTGTTGGAATCATTCGACCTCAAATCGGATGATGTATGCGAGTCTTGTCTTTTGGGCAAGATGACGAAACCACCTTTCAAGGGTTCCTTTGAAAGAGGTGAAGGTCTTTTGGACATCATACACACAGATGTGTGTGGTCCCTTCAAATCTACCACAAAAGACGGCACACGTATCTACGTGACCTTCACTGACGATTTTAGTAGATACGGGTATATCTACTTGATCAAACACAAGTCAGACACCTTGAAAAGTTCAAAGAGTTCAAAAATGAAGTTGAGAATCAATTGGGCAGGAAGATAAAGATGCTCAGGTCCGATAGAGGCGGAGAGTATCTTAGTATCGAGTTCCTAGACTATCTGAAGGAATGCGGAATAGTTTCATCGCCTCCTCGAACACCACAGTTGAACGGTGTTGCCGAGAGACGTAACCAAACCTTGTTAGACATGGTTCATTCCATGATGAGTCGAGCTTCACTTCCCATCCACTTTTGGGGGTATGCCTTAGAGACTGCCGCCCACATCCTTAATATTGTCCCTACTAAGAAGGTTGCTAAAACACCTCATGAGATGTGGACGGGGAAAGTTCCCTCGTTAGTACATATCAAAGTCTGGGGTTGTGAGACTTTCGTTAGACGAGAAACTCACGATAAACTCGCATAGAGAAGCGAGAAATGTTTTTTCATTGGATATCCCAAACAGTCCTTTGGATACCTGTTCTACAGACCGAGCGAGGACGTGGTCTTTGTAGCGAGACGGGGAGTCTTTCGAGAGAGAGAACTCATATTCAAAGAGGACAGTGGGAGTACCATTGACCTTGAAGAGATTCAAGAGTCCCCCGATGATGCAACCTTAGGAGAAACTAGCAACCAACAAGAGGAAGAAGTTCCTGTTGGTCAGACTGACATATCCTTACCTCTTAGACGCTCTAGTAGAGTTAGCATGCCACCCGAGTTTTATGGATTCCATATAACTATGGATGGAGATACGTTTGTCAGTGATAGGACACTGATAAATTTGGATGAACCTGCTAACTACCGGGAAGCGGTGGCGGGCCCTGAGTCTGCCAAGTGGAAAGAGGCAATGGACAGCGAGATCAAGTCCATGTATGACAATCAAGTTTGGAACTTGGTTGACAATGTACCGGGTCAAAAGACAGTCGGGTGCAAATGGATCTTCAAGAAGAAGACGGACATGGACGGAAAGGTACACACTTTTAAAGCAAGACTGGTTGCGAATGGCTTTACTCAAACCCCAGGGATTGACTATGATGAGACATTCTCACCAGTGGCTAAGATAAAGTCAATTAGGATTATGCTGGCCATAGCTGCATTTCATGACTATGAAATTTGGCAGATGGACGTCAAAACCGCTTTCCTTAATGGGAAGTTGACTGAGGATGTTTACATGAATCAGCCAGAGGGTTTTGTTGATGCAAAGTATCCTGACAAAGTGTGTAAGCTTGAGAAATCCATCTATGGATTAAAACAAGCTTCTCGCAGCTGGAATCTTTGTTTCCATGAGAAAGTCAAAGAATTTGGTTTCTCTAGGAGCGAGGATGAGTCTTGCGTATATGTCAAAGCTAGTGGGAGTATAGTCACTTTCCTGATGCTGTATGTAGATGACATACTGCTCATGGGAAACGACGTCCCGGCCTTGCAAGATGTCAAGTCTTGGCTCGGGAAGTGTTTCGCCATGAAAGACCTAGGAGAGGCAGCCTATATTCTTGGGATAAGAATATTGAGAGATAGGAAGAAGAGACTAATTGGACTTAGTCAGAGTACATACTTGGACAAGGTACTGAAAAGATTTAGTATGGAAAATTCCAAGAAGGGAGAGCTACCAATGCAAAGTAATGCTAAGCTGAGTAAGACTCAGAGTCCAAGTACAGACGAGGAAATTGCGGACATGAGTCGGGTGCCTTACGCTTCGGCTGTGGGGTCGATCATGTACGCCATGACGTGTACTCGTCCCAATGTGGCCTTTGCCTTGAGCATGGTCAGTCGATACCAGGGGAACCCTGGTAGGGCGTATTGGACAGCGGTAAAAAACATACTCAAGTATCTGCGCAGGACGAAGAACTTTGTTTTAGTCCTTGGTGGCAGTGATACCTTGAGAGTTGACGGGTATACTGATGCCAGCTTTCAGACAGATAGAGACAACGGTCGGTCTCAGTCAGGCTGGGTATTCCTGTTGAATGGGGGAGCAGTGACTTGGAAAAGTTCCAAGCAAGAGACGGTGGCAGATTCAACGTGCGAATCAGAGTACATCGCAGAAGCGACAAAGGAAGCGGCTTGGCTGAAGAACTTCATCGGTGACCTTGGAGTAGTCCCGAGTATTCAGGAGCCCATGGAACTGTTCTGCGATAATAAAGGAGCGATTGCTTTGACAAAGGAACCAAGAGATCATGGAAAGTCCAGACACATCGACAGAAAGTACCACTACATAAGACATAGGGTAGAAGAATGTCACCTCATAGTGAAGAGGGTATCATCAGAAGATAATCCTGCAGATCCCTTGACAAAGGCTCTGAGTAGGGTTAAGCATTATCAGCATGCACGGCTCATAGGATTAACAGATGATATTAGTTTTTGTAATTAGATAGGATTTGAAACTTATTGCAATATAAATGTAATTAACTTTGGTGAATTAATAATATAGTTTTGTTGATGAGTATTTGATACTACCATTTGTTGATTGTTTATTATTGTGTTTCAATTTTGCATGTTTACTTCCTGAGTAATTTAATTATTATTCAAATATCCACAGTCACTCATACTTTTTAGGGAGTAAGTATGAATGAAGACTGTCATGAATAGTTTTGTAGATTGTCTAATGAGTTAGACATAGCAATAGGATTGCTACAATATTCATGAGTACTTAGAAAAATAGGGATTTGAGTATTGGATAAACCCATGCTCAACAGATTGCTTCATGGATTTCATCATGAGCAATGTTGAGACGATAATATCTTTTGATCTTAAAGTAGAGACATATGAGTTATGTTTTACCAAGCGGTTGTTCATTGACAATGCGAAAACGCATCGGTAACACGGTGTTATAAAACATGTTGTTGTGAATGATTTGACTAGTAAAGGACATAAGTATATGAGTCAAAACTTATTCGTCCCTTGACCGTGTCGGGAAAACAGATATCTGTAGGCCTCTCGATGATTTTGAAGTTGACTGAAAGGGTTGGCCAACCAGGACTAAATTGACATGGTCAATTAGTAGTCTTAAAGTCATATGCAAATCAGAAATCGGGAAACAGAGAATCAGACCAGGATTGATTCTAATCCATGTCTTGAGTCTGAAAATATCTTGTTGGACGGAGGATCATCTAATCACTTATCCTTGGACAGAACTGACTAGGTCAGAGTTCGGCAGCGGTTTCTAGGAAGCTACAATTGCTAAGTTAATTAGAGGGTAAATTGGTAATTTTAGTCATAGACTTATCCAAGTGGGAGACTGTTGGATTAGGTGTCTAAGCCATGACTAATAATTAGTATTTTTCTAATTAATAGTAGCATAGTCCATTTGGGTTGCCCTCATAGTTGGAGGATTGGCGGAAAGTCCGGTAGAGAGAAATATTGATTTATTATGGGATTAATAAATCAATAGAAATTAAATAAATAGTTTATTAACATATTTAAGTGATAATATATTAATTAGAAACTATAATAATTAATTAGAAATTTTTTTGGAATTAATTGGCATTAATTTGGCAGTTAAATTAATTAATTAAAGGTGTAGGGATTAAAACTGTAATTATTCAATAGTTGAGTAAGTGACAGTTTGAATGAGTGTGTGGTTGGCGATTTTATATATATAAATATATATAATCGATTTATATATATATATATATATATATATATATATATATATATATATATATATATACATATATATATATATATATATATATATATATATATATATATATATATATATATATATATATATATATATATATATATATATATATATATATATAAGAGATAATTGTTTGAATTGATAAGATAAAAGGTTTATCTTGATTTAAATTCAAAAGGTTTATCTCTTAGGGTTTATCTGACCATCCACTGGAGCCTATAAATAGGGAGGCTCATATCCCTACATTGACCACGATTTTGAAGCTCTCTCTAAAGGAATTTTCGGCCAACACTTCCAAGCTAGGGTGTGACTACATTTGAGGCAAGAGGTTTCTGTTGCTTTGCTTCCAAGATTCACTAAAGGTTGGTTTTTCTTGATATTTCTTTTAGTTTAATTCTTTCTGGCCTCTTAGGAATTGTTATATGTTTAACTAGAAGAAAAACTTAGATCTATATAGGTTGCATGTGAACTTAGGTATTTTTCTTCATAGTTGCAGAAAACCTTTCAGTATGTAGGGACGAATCTTCAAGAAAACTAAATCCCCCACCTTAAAGTCAACTTCTTTCCTGGATAAATCTGCAAAATGCTTTACCCTACATTAGGCTTTGATCAAATCATTCGGGCTTCATCTAATATATCATATGTAACCATTAAATCTTGATCTACTTTGTTGATCACTATGCACTTAAAACTTGCTTGCAACAAGGTATGGTCGCCATTTTTTAACTGCCATCACAACCACCATCAATTCCTTCTTATAAATCGATTTTTGGCATGCTTGTTTTCCAAAAGTTTGACTAAAATGAGTGATGGGCTACTCATTTTGCATTAACACAACTCCTAATCCGTACCTAGAAGCGTTTATTTCAATCACAAACATTTGAGTGAAATCGGGCATCCTTATTATCTGTGCTTGCGAAAGAGTTTCTTTTAATTTGACGAAAGATTCATGGGAATTTCTATCCAAACAAATTGATTTTTCTTCAACATATCAGTCTAAGCAGCTGCGATTATGCCATAACGCCTCGCAAACTTTCGATACTAGCCCGACATGCCCAAAAAACCCCATAATTCAGTTACATTTCTTGGTAAAGGCCACTCCAACATTACATTAACTTTAGTTTCATCCATCTCCACACCTTCTTGAGATATAACATGTCCAAGATTAACCCAACCTTGTTTGACAAAAGTCACATTTCTTTAGTTAGCATAAAGTTTGTGTTTGGACAAGAGTTCAAATACCGTTTCTAAGTGTCTTAAATGATCTTCTCGAGATTTACTATACATAAGAATATCATCAAAGAAAACCAAAATAAATTTTCGTAAAAAGGGTTTTAATATCTCGTTCATGAGTCTTTGAAAAGTCGCGAAAGCAGTTACTAGACCCAAAGGCATGACCAAGAATTCATGGTGTCCCTTGTGGGTGCGGAAAGCTGTTTTTGGGACATCCGTCTCTTGCATCCTTATTTGGTGATATCCCGATGTCAAATCTAGTTTTGAGAAAAATTAGGCACCATGAAGTTCATCTATCACAAGAATTGGAAATTTGTCAAGCACGATATTTTTATTCTAAGGCCGGGTAATCTACAAAAAACCTCCAACTTCTATATGTTTTTAACTAGCAAAATCAGGCTAGAAAAAGGACTTACTGTTTTGAATCACCCGACATCCATCATTTCTTTTATTAGTTTTTATATCTCGTCTTTTTAATAATGCGTGCATCTATATGGTCTAACATTCACTAGACCACTCCCTTCTTTTAAAACGATGGTATGCCCGTGACCCCATAGATGTGGTAAACCTTAAGGCATGTGAAATACATAGTTGTACTTGCTTAAAATAACTTTCCATTCTTGTAACACATTTTTTTCGGTTACGTTTATGTCAAATTTCCCAAGTCAACTAAAATTCCATGTCCTTCTCTTTGTATATATTTTCCCATAGCCTTAAGGGATACTAAAAATTTTCTCAACGAAAGATCTCTATGATGCCTAAACATCTTCCCTCCTATTTGAAATTCATAACCCGGGCACGCCAATTGGTGTGAGTGGTACCTAAGGTCACCAACCATTGCATACCAAGGATTAAATATGAGTTTCTAAGATCGAGAGGTCAAAATTCTTCACAAAAGTCTAGAACTTGCATGCTTAATCTAACCCCAATGCAAATCCCGTCTCTTTTAACAATTTTTCATTACCTAAAGTTATGTAATATTGTGTTTTATCCACCGTAATTTGTAGTTTCTTGAGGAGCTCTTTAGATATAAAATTACAGGTGGCTCCACAATCGATTAAAACCACCACTTTGTGATCTTCCACTTTCACTTCCACTTTTTGTGCCATTTCCATTGTTTCCGCAGCAATCTCTCATTCATCTTTAGTTATTTCACCATTATCAATGAGACTTACTAGTTTTGAACAACTAGCATACTAATCTTTTTATTCTTATAGACATGGCCAGGCGAGAATTTTTCATCACAACGATAACAAAGACCCAATGACCTCTTTAATTGCAGTCCTTTATCAGTTGATCGGCAGAATTCTTGTGTATTTCGTGGATTAGATGCAACGTGTAGGATTATGTACTTCAACTTCCATGTTTTGATGTTGATCTTTCTTACTGCACCGATGACTCTATTCTTTTCCTCAATTTCACTAGCTAATTCCATTGTCGAATTGAGATTCATCAGGGACATAAGCCGAATTTCTACTCTTATCATCGGATCCAAGCCATTTATAAAACGAGATAAGAATACCTCTTCAGAACTACCGTTTAATGAAGAGGCTAGAGAAGCAAACCTCCTTTGATAATCAGCAATTGAACCATCATGTTTCAATGCTAGAAATTGCTCGCATAATGATCCCTCGTCCACAGAACGAAATTTCTTTAGAAGCATCAACTTCATCTCTTCCCAACGGGGGATTTGTGTTCCCATTGATACCAGCATAAAGCGTGTCCTTAAAAGGAGATGGCAGAGACTTCTAATTGTTCCTCATGCATGAAGAAGGAGAAACTAAAATGTGTAGTTCTTTGACTTCATTACTGTGGATGTTCGGGATCTTTTTGCATTGTAACAGAATTTCAGTTGAGCGAGAGCTCAGGGAGGTGAACCAAAACATAAGAACAAATGGAACCCCAAATCCATTCATAGTACATACGCCATTAAAACCAGCCATCCTCAAAAAATCGTTCACAATAACCAAGAGATTAGCTTGACACTGTGAATGTGAACACATATGAGAATGTAAACGCAAACTTGCAGCCACCACCAACCACACCTACACCACCAACCACATCTAACTTTGTTGAATTTCTCATATGAACTCATTGTTAGTTAGCAGCTATTGTAGAAATTATGCACACTACCATCACTATAAATAGAGGTTTTAGCTTCATTTGTTAACCACCACAAAAACATAGAGAGTGTTTTAGAGTTAGTAGTTCTTTCTTGTATTTCAGTTTGAGTTCTGAATAAAAGAACATTTGAGTTCCAACAAGTGGTATCAGAGCTTGGTTAAGCTCCCGGAGCAACTTTCTAAACACCCTCGGGTTTTTTTGGTCAAAACTTTTCTGTCTCAAAATCGATTTTCGAGAGCACCATTGGAAAGGTCTCGTTCTCAGGATTCCGAATATATATTTTTCGGAATTTTTCGACACCCGGATCATCCTCAAACGGCCGGTCAAAGTTCACCGGAAACTCGCCGGAAAAACCAGTTCGCCGGAGATCTCGCCGGAGAAGACGACACTGTAGCAGCACTATAGCAGGTTTCATAAAACTGCAATTTGGTCCCTGAAGTTTCGAAAAGTTACGTTTTGGTCCCTGTATTTCTAAAAAATTTCAGGTTGGTCCCTATTTTTCAGAAAATCTTCAGAATAGCCCCTATACTTCAAAAAGTTTCGAACCAGCCCCTAAAATACTGAAAATTACATTTTGGCCCTTGTAATTTTCATAAATTACTCGTAGCTCCACATTATTTTTTGAAAAATCTCAAGATAATATATGCCAAGAATGACTACACCAAGCTCGTCGTTTTCTCAACCCGAAATTGAAAGTGTTCAAAGGACCGGGAGGGATAGTAGTGTTACGTTACACTATCCGTTGCTTACGAAAACAAACTACGCGGTGTGGGCTATAAAAATGCGAGTGAATTTGCAAGCACAAGGAGTGTGGGATGCAATTCAAAATGCAAGAGTAGATGAATGAACAGATAGGATGGCGCTTGCTGCCATTTACCAAGCGATTCCAGAGGACGTACTTCTTATGTTGGCCGAGAAGGACACGACTAAAGAAGCATGGGAAACGCTTAAGATGATGTATATGGGAGCTGATCGGTTAAAGGAGGCTAAAGTACAAACGTTGAGAAGTGAATTCGAGGTGATCCGAATGAACAATGGTGAGTCGATAGATGATTTCGCCATGAGATTGAACACTATTGTGACCGGTATTCGATCTCTCGGTGAAAAGATCGAGGAGAATACGGTGGTGAAGAAGTTTCTTCGAGCCGTCCCAATGCGATTTATACAAATCGTAACATCTATCGAGCAATTTGGAGACATGAAAAACATGACGGTTGAAGAAGTTGTAGGCCGTCTCAAGACCCACGAAGAGCGACTTCGAGGGTATGAAGAACGGGAAGAAGGACCTTCTCTATTGCTTACACATGCCAAGTGGGCATCTCAATCTAAGCAAACCGATGAGGGAGACTCGTCAAACACTTCAAGGGAAAGTGGAAACCAAGGCCAAGGACGCGGTCGAGGTCGTGGGCATGGCCGAGGAGATGGTCATGAGTATGATGCAAACCGGAATGACTACAATCGTCCTCGAAAGGACAAAAGTAAAATAAAATGTTTTACTTGCGAGGAATATGGTCATTATGCATCAGAGTGTCCAAAGAAAAAACGAGGTGAGGAGGTGAACCTCACCCAAACTAATGAAGATGAAGAGCCTATTTTAATGATGGCGATCTCGCAAGAAGATACACCAGGTATGGTGCCGCTAAAAGAGAAGAACGGTGTTGATATCCCTGCATCCGAAGAAAGTCAAGTTGATTCCGAGGAATGGTACCTTGACAACGGTGCTAGCAATCATATGACCGGAGATCGTTCAAAGTTCCATGAGTTAGAAGAGAACGTGACAGGTTATACACGGTTCGGAGACGGGTCAAAGATCGACATCAAAGGAAAAGGTACGATCTTGTTTTACTACGGAAACGAAGATCAAAGACTACTTAACGATGTATATTACATTCCTAGACTTAAAAAGAATATTATAAGTCTTGGACAACTAACCGAAGACGGGAATCGAGTCGACATGGATGTTGATATTTTACGGGTATTTGACAATAGTAATACTTTACTTTTTAAAGTAAAAAGAACCCGTAACCGACTCTATAAGACACTTTTAAAGACGAGACGAAAAATGTGTCTTTTATCATCCCAAGATGATCCAGGTTGGTTGTGGCATCAACGACGTCCGTATGCCAATTATTATACCATGAAAGTTAATGGTTGTTTGGAGCATCATAAAATTCTAGGTTCACATATAAAGAAATTAGATGATTCGAGTAAGCAAGGAATTTATGTTGAAGTTGAAAATTGTGAAAAAAGACACCAGTTTTTCGACGCATGGAAAAGGAAGCCACGGATAAGACGAGAAGGGTTCTTTGATAAACGGAAAAGATGGACTTGGACCGAAAAAGCAGCTGCCAGTTTTCTCCAACGGAGTTCCAAAAATCGAGGTATTGATTTTAGTAAGGTGATGCAGAAGATGGAAGACGTGTCTTTAAAGAAAACGGCTTATGCTAAAAGGATTTCGGGGGAGTTTAGTGTGAGAGATTGCATTCCAACAACTTGTTCCAAGGATGCAAAATTGAAACTCGAGAAAGATAAAGACAAAGCACTTGCCGATTATTCTGTAGCCGGGGATGGCATGGAATGCGCAACATGATCGACGTAACGAATCTCGAGCCAAGTTTGGTTTAAGGGGGAGAATGTGAATGTGAACACATATGAGAATGTAAACACAAACTTGCAGCCACCACCAACCACAACTACACCACCAACCACATCTAACTTTGTTGAATTTCTCATATGAACTCATTGTTAGTTAGCAGCTATTGTAGAAATTATGCACACTACCATCACTATAAATAGAGGTTTTAGCTTCATTTGTTAACCACCACAAAAACATAGAGAGTGTTTTAGAGTTAGTAGTTCTTTCTTGTATTTCAGTTTGAGTTCTGAATAAAAGAACATTTGAGTTCCAACAGACACGATAGGACTACATTGAAAATACAACTTAAAACTAACTCAGAAACCAATCCACCAAGACATCAAGAGTCCATGTAGTTGAAAAAAAAAAAAAAAAAAAAACTAAATCCATAGCAGCAAATTGCAAAAGTATAAAATAAAAAACAATGAAAAAAAAAAAAGAAATAATCCCAAATGCGATTGCAAGCCCCTGTACATCATCTCAAAGAATGCATGAAAAATGAAGGCTTTCATAAACCCACACAAAAACCAACCAACTATACTTTATACTTTGACAGCCTCTCTTTTACGGGTGGCTCCAAAGCCGACATACACTGCTCCCATGCTCCATTTTTCAGCATCTGTCATACAAATACACCACTCATTATGAAGTTTTGTCAATAGAACGATTATGAAGTGGGAAATGCAGAAAATATTAGGGCAGAGAAGATGTAAGATCATACCTGTTTATAGCCAAGCAGTACCTGTGAAACTTCATTATGTAGCTCCTCGCTCCTTATTTCCTGGAGGAACAAGAAGCAAGCATAAATTGTTTGTAAATTAATAGAGCTGAATTCTATTATATTTTATGGTTGTGATGAAATCATAATTGGTCATGCATTTGGATGACGGAAAATGTAATGGAATTCAATTATGAAATTCAAAATTTTGATCTGAATTTAATTAATTCTTGTTTGGAAAAATACAAAAAAAAAAGTCATCTCTTATTAAAAAATCATATGGACAAGGAGACATACATAATTAACTGAATCGGAACAATATCATATGAACTGTAAGTTATCACTCACAAATTTGGCAGCTTAAAGTGCACAGGAGAGCAGGACTTTCTTTCCCATATTGAAATTCTAGAATTATTCACCATTGCAGAAACAAACTGTCAGTCAGGGAAAGATAAAAATGAGAAATTATAGCACTAAAAAGTCGAGAATTGAAATTCTATAATCAAATAAAACCTATCTGTAAATTAAATAGATTATGGATCATTTTATGTCTGTGAGACCACATCCAGTTTCACTAAGAAGTCAACTATGATACAACATACACGATAGATGACAGGTATTTTAGGCACGTAAGTTGTAACTAAAAACAGACCAGGGGTGGTGATTTTAAACCAGCATTTGAGAGGGAATTTTCTACGTGATTTTGGATGAAATTTCATATGAGAGAAAGATGTGTAACTTGTTCTTTCATTCTAAAAGAAAATAAGCTTACTAGCACAAAAACATGTATAATATTAATATGATCAATTATGTTGTGCAATATGATGTGTTTTCTGGTTAGTGAGATAAATACGTATAAATAAAATACATCCAGCCAAGTATTTAATAAACTCTGAACATGTAAGTTTGGAATTAGATGCAACTCCTTGGGAAAACAAATTGAAAAGAAGGCTGCTCAAAATTGAATAGCTTTGCAAGCAAACACTTGCATAGTAAAAATAAGACATTGCACCCTATGAAATCGGCCCCAAGGAGGTTTGGAAGTATTTTTTTTTCCAGAATAATAAATCCTAAGATCGAATTATTCACTGCAAGGTTGTAACTTTTTATATTTCCTTCCATCCTGACCTTGCATGAAAAGATATTCTAAATGAGCTTGTGACAGTTGGTTTGTGTACTTTTTTATTTGTGTGATGAGAAAAGAGTTTTCTGGATGAAATACTACCTTATTTAGCGGCCATCCACCAGCAAGCGAGACTTCCATTGAGACAAAGCTCTAAAGTTCACTTGCTGATCTAATAAAAAAAATAGATAAAAGATTCAACAATGATTAACGAAAATCAAAAGATGAATTATTTATCAATAAAACACTATCATGGTCTATCTGTTTAAAAAAAAAGTTGGGTCATGGGTCATGGGTCACCATTGAGATCGGGATATTTGCTGACCCAATTCAACTCAGATCCATGGGCAGCCTTGTTGTAGCATATATGTTGATGGTGGAAGAAATTGTTGTTTTAATATTTGCTGACCCAATTCAACTCAGATCCATGGGCAGCCTTGTTGTAGCATATATGTTGATGGTGGAAGAAATTGTTGTTTTAACAACTTACGGATGAGGAGACAAGTTCTTGTCCTTTAAAAATTCCAAGTCTGACATTACTAAACCAATATGTTGGTTGTGTGATCTCCATTATGTTCTTGCCACACAAATACTAGATAGAAAGTAAAACATAAGAATGATACATACCTTTAAAGCGGGCATATTCTCCATCAAGGTAATGCCATGGATACACTTCATCATCAAGCGCCAAAAATCGCGCTATGTATAGGAGGTATTTTCCATTTGTTAGCTCAAATCCGATGAGATCTCCACCAATGATGTGATTCCATGACTTGTAATAACGCAACGCATCTTCTTCGTCATCCATGTCTTCATCATCATACACAAAACTCACCCCACACTCCTTTGTAACTTGATCAGCATATGCAAACGCTACAGGCACGGTAATAGTAACATGGTCACCAGCTTCCATCTCATTCACCCCAAACATCCAATGGCTTAACAATGTCAAACACCCTCCACCTACATTGACTCTTCCAACGTAATGGTCGTATATCCAAGTGCGGTTCTTTGTAATATTACTAATTATGATCTTTGGCAAATGAACGAACTCAACATCCAATGGCAATTGTGCAAGGCAAAAATTTAATCCCATGAGGTTTTTAGGAGATGATGGGATGGTAAATGATATTGATGGCCCCTTGCTTCTATCCGTAATCCAATTTGGCATCTCTACGCCTCCATAAATTGTGCTGAATATTCCAAATTCATAATACATCTGCCAAATATAACTACCTTCATTAATCACCATTAATTATATATACACTAAGACATATAGTTAACTATAGCAAACCTGGATTTCAAATTCCTCTTGTCCTCTAGAAAAAAATGAAGTTCTCAAGCGCCTTTTAGCAAGGAAGTCTAGATCAGTCCAGCCTAAACTACGTAGTACCTTTTCTTCAACGCCTGTCATTGGTTGGATTTTGACCACGCCTTCAATTTCAAACGATGAAGGTGCTAACATCTTCCACCCTATTAATAACTCAAGTTTGGACAATTTTGGATCAAATACAACTTTTTGTAGCAAAGGCTTACAATCAAAATAGAGGATAATCTCTCTTAATGTATGTGGAGGATGTTCGACTGACTTCAGCATATTACAATTTGACATGCCAAGTGTCTCAAGCCTAGGAAGGCTTCTCACACAACTGGGTAGGGAAACAATAGGATTTCCATCTAGGTACAATTCCTTTAACATGGATAGGAAACTAAATTCCATGGGAAAGGATTCAGTGGACAGATTATTATTTGCAAGTGACAATTTTACTAAACATCTCGGTAAAGAAATCGCAAAGAGCTTGGAATCACGTGGTATGGCCATCAAAACAGTGGAGGAAGAGGTTATTGTGTTTATGCCAATGTCGTCCATATCTTCAATATTGGATTGAGATTCACCTAGATAACAACCATCTAGAAATAGTGTTTTAACTTTGTTTAACATGCCTATGATTCTTGGAAGTTTTTCAAGCTTGATGCAATAACTTAGATCAACGACGACAAGTTCAAAACATCGTGCAATTGAGTCACAAACCTCAATCAAATCCGTGCAATTTCTCACTATCAACCTCTCAAGTGCATAGAGTTTGTCAAAGCCACTAAGACTACGAAGTTGTTCACAGAAACTTAAATTTAGAATCTTCAGTGATCGAAGAAACCATTTGTCTCTTGAGCACGATTCAATTGATTGCTGAAATGGATGCAAGTTAGAATAGTAATGAATTTAATCAACTCAACATAGGAAGAATAAGAATTGAAGATAAGCTACCTTTTGCCTACTACCAGATGGTTGTGAACTATTGTGACAAATGCCAAATGATTCAATTTTGCTATATGACATGTCAAGAGCAACCAGATTCTCCGTTGGTAAGTCTAAAGGTATAGACTTTAAAGGGAAGCCATGCATACACAACCATCTTAATTCTTCTGGAAAGTTCTCGTAAGACCCATTAAGTTGCACATAATTCAGTTGAAGTAGCATTAGATTATCCATGTTACTCAATGCATCTGTTTTCAGCTCATATGATGCATATAATTTTTCTTTTGCAAGCATTCGCATGTCAAGGGCAAGGCCTAGAAGATTTCCCTTACCCTGAGAAGAAATGAAATAACAAAACACTTTAAAAATATTTACTTAGATAATACAAAAAACCTTCAAACATTCATAACACTAAGGGCTAAATACAAGAAATGGCAATGTACTTTCAGTTATATGTATTATAACATCCTACCATCATTACTTTATATTAAAACATTGTAGTTTCAACTTTTTTACTTATTAAGACATTACACTTTGATAAATTAACATAATTATAGCATCGCACTCTCAACTTTTTCCTTATTAGAACAGTATACTTGGAAAAATCTACCCGATTATAGCTGCGAAAATTGCTTTGCATTTGGATGGCATGACATTACTATATTTAGGTAGAACTTTCAACGTACAATGCTACAACATGAAAAAAATGAATGTAGAATGTTATAATAAACAAATTAATGGATGTGAAATGTTATTTCTTGCGTTTAACACCACTACTAACAAGTAAACATAGCCCCTTACCTTTTTTTGTTTCAACACTTTGAATGACTCTGCGTGACACCATAATCGACTACATTTCCACGGCTTATCAGGTGATTCTTCATGTACAATGAACCTTCCCATCTTTTGAAGTAAATTATGCATCATAAATTCATTATTACATCCTATACTAATAAGGCATCTATCTAAGAGATTCGTGATCCCAGAGCTCGTGTCTATATCACACGCTTTTAATATTGTTTCAGTAACATCTCTATCCATTCCAACAAAAAAACAAGAAATATGCTTGAACAATTCCTTATCATTTTCCAATGGCAAAGAGTCAAAGCTCGTTCTCAGAATATTGTTTATAGGGGAACCGGTTTCTTTCTTTAGCCGTTCTATCCGATCTTCCCAGTAAGCTACATCTCGATTATGTAGAGACTTGCCCAAAACTTCGAGAGCCAATGGGTGTCCTTGACAATACTTCACAAACTTGTCTAACACCTCTTCATAACCTACATTGGGATCGTTGGACATGAACGCATGAAAACACAAAAGTTTTTGTGACCCAGTCTCAAGTAAGCCTTTAAGCTCATGCTTTGCATGTTTTGGTTTAACGTTCATTTTGAACAGTGCACAACTCTCTGTCAACCATGCGTCCTTCGTCGTTATTATAATCTTGCTTCCTGGATGATAACCTTTGGTTCCAAGTAATGCATCCAATTGGTCAAGGCTTTCAATATCATCAAGAACTAGAAACACCTTTTTACAAGCTACCGCATTCTCTATCTTTGAGGTGTACATAGAAACATCATATTCATGTACTTGATTTGAACTTGCTTTTGAAACTTCATCACATAGTTGTTTTTGTAAATCAAGCAACCCACCAAAATTTTTATCAGATCTTCTACTGATATCTCCAATATAGCTGCTCGTGTGGAATTCACGACAATGCAACCTATAGACATATTTGGCTAAAGATGTCTTGCCTATCCCACCCATACCAAAAATAGTGAGTATATTTACCGTATGTGAGGATGCATCTTTCAACCATGACGTGACAAACTTAATTGAAGACTCGATCCCAATAAGTAGTGGTCGAGGACTCCTTAAGGGTACATGTAACCTATGGTAGAAGTCCGTAACAATTTCTTCAATAAACTCAGGCTCTAGCCTGAAACTTGATGTCAGTAAGAAGTACAAAAAACAATCCACAAAGGAAATATAATTGAAGTAGGACTGAAATATGAGCAAAAAGTGGTTACCTGCCATTTACATCCTTCCCTTTTAAATTAGCCACTTCTATAAGTGCTTTATTCCATCGCTCTATCTTTTGAGCCCATTTGCTTCTTTTAATTGCATTTGTCTCTGCCTCCATCATTTGTCTATGCTTAGCCATTGCATCTCCAAAGCTACTTTGCTGCTTCCTGACATGGGTGGGCTCAACATGATAAAAGATGGGGATAACAATATGGTCGGATGTCCTATGTTGCTCAAGGATCAGCACCAATTCGTCAAGACACCACGTTGAAGTAGCATAATTCTTGGACAATACAATAATAGATGCCCTAGATGCTCTTATAGCACTCTCCAGTTCTGGTTTCAGGTCTTCCCCGGTTTCAATCTCTTCATCATCCAAGAATATAGTTATATTGGCATCCTTGAGGGCCTTATGAAGGTAAGCAGTGAAACTACGACGAGTGTCAAGACCTCTAAAACTTAAAAATACATCATATATATGACCATCGATTGATGAAGAAGATGAAGATCCTTCACAAAGTTCAGTGCAAAAAGCCATTATGAGTTATGGACCAAGATTTTGTGTATGTACTTCTGGTTTCTCCTTATGCGTTGGTGTATTCCAGTAAGCTCTGAAACTATTTTCCTCTGGACATCATCAGTTGTGAATGTTTACTTTCAACCTTTACCTCTTGTGTCTCTCAGAAAGTAAGTATTGTGTTCTGAACCCTATTGCGAATTGCATGCTTTCCTCAGTTGTGACTCAATCTCAAGATCCCATATATACATAATGTCTGTACATAAAATCCAAATTATTAATACCCTATGATGTGAATTAGCATACTTCAGTTGTGAAGGTTTTGTACGTTAATTGAATATATTGAATTTGATATTAATTGTCAAAGAATAAAATCTCTAAGTGTTTAAAAAACAATACATTGCCATGATTTGATAGAACATACTTAAAAGAAAAAACAGCGCGTATATACCTATGTGTATTAATATGTTTATATTAATACCTTAAGAAACTTGAGTCTCATCAAACAATTTAAACCTCAACAATATATGCAACTTGATCTTTGCCATGTAAATTGGTATGTGCTTATCTTAATACTTTATATTGATATAGATTTACCATTACATTTCCATGAATATTGTTAATTGTTTTCTTCTGCTGCAATTAATATCAAATCAATCTATTCAATTAACGTACAAAACTTTTATTTTGATCTAATTGACCTTACAATAAACAACCCAACTATTGTCGGAATAAAACCCATTTAAAGTTCAGTTAAGTAATCCTCAAACAAATTAACACCGAATACCATTCTGGACACAACTACAAGATCCACAATTACCTCCATGAAAGGAATCTCAAAAAGTATAGCCAATTTTTAACTTTTACTACATATCAACAAACAATTAGAATATATAAACACAATAAAAAAAGAATAAGTTTATTATCATGATTGTTTATGGATTCCCAAAATTAGCAAGAACAATCTTTTCAAATTTGAAATTACCTATCACCAGATCAGTGTCACCATACTCATACTGATTAACTGGTTCCAAATAATATGTTTTTAAAACTAACAAGTCACTCCATTTCTAAGCTTTTGATTTCAAACTCTTTACAAAGATGAATATTCTGAGGTAAATGCACAATCCTACTTATAATCACAACATCAGCAAAGTGATGAACCTAAGCACACAAATGAGCAAGTGGTAGCATCTGCAAATAATATTATATTCCTGGTCTGATGTAGCTAGGCAGGGTTTTTCCTTCTGAGGATCTTATGATCTACAAAGAAATCCCTTATCAATTTTGTAGAATAAAAATCTAATCCAGCTTATTTGCAAATTAATGGAGACTGATTTAGTCTAGAATCCGCACTAGGCACTATCAAAATCCTATTTTTGACTCTAAGGATGAAGGAATATAACACCGAAAGTTCTTGACGAATATTTGTGCATGTTTCCTTTTCAGAGCAGATTGTCAAAAGGAACTAATTATAAAAAAATAAAAATAAAAACGTGTTTATAAATTGAAAAAAACTATAAAATTAAAAAACTTTTGTTGTGGTTTGAGGAATTTCCCACTTTGCACAAACTTTTGTCCGTCATTGTGGACTTTATGCGACAGCATGTTGCACTACGAGTATCCTAATCGAAATAACTAAACTAACTGTAATAATCAAAACATCAATCACCTGATGACGAAAGAATAACTGATTATGTTGTGATTGACTGATTTCTGATTAGTAAGATAAAATTCTAACTACATGTCAAACTAGCTTGTAAGAATGTGCATTCATAGTTACCTGCCTAAAAGCGGCTGGGATAGAGGACGAATCAGAAGAGACCGGTGTAAACTGCAGAGGGACAGCGGTAAAGTCTTCACAAAAACAGCGAGTCAAGGAATAAGGAAGACAACGAGAGAGGAGATAGAAGAGAAAGGAGAGACAAGTATCTTATTTCAACTATTCTTCAAATAAGGCGCCGAAAGTTTGTGTAAAGCTACTATCATATTTGAAGAGAGTGTAGAATTACAAACGAGGGTGTCAAAGCGTCGAAAGTTTATCATTATTATATGCATAAAATATTATTATTTTTAATAAATTAATACAAAATATTGTTTTCGACTCGTTAAATTGATATAAAAAGGCTGTTAATTTCTTGTAAGGACATACAAGTCATCTCTATTTTGAACCGACTCTGCCAGCCACATTAGCCGTCATATCGGATACCCTAACGAAAACCTCCACCACTCCGCTTAGCCTTAGGCTATACGGAATGCATACAACGTAAGAGGCGTGGGGAGTACGTGGCAAGTGGCCACGGCGTGGCACCCCCCCCCCCCCCTCCCTCCCTCCCTCCCTCCCTGGCGTGGGCGTCGCTTGGCGTGGAGAAGGCAACGGCGAGCAACGGCACTTTTTCGAACGTTGGAGTTTTGACTGTTTGGGTTTTGAACGTTGGTAAAAAAATTAACTTTTTAAATTACAAACCATTTATATATATATATATATATATATATATATATATATATATATATATATATATATATATATATATATATATATATATATATATATATATATATATATATATATATATATATATATATATATATATATATACTAGTTGTAAAACCCGTGTATTACACGGGATGATATAAAAAAATTATTAATTAAGAATATCTAAACAATAATAATTTTACATAAGAAATTTGTTTGTGTATCATGACATCTTGCTTTTGATTTTTACTATTATGACTTTGTATTTTGATAAATATAATTGATTATGAGAATGTCACCGGTACTAAAATCAAATTCACTATTATGATTAGAATCGTTTTTCAACATATTATGACGTCAGTTGTCTCTCTATTGTCTCTCAAATCATTCTACACATTAAAAAATAATGTGATATTAAAAAACAATTAATTTTGAAATTGAATGATAACAATTAATTTTCAAATTGAATGATAATTAAACCGATCATTAAGAAGTTAGAAACGTTTTAACCCAATTAGTTTTTTTAAGAAATTTAAAATTATGTGAAAATGACATGTGGCAAAATGAATGTGGCGATGACATGTGGTTTTGAGTTACTTATTTATTAGGATAGGATATATATATATATATATATATATATATATATATATATATATATATATATATATATATATATATATATATATATATATATATATATATATATATATATATATATATATATATATACTAGCAGCGACCCCGCGCGATGCAGCGGCGGTGGGGGGGGGGGGGGGGAGGAGAGGTAATGGGTAGACGGTTAACTATTTTATTTGGTCATTTCATTCGAAAAAGAAGTTGGTTCATCGGAGTGGTATTAGCATATTTGCAATTAATCCTTAAAATAATAATGATTATAAATTACATTTGTCCCTCTAGAAAGTACATAACATATTCTAATTCTTTTGACAGATTTCATTCCTTCCAAAAACATTTTACAAACCAGACGATAAATTACAAAAGTAACATTGTTATCGGCATCTCCTAGTTCCTCATTATTAATGCTTTTAGCACATGTTAAAGTTGAACAGTGTGTTCCAAATGTGATGAATCCATAATCTTTTCGTCTTGCAGAAGGCATATCACGGGCAAGCTAAATTTTCACCACTTCCCCATATTTCTTTAGTAGGTCCCGCACTCGATCGTGGGGCCATGAAGCTGATAGACCATCTATAAAAACAATCTTCACCTGCCAAAAGATAGTCAAACAGTCAAATCCATAGAAAATCATATTAATTAAAAAACAAAAATCATCATTTTTCAAGATAAATTTATGAGCCTTATTACGATTTGCAGACTTTTAGCTAATTTTGAACTTGAAAATACATAGAGGCCTTGTTTCCTTTTATCCATTAATTCATTATATTAAAAACATATGCTAATACTTGTAAATTATTAAGATTTCGATTGTTCCTATTCATCATATAGGACTTCTTTATACACCACATTTGATGTGTAGCATCCATCATGAATGAATTTTTTGGCCAGCTTTACTAATACCTTCGTATTGACGCCGGATATTCCTCTGGACAATGTCACGTAAAGTTGGCCATGTGAAAAGACAAATTCTGGTAGATATACACCAACATTTGGAATTGTTTGTCCTTGAGCTTTATTGATCGTCATAGAGAAACTAAGACGAATTGGAAATTGCATTCTTTTCAGCTTGAATGGGAACATGTCTTCGTCAGACGGGCATAATGGAATTCTTGGCAAAAAAAACTCTTTTGTCGGCATGTTGGTCGGCATGTTGGCCAACGGCTATTTCTGCGTCAATCACATTTCGCTGGAAAGCTCTACATATCAACCTGGTACCATTGTATAATCCATTAAAGGGATCGATATTCCGTAGCAGTATCACTGGGCAACCAACTTTTAAACGAAGGTAATGAGGATGTAGACCACTAACAATTAGAGAGTTCAAGAATTCAACAGGGTATAAGTTATTCTTATCATCTTCAGCTTCATCGAAGCTATAGTAAACCTTTTGATCTCCAGAAAACCATTTGATAAGTTTATCATTAATGTCATCAACACTTTTATTTTTGTTGACAGTATCGCTCTTGAAATGATAAAATTCGAATCATACCCGTTTGATTGCAAAGATGGAAATACTGCATCAATTAAAGCATCGAGTGAGTTACCTTCACCGGTGTATGGAATGGCCATGTCATCAGGTATCCGAATAAAGCTCTCTTCCACTGTTTCCTCATTTCCATCACCAACCCGTAATAAAAAATCAGAAAACCATGGATCAGTTACCGCTCTCATATTGAGAGTCAAGCGTAACCTTATAATGGAATGCCATAGAAGCGACATTCGTACGCTAGAGTCTACGATTTTTACTCGCATGCCACGTTTGACGACCGACAAAACCTGTCTAAAGTCACCTCCCATAACTATTATCTTCCACCGAACGGAAGGTTCTCACTTGTGATGTCTTGCATACTTCGATCAATTGCCTCCACTGCTTGCCTCTTAGTCATCGATGCTTCATCCCAGATGATAACCTTTGCAACACAAAGTAACTGAGCCGTGCCACTTTGTTTATTTATATTTCACATCGAGTTATTATCAACGTTAATGGGAATCTTGAACCGTGAGTGAGCTGTTCTCCCTCCTGGCATGTTATTAGTCGCGACACCAGACGTAGCCATTACAAGTGCTATATGACCACGGGAACGAATATTAGCCAACAAAGCCTTGTATAAAAATGTCTTTCCAGTTCCACTGGGACCATCTATGAAGAAGACTCCGGAGATATCTTCATCCACGTGCCTCATTATCTCATCGTATGCAAATTTCTGGTCGGCATTAAGAGATTCTCATGCATGTATGTGTTCGTTATCCACAAGTATAGCGTATTCTTCTTGCACCTCACGGGAAACTGTTGATTGTAATATACCATCTCCATTGACACTTGGAATATCAAAATCATTAAGATTCTTTCCCATGCATTGTAGTAAAACTTGAATGTCGTGAAGTACCAGATTCTGGACTCGTTTAGAACTTTGATATTGTTTCCTAAAATCTTCGAAAAGAGAATCATAGTGGTCATCCCATAACTTCCGAACATATCCCGGTTTACAATAAATAAATATCGTTGCAAATAACCTTCTAAGTGCACATGGAAATTCAAATAATGAAGCCTCTTTAAGACAATGAGACAAATTATCATCAGTCTCAATTAACCCTCTCTCAAGAGCTGCTTTTCGAAATGTGGGCTGTAATACACCATTTGTTGTATATAAATCTTCAAAGCTGGTAGGGCCTTTAACATGACATAAAAGAAGCCGTAAATAGTACCTCTCTCCTTCAACTGTATTAGCATAAACCAACCGACCGAGCATAGATTTACCTTTTCGAGGATTCCAACACCGTGTGGCCGGATTCCAGGTAAAATGTTTAGGAAATTCCTTATAGAGATGTTGTCTCGCATCTTTGTGTAGTCTATTCCTTTTGAAAAAAAAAACGTTAACATTGACTTTTTATGTCTCTCTCTATCAACAATGTATTCCATTCTATCACCTTCTTTGAACCTAACTAAGTGCTTATTCGGTAGATGAACGTGCAAAGCCATAACAGAAGGGTAGCTATAAGCTAGAGGAAAGCTAAATAACCGCCACATTGCCTCGGGAGGGGAGAGATAACGCGCATCTTGATACTTCTTTATCTCATTAATAACGACATCTTCTCCGGCGTTATCGAAGTGGGCAACTTGTTTGTCATGACCTTTGTAAATATATTTGAAAAGGTATTTCACATATTTGATACTTGAACAAACCTCAACGTTGATATGATAATTGAACATCATTACCAACTTTGGGTTGTAAGGAACCACCCATCTGTTATCTAACTGAATATTTCTAACGGTCACCTGAATTCCATTATTTCTCCTTCGATACAGTGGATATGAGTCTTCTCCTTGTAATGTCTCCTCATTGTGTATTTTTAAAATTTGGGATTTTAACCTGAAATAAAGAATGTTGAAGAATTCTCTGTTGTCATTTTCTAGAACCAAAATCCTAAAAAGTTACAAATACAAAGCCCAACGTAAAAACCAACACAAGCATTTCATCGAATATTTTTGCTATATAAAATGACACATTTACCAACAAAATGATAAAAATAGAAAATACAAATCTCATCTTTTACACAAAGTATGGCATTCTAAACGTTGGTGGCTCAACATGAAAAAACTTCATATTAGAAATAACATAAACAAAAATAAGACATTGTAACATGAAATATGACCCCTTGTTATTAAACCCATCATAGACTCCACATTTTTGTACAACCAAACACAGAAAACTATTCATAAACAATATCATACATTTAAAATGTGAATTAAGCAAGACAATTATGTAATCATACCAACAAAAAGAAATTTAATGCATTTGTAGTATCATTCAGTCGTCTCACAATGCTAACCTCTAAATCTGTTGGAAATTAAGCTACAACGTTTCTGATATTTATTAGGGGTTAATTAGTAATTTAAGATTAGGTAGCAGTTATAGAAGTTATTAATGTGCAGTTATATTTAGGACCTGGTACATATAATGTTGTAATGATTGATAATAAAAGTCGTCATTTGGTGTATATAAACTCTTGTGTGGGTTCTGTATCTCATGTATCCTGCACTTCTTCTTTAGTATATATTGCAAACTTTTGTAGCATTGTTATTTTCAGTTTGATCCAAACAGAATCATCAATATTCTTCTTGCACCTCAAGGTAAATTGTTGATTGTAAAATAGTGTCTCCATTGACACTTGGAAGATCAAAATCATTAAGATAATGAATTAAAAACCTATAATATTGTCCTTTTAAAACTTATATTCTACACAAATATCTCTATTGTTTATTTGATCCTTAAAACATGATGATAATAGTTTCCTTTCGGCAGTATGTGAATTGTTTTATTTTGGAAATTTTCGCACATGGTATAAAATAGCAGTATAGGCAAAACTTATAGCTTCTCCAAAACTTAATAAGTTTTTTTTGGTTATGTATGGTCATTTTTGCACTTTGAAAATGTATTTTTGTATTTTTAGATTTTAAGAAAGTGATTATTCAGCATTCATCTCTAATGTAATATCTGTGCGATGTGGCCGTGACATTAAGTTTGTTTTGACATATAATTGACGACCACCGCAGACGACAATTATATTAATATTAGTGAATCTACTTTTTTCGGAGGATGTCGAATAGTTTTTTCAAAATTTTCCAAAGCATAGGCACAAAATTCAAAAATTAAAATTTTCAAAAATATCATAACCAAATTATAAAAAAACAAAATTTGAAGATATGAAAACCTTAAGCAAATTTTTTTTAAAATTTTCAAAGAATTCCAGATTTTTCAAAACAATTAAAATTTTCATTTCAAAAAATTTCAAAATTATCGAAAAACAATTACCAAAAATTTCAAATAGTTTTGAAGATATAAAAACCTTAAGCGCAAAATTTTAAAAAAATTTCAAAATCATCCAAATAATCAATTTTTTCAAAATAAAATCAAAATTTTCAACAAATTTGAAATGTTTCAAAAAATATCAAAATTTACAAATCACTATCATCAGAGTATTCTAATAATTTGTTCTTCTTATTGTAAATATAATCAACATTTTCAGATTGACTCATCTAATTAAACATGTTTAAACAAATCACTCAAACCCAACATGTTTAGGTAAGTTATAAATTCTAAACCTAACCCAACCTAATTATTAAATGTATTACCATTGGGCTGACATAATTATTTTCTTCTAATTCCAAGATGTTTAGTAAACGGATTGCACATGAGTTTATCCATTTAAAATTAAAAAAAATAATAATAAACTCATACCTAATTATATATGTTAACAAATTTACAAATTTGACCTAAGTTTTACTTTTCTTTTTACAAAATTGGTCCAAATTTTCAAAAGCTCTTTTTTTATAATTTTAACTCACATTTAATATATGTTACTAATTTTTTTCAAAACTTTTTTTAAAAAATATAAGCGGCATGAGGAGTTCGTCTCACATGTCTATTTCATTTTCTACATTAGTAAATGTTCCTTTTACATTCTACCTAACAAATATAGTAAGTTCTCTATTTTGCTTTACCTTTGGAAATTAAATAAAAAAAGTTAATAGTTGATTTATAGTCATCTAATCATGTGACTAATAAACTTAATGGTGGACGGAACCGACCAGAGATGAAAACGGGTTCGTAAGTGGTGGGCTGCGGGGCTGTTGGGGCCGACAGGGTCGTTAGGTTCACAGCTCCTCCGGTCGTAGGTTTGCAATAGATAGATGGGATAGGGTTCATTAACCATGCCAACCCTAGTTCCTAAGCTTGTCATCATGTTTTGCTATTTGTATATTTGTGTGGGTTGAGAAATATGAGTGATTTGTGTTGTCGGTTGGAAAATATGGAAGTGTGACGAAAGAGAAAGCTGATATGACATTCTGGGTTGGAAGGGTTGGGAGAAATCGACTATGTCCACCTTAACGATTGAAATAATAGTGAAATAATAACAGTGCTAAATAGTTAATATTTTCTAACGTATTATACTTTTTTAAAAATCAATGTTGCATAGGATACTAAGATTTAATAAAAAACTATTGAAAAATATATTTAGTTTACTATCATTTGATTTCCTAATTTCTCATTGTAATCATTAAAAAAACATAAGATTATATATGCCCTTTTCAATCATAATTACTACCAAGTTATTGTCTAACATTTTTTATAAGGTAAAATGAATCAAAACATATTTCTACAACTCTACATATTTGTAATAGTAATGGTTCCACAAAGAAAGCTCCACATGGATGCACCGAACAAAAAAAGGGTCAAGAGATAAAATGGGAGTTGTAAAAAATAGAGTATAAATATGTTATTAAGCATTAAGTTATCAAATTGGGTATATAAATTGGTTAAATATGATAACAAATTTGAACATAACTACACATATCATTATGTTGCAAAATCATTGACTTGGGAGTTTTAGTTATTACAATACAAAACGGAACATAAGCAATGAAAAAAAAACCAAAGTCCTAAATACTTCAAATATTGATGTGTTCTTATCCGCAGAACTACATGAGTTTCTAGTGAACCAGATATGCTCAAACCGTCATACAAAAGGATAAAACTATGCACTATGTAGACAGTTTAACCCATCACTTCAACCATATTGCATGCTTGCATCTTAAAGAGAGATAGGATCTTAAAGATCTACTGAAAACAACTATACATTAACTTTACACACAAAGCGAATTATATAATTGAATTATAGTGAACTAAGGACCATATATAAATACCCAAGTTAGCTTCTTCCTAGACAACTCTTCTGACACATAACCGTCATACATGAGTCCAATTGTCTTGATATCATTAAGATCGGTTTCTTGTTTCGCATGATTAGACAGTTATTGGCAAAAGTACTTCGTCTTGCCAAGTAGTTCTCTATATTTCTACTACAAGACCTGTCAAAACATGATTTTTTCAAAATTTTCACATAAACTAAAAAATTAAACAGATATAAACATAGTCTATTAAGCGAAATTAACCTAAAATTATATGCTTAACAGCAATTGTCAAACTTGTGGCTTATAAGAACTTTAAAATTGAAGTAAGAAATAATGATAGGTCCAAGAACACCATGTACCCAAAATTAACCATTTTTACTTAATAAGGTGCAGTTTGGTTCCTGAGGTTCCATGTGCAGTTTTTTCCATGTGAAGATTGAAGGCTCAACAGGTGTTGGTTTTTGGTGCTGCTAATTTTCGCCTGTGGTCTTATATTTAGCAATTCGTTCTTACTGGCTATTAATGCAAGTCTGGGAAAACCAAAAAAGCAAAAAAAAAAAAAAAAAAAAAAAAAAACTGAAAGTTGGTTGCTGTTACTGTACGTCTTGATCTGCTTCTTGGGTCGATGACCTTTGTGGGCAGCTACCATTTAAATTTTTTTGCTTTTCTTTTTCTTTATTTCCGAAAATAACACTTTTAACTAAGAACTTTTTTAATTAAATTATCCCATTTACACAAAAGTGGGTTGCTATTACCGTAGGTCTAAAAAAAATACAAAAGTGAGAGTGCACGTCTAACAAAAAAAGAAATAAAATGAAAGTACGTTGTTATTACTTTAGGTTTGGAAAAGAATACAAACTCCAAAAAAATGAAAGTAGGTTGGTATTGCAACTAAACTCCCAACCAAATATAAGGAATGCTTCAAGATCAATAATTTTAGAAGTAGTAAATAAGATAGAGACGAAACCTGGAACTTTATGATCTTTGGGAAAGTAAAAGCAACCTAATTTCTCAGATAAAAAACCAGAAAAAAATCAACAATTGTAAAACTACATATGTACGTTCTAATCCCAACTCCTTGATCTTTTCCACCCAGTTCAAAAAAAGAGAAAGAGAGAAAGAGATTTGAGAGAAGGGAAATTGGATTACGTTTAAAAGTCGGTGATTTGAAGAAAGATAGAGCACATTGACATTTTAAATATGATTAATTATTATTAGATAATTAATAATTTAAAAAAAATAGGGTAATATAATCAATGTATGTTAGGGACCAAACGCATAACAAAACCAAGAAGTAGGAACGGTAAGTTAAAAAAATATTAGGGACCAAATGTGCAAATTACCCCGTACCATAAGAATATTTGTGTAATTTATAAATAAACGATTTAATAATCTTCAACCAATAGTAAATATAAACAAATCTAGACATACATATTTATTATAAACTTGAAAGCCATGTGCCAATATGCAATCCAATCACCTATTATTCTCCGCTAGACAAAAAACAATATTTTGCTATGTAGAGATTCACAATATTTTGCTATGAAGAGCTTCAGAGCCCTGTTCATCATATGAAATATTAGGCAAAAACATTTATCACATTATAATAAATTATTTAGAACATTGGATAACAATAAAATTCCATTAACGGTCTCCTTTTTTACTTGGGTTTGTTGATGTTTTGTCACAATTATTTTATTTTTGGCATTTATGAAATTAGATGCAATGATAAAATGACCCTTACTCAATCGGCAATACATCTTTTCAACAACATCAACTATAATCACAATTTGATCATGACCGTGATCCGTAACCACAACAAATACAAATCTACACCAATAGTTACATGCAATAAATCCAAGAACATAACAATCATTCCCCATTGAAAAGACCAAAACTTACGTATTCTTACTACTCCTTTTAACAAATCAAGACAACATATAGAACTGGACATTATAATAGATAAAATAATTACTATACACAAAAAGAGCATAACACCAAAGAAAAATCAGGCTAAAAATATAAAACCAGTGTAAAACATTAACCAAAAAACAAATAATGCTTTCTTGCACTCAAGAGAGTCTCTCACCTTCTTGTACATCAATAGCAACATCATGTGGTATGTTGCACTTTTGCAGTTACTTGCAAACTATCTCCTTCAAAAGTTCACCAATCCTAGAAATTAGACCATAGCATGTTCGTTAAGTGTATATAAAGTTAATAAAACCTCATGACTTGTTCCATTGTTTGTCAAAAACCCTTGTAATATTTGAAATGCAATTCCATTGATGTCCCTCTGTCACAATCTGAAACTGAACAAATGTGAGCGAGTATTGAGTAATCATGATGCAGGTAAGGTAAATTAGGTAAATTCATTAACCTGACCTCTCTTTTAATCTTCAAAAAAGACTTCAAATTACACATTAGTCTATTAGGGACATTTTAGTCTTTTTTTTTCTTCTTATTTGGTTCTCCTTTTTGATCCATCTACAGCTCTTCAATTTCTTTGGTTCTTTTCTTCTCTTATGGGAATTTAGTCATTGGTGTCTATCATCTTCTTTGCCAAAAGGTGCTTCAAGTACACATGCTAGACCTATAGGTTAATGATCTTGTTCAGATAGGTCTAAGCTCAAAACAAGCTACTGGTTAGATAGGATTTTTGAATTTCTTCTATATACTTAGTATTTAATATAAAATAAAAGAGGCTTACCGTATAATTTATTTTTTATATTTATTGCAGTTAGGTCCTCATGAAGGTGTAGATGGTATTCTCAAACCCAACAACAGCTGGCACCTGGTATAGGTAAATTACAAGGACAATGTACTCTCTATGTTACTTGGCTGCATAATATTAGAACTTGATAACTGCATCAACAACCACGACTAAATAAGGGGAAAAAGCCACAAAAGAAATTAATGAGAAATAAAAACTAAATGGAAGATTATTTTTTCTATGAAAGGAAGAGATTGAAAGTTTTGTTCTAAATTATGCCTTATTCCATGAGATGTAGAAGCACTTCTAGTGTACCTCTCTACTCAAATGATGAACAGGGAAATCAGATGCTATAATGAGCAATACACAAAATGGTTATAGTTTCAATTTTAAAATGTGTAATGCCTTGACACGAAAAATATGAATATCAGATGCTATAATGAACAATTTTATGAAAGTATGTTGGTATTTCAACATTTATACCTTGTTAAACTTTGCGTTTAGCTTTGGAATGATAGATACCCTCTTCTTTTATCTCATTCAAATTTGCAGCCACATAGGGACTTTACGCCTACAAAAGTTATCTCAATTGGTATTAACAGAAAGGAATGAAAGTACATTGCTTTTAACCAATAGGAAAATAGGAATCAAAAGACACCAAAATGCATGGAAAAAAGTTTACTTACTTGAACATAATTCATTAGTGGAGCCGTCTTTCGCAACATGAGGCATATCACAGCAAAAAAATATTACCCAAAATTCCCTTTCTCCAATTTATCTTACAAGTTACAATAGATGATAATACTTATAAAATTATATTCAATGCAAGGAGCTGGTTTTAAAGAACATAGCTTGCTAAAGTAACCAACAACCAAGGCACTGTGAGAATGGGTTGGCTCCAGGAATGAGAAAAAGAATAGTGATAACATTGTCTACAAAATACGTCACAATTATCCTTTTCAGAAAAAGTAACAAATTTCATTGATATCTAATTGTAACCACATCAAGAAAGTAAAATTCTTTCATTTATATATAACTTGAGACATGTAACGTACTTTCATCATGTTTTTTTTTAAAACATGATTGAATGAAAAAACGTATTATTGAAGTTTTTTAACATTCATTACATCAAATATTAGCTTGCATGTGTTATATAGATTAATTTGCACCAGGTTACTAAACTGCTACCAATTCCTGGTTTATTGAACCAGGAAACGATTACTAATTTCATCTTGTACAAAGTTAAAGAAAATTGCAATAGAGTACCACTTTCGAAGCAGCAGACCAAATGTGTAAATATGAAACCTCTTTCTCTTAGGACCTGCATTATAAAACCAAACTTAGCCTAAAACAAATTTCTAGATAGTACTCGTGTAACTAAATTTCAAAGTACAATGCCTAATGGAAAATTTGCAACAGTACCTGTTTCATCATGCTTGCCATTACATACTCAGTGAGAATTTGAACGAATTTACATACTCTTCTACATTTTGAAATATGCAATGGAAATTTACCTAGACTGGACTTGAAACCTATTTTCAGACTGGAAGTTTGAAGATCGCAATCTATTCACCTAGTCAAAGCAATCAGATTAGTTTTAAAATTAGTCAACAAATATCTTTAAATTTATAAACGGAATCATAACTTGTTAAAATATAAACGCAGTGAGAATTTGAACGAATTTACTTTAAGGGTGGGTTCAGGAACTCGTACTCAAAATGACCAAAGGAAATTACAGGAAGGAAACATGAAAACACCAAAATATTCAACAGATTAGAAACTCAACTGGAGAAGAAAAATGAAACACGAAAACTATCATTCACCTATGCAAACAATGATCCTGAAACAAAAACAATAAAAAAGAAAAACGGAATCACCTATGCAAACAATGATCCTGAAACAAAAACAATAAAAAAGAAAAACGGAATCGGAAAATGGGTAGGATACGAACTCATGAACAGATATAGAAGATGAACAACCCCTGAAGTGTGCTTGTGCCTTACATGTACTTTCATTTCAAAAATAAGAAACAACATAAAATGCTTTAGTTCATGCTCAATTCATACCTGTGATTTTTGTTCATGCACCTTCTTGTACTCATGTTTCTGTTCCGAGATTTGAAAACAATATAATGCTTTAGAATCCCGCTCCAACTATTTAATAAATTTGTGACGCAATCAAAGGGTTTGTACATAAGAAAAATAAAAGAAACAAAATTTTCCTTTATGAAATCAAAGGGTTGTTCAAGTTGTCGACTGATGTTATATGAACAGGAAGATAAAAAACCTACATAGAGAAGAGAAATTACCTTAACTACACCCAATTGAGCCGCCAATATGAAACATTGAAAACCAAAACCCGAAGCACCTCAAACCATAAGAATGCAGACAAAAGAAAGACCATTGTAAGACTTTGACCAATCTATCCCAGCCACATCAATTGCCGCACCAAACATTGAAACGCCTATTGCAGAAAAGTCAAACCAGAGCATTGAATCGATCCCCTTTTCAGACCTTAGACCCACTTTAGCTTTGAATTAAAACTTGAAACGTGTAAATAAACATATATCAAAAATAGGTCGTCATTTTAAATCAAAATTACAGAGTACACACCACAGCAAGTTGACCAAATTGTAGATCAAGTTGATCTTCTTTCTCCCATGGCATCGATTTTGTAGAGAAAGCAATCAATTCCCATGTTCCTAAGACCCAAAATTTTACACTCATATTTGATTAATGTGATATAAATTTACATAGAAACAATAAAAAAGAGATATAAAATCACATAAAGAAAAAAACTTATGGTCTACGAACCAGGGAGTTTCAAGTTCTCCCCTGCACCCGGATAAATTGCATCAACAATTGTCCACTTCCACCTCTGAAAGCCAAAGACACCATTTGTGGAGGTGGGTTTATCGAGAATTCGAGAAGAATCGAAATTGTGGTTTTACCATTTCTTTGTCTGATGTGTCGATTGACTCAAACCCTAGCTTCATTAGCTAGTTTCAAGCATTTTAGAAGCGATGGTGGTGATGATCGTATCAATTCCACTGTCCAGCCAGATTACGACTTCCTTAGGTAGATTGCGAGAAAACCAATTTTAGGAGATCGACTTCTAGAAAGCCTATGAACAGATGCCATAATAAAAAGAATAAATACATAGAACCAACGATTCTTGTTCTGGAGAGGGATATGTGGCGTTTAAGATATAAGACCACGAAACCCATTTCAACGTGGATGAGATTTTGAGAGCCACTGAAGAAGAAAATTCCGGTGGATGGCGGTGGCGGGGTGCGTTTCACATCCATTCTGTTTTTAGATAATAGCGTTCAAGGAACAGAGAGAGGCGGTTGCTCGACTTTATCGATTTTTAGAAAAAGAAGAGCGATTGAGACCAGAGAAAGGAGATTGGTTCAGAAGTTCCAACGATGGCTGGTGGAGGAGACGAAGATTGTGGCAGGAGGCGATCTTATATAATAAAGATGGAGCGGTTTAGGTGAACGTGGGAGGTTGGTTATACGATGATATAGAGATCGTGGGAAGGAGCTGTTTAGGTGAACGTGGGAGGTTGAAGAAATCGTGGGTTGAAGACGGTTGAAGAGATTGAACCGCCGATCAGAACGTGGGGAGAAGAAGACGGAAGCAGTGGGATTTGGATGAAAAACCGCCATCCATATTGTGCATTAAAAGACTTGTAACTTTTGTGTTGATACCTTGGGGCAATATGTTTTATAATATATATATATATATATATATATATATATATATATATATATATATATATATATATATATATATATATATATATATATATATATATATATATATATATATATATATATATATATATATGATATAATGAGAAGACATAAAAGGTTGAGAATGCGAGAAGAGATCACAACCGTCTAAATTATCAGATCTAAGGCTAGGATCAAAAACGTTGTTTATGTAACTTTATGAAACTAAAAGGTTGAGAATGCAATAAATATATAACTTTTAAACAGACAAAGGGTATAATCGGAAGTTCCAAATAATTCTAATAAATTTCATCTCCTAGAAATCAGCCACAATAGATGTAATCTCTCACACACACACACACTCTCTCTCTCTCTCTCTCTCTCAAATACGTAAACACAAACCCTAATCTGTTCATACGCTGATACACACTCAACTAGCCGACCACCACCATTTTTGCTGCTATTCGGAAAAGTTCCACCGCTGAACTGTTACCACCACCATTGTCATGCTTGCAACCCTGTTGTCTCGCCAACCCATCCGACCTTTCTCCACAGACCTCCCGTTCCCGAAGAAAAGCCATCGAGGATGCCAAGACTGTCGCCGTTGATCAAGTCTATACTCGCCAATCTCTTTCACGACGGGATTGACCTAAAATCGTGAAGCCTACAAATCCCCTGATAACTTTTCATTGGTGTAACACCCGGCTTTTAAAACAAAAACACCCCTAAAAATGTTTCATTAAAAACAAAGGTTTCATTTCATAAAACCATAACAAAAGGGGTATATTTTAATAAAAACGGGTACAAGTGTATCAAGAAGAGTATAAAATACCATAATCTCCTTTAAAGCCATGCTGCTACTGACAGCATCTATGAGTCCCACTTCTTAGTCACGGACTCTATCTTTTCCCTATCAGGATCATGCTAACCTGCAGGGACATTTAACAAATATCGTGAGCTATAAAGCTCAGTGAGTAATCATATCTGCAAATAACATGTACAATAAATACATCCATATATAATTCTTTATATATGATACATATATTTATTTTTTTCATCTTTCAATATCAAATACCATTTTATAGCCTTTTCCGGCTAAACATGTTTATCTGTCTGGATATCGGACCCAGACTACTAGCCTTACCGGTTGATCATATATCTCCTAGGATTTCGCATCCTACTTCATAGTCTTACAGGCTGGAACATAATATCATGTGATTATCAAATCACTTTATCACGTCTAATCTGTTATTTGCATACCGATCAAATCAATTCTATTTGCCATCCAGGCCATATGTATATAAAAGAGAATATTCATACAAATTCTCAATTATCATTTTTGTCCCCTATTTCCTAGTCATATCTGACTGTACCATAATTCATGACTATATAAGTCACATCATTTGTCATGGCTATACAAGCCGCACCAAAACATTTCCAGTATATGAATCATAGCCCGAAGGCCGCACCAGTTTGAGTTCAACAACCCGGAATCATAGCCATAAGGCCGCACCATTTCCATATAATAATATCATTGCTATATAGGCCGCACCAGTTGGATATAACATCCAGTATCATAGCCACAAGTGGCCGCACCATCTATTAACAGCTTATTTCACAATCAATTATGGCTCACGGGTTTACCCGCTATTGCCTAGACTCACGGCTCCGTTCTTGTCATCGCAATGACTCACGGCTTATCCGGTATTGCCTTATTAAAGTGGACTCACAGCTCCGTTCTTGTCTATCGCAGACTCACGGCTTATCTGGTATTGTCGCATTACTGACTCACAGCTCCGTTCTTGTCTATCATAGACTCACGGCTTATCTGGTATTGTCGTATCACGGTTTATCTGTTTATTGACTCACAGCTCCGTTCTTGTCTTTCTCAGACTCACGGCTTATCTGGTATTGTCATTTTCATATGTCTTTACACTAGTCATTTTCGTCCCTCGAAACTGTTTCGACCTGTAACAGTTCAATCATCATATATCATATATGATATCAGTGAGATTACTCACCTGGATGCTAGCTGCATTTAAATCCCGGTTGTTTCTTGCCTTTGCGTGCACCACAACCATTTTGTCCCATACCTATATATTCATTTATATACCAAATGATAATAAGTTAATAATCATTCCAATTGACTCTAATACATAAGAGTTCAATGTTATGCAACTATAAACCATCCCTAGATGATAAACTTTCCATTTATCATCTTTTCATGAGTTTTTACTATTCACCGAGGCATTCGTATCGATCTACAGTGCCCCCGAGGAGTCGAAAACTCGATTTAATATTTTTCCAGGACTTTTCAGACCATCATGGACTTATGGTCCAAGTTTGAGGTAAATCGGACAAGCCAAACAAAAGTTAGCGATTCTGAACCCCCTGCCTGGGGGCGCACTGCGCCTGGAACCTGGGCGCACTGCGCCTGGGCCCACCCCACCTAGAGCTAGGGCGCACTGCGCCTGGCGCCTGGGCAGGTTCCTGATCAGTCGTGATTTGTGCACTGTAGCACGCAGTTTTGGCCTATTAAGTCCTTAATCCAGTTCTTAATCGTTTGGGATTCATTTCTAGGCTAAAACCTTACATTAAAACAAGGTTTTCAACTATTACAAACAACTCAATCAATCAAAAGGAAGAATTAGGGTTCTTAGTTCCAAAACCCCAAAACTTCAAATTCATCACAAATAGCAATCTACTTCCAAAATCTTGGATTAAGTCCTTTTAGCATGACTTAATGGAAGTATTAAACCATTTAAACCACATAATCATAACTGAAATTTACAAATTTCAGTTTCTATGAGACCCATTAAGAACTTCTTCAAGAACTTGACTAAAAGGGAAATCTACTTACCTTAATTGCTTGGAAATCACCACCTTCCAACAATTGTTCCAAGTTCTTGCTTCAATTCAATGATTTCTGCAGAAATCGCACCTTCAAGGCTCCTCCCGTTGCTGCACAAATGGCCAGTCAAAGAAGAGAGTCAACCTCTCTATTTATACTTCCAAAGTTTACAAATTTGGTCCCTAAGTTCATTTTCTTGAACTTTGACCACAATAAATCAAGTTTTATGACATAAAACTTTCATTTCTTATATTTTTGCCACAAGCAAACAATATTTTTACATAATTGGTCCTTCACATGGTCAAATGACCAAATTACCCTTTTATGGTAAAATGACCAATTTACCCTTTTCTTCTAGTTTTACTTTCTAATACTTAGAACACCATGTTAAATCATAAATACACTATGATTAACATTTTAATACTTAACAAAAGTGTCGTGGTGTTAGAAATTCTCCCCTCCTTCAAAAGATTTCGTCCCCGAAATCATACAAGGAGTTGACGATATGTCTCCATCGATTAGCTTTCGGTCTTCTGCATCATGTCGGAATCTCAATGGTATTGCCTAAGCACTTAACCATACTAGTCTTCTTATCTCGTGGTTATATCACCACTCGCATATCATTCCTCCGGTTGTCCCGGGCACCTTAATCACTTATCTACCTCATTTCAACATGAGGGATTCGTTGGAATTCATCAATTCATGTTTTTCTGCAACATTTAGGATATACGTAGAGATCCAATAAACAAGGACCTAACTTTCTTTTCTTCCAAAACAAATCTTAATCTTTCTAAAAGATATATTGAGTACCACCAAATTCCTTTACCTGGAATTTCAAAGGTTTATACTCAGTGATTCACATATCACTTTTACAATTTCTTAACCATTCTTCAAATTCGTTCGTACCCATCAAGTCTTTTCTTCAATTTGCAAGAATCTAGGATCTAGCCAACGGCTTTACCACATCTTCGTTCCAATAAATCGAAGGATATCACGGTATTCCATACCATACTTCATGTGAATCGTCAAACTACTAGCATGTAAGCTGTTATTTCTTGTAATTTCTATCCAAGATAGACAATCTTCTCATCTTCCACTAGGGTCTGCTGTGCAATTTTCATGCACATCTTTTAAAATCTGCATCATTAGGTCACATTGTTCACCAATACACGGTACTTGCAGAGACTTTATTGCAAAGTCTATAACAATGTTGTCCCATTTCTTTTCTAGGACCAACAACGGGTAAATTTCTTTGCATGATTCTAACGGTTTGACTTTACTTTGCGTACAAGTCAAATACTTTTCATATGTCTTTCAATATCTTTCTTCAATCCCGGCCACCAATACATAGGTTTTATCGCCCTATTCAATCTGGTATTGCTCCGGGTATACTGCATATCTAGTACAAAATGCATCTTTTCAAGATGATTTTCATGTTTCACTTTGCTTTGGAATTTACATTCACAACCACCATGGGTTTTGAATCATTGTGATTTTCCAACTAGCTTCATCTAATATCCAATCATTCATTCATTTTTCACATTTTCAGACTTGCACACTTCTTTCTGTGCTACCCGAATCAACTCAGGTAATCAATTCGCCACACTCATACATGTGGATGTAACCTTCAAAGGTTACTCTTTTCAATTCAAGGCATCTATAGCTACATCTGCCCTTCCGAGATGGTACAAGATTTCATACCCGAAATCTCTAAGTAACCCATCTATTTTAATCATTTCATATTTAGCTTATTTTTTATCAATAAAGTATTTCAAACTCTTATGATCTGAATAAACAGTAAGCTTTACACCATATAAATATTTTTTTCAAAGCTTCATGCCAAAGTCATATTTGCTACTGCAACGTCATGTATCCAAAATCAACTCTGGATGCATTTCTATAATCCAGTTTATCTTCTCCGCTTAGCGATAATGCTAACACCGGAGCTTCACACAAGGTTTTTTTTCAACCTTTGAAAAGTTACTTGTGGTCTTTATACCCACTCAGACTTTTCACTTTTCTTGATCAACTTTAGTCAACTAGACATCAATCAAGGAGTAGTTTTCTACAACTCTCCCATAGTAACCCGCCAATCCAAGGGAACTACTAATTTCAGTCAAATTCCAAGGCGGTTTCTGTTTTATCACAGCATCATTTCTACTGGATCCAGTTTAACATTTTCGGCATTAAATACATGCCCAAAGAATATGAAACTTCTTTTAGCTAAATTTTTCATACTTGGAGAATTTTACATATCACTTAACTCAGTGAAGTAACTCCAATATCTGGTACAAATGTACCTCACATTCAGTCTGGTTTCGAGAATATCAGATTCTCAGTAGTCAGTGCACATACACATCAACTCGTATTTCTTCTTTTCAAACAAGATAGGGCTCCTCACTATGACACATTCGGCTACATGAGACCCCGATTCAAAAACAATTTCTTCTAATTGTTTTCCTGCTCTGCCATCTCTGCAGATGCTAATCATTATAGAGCCTGAATAACAGAAATGGCTCCCAAGACCAGTTTAATCATAAACTCTTCTCATCAATCTGGCGGTAATTCTGGAAGTTCTTTCAGAAGAACCATCCGAGAATTCATTTAAAGTTTTACACTTCTATCGCCACTTTATTTAGCTTGGCCTATACTGCATATGCCAACTAAAACATCCTTCCTTTACTAACTCCTATCAGAGTTCAAGCAAAGAAAAATAACTGGTATTCTCAACAACTGTTATTTCCCATGGATTTTCATCCGTTTCATTTCTGATTTTTAGAACCACAATGTTCATATTTCTACAATTCATGTTAGCATCATTCATTGCTAACCAATTCATATGCACAATTTCTCCAGATTCACTGGTAGTCATCGGCTTCAGATTTATAGGGAAAAATGGTCCCGTAAATCCTAAGCAAACTACCTTCCAGGTTTTCAATATCTTGAACATATTTGCTAACTGTTATAGCTACTTTCAACATTTCATCCATAATCGTTGATGAAATATTCAGACATGACATCAAAGTCACCGATCCAAAGCATAGCTCCATGGATCAATTATAACATATACGGGGATTATATTCAAAACAATCATATCTGAGAACATATCAGTCTACTCACGAGCTTCTTCCACAATCTACTGGAATGCTCATGTACCACTGGTCCTTTTCGACCATTCGTTTCTTCTTTCTTTCCTCCCCGTTCTTTCCTGGGTTTATCACCCGTTACTCCACATTTAGCATGTGAGTATTTCATAAGAAAGTGATCTATAATTCCATGCTGGAAACACTTCCGTTCCATACAACAAACTCGAGCAATATGCTCCCTTTTCCTGCAATTTCAGCCATTAGACGGTAGAGTCTCAACTCTATAATTGTCTGAGTGCTTTTCCTGCACTTCTTACGTCGCATCGCCTTTTCCATTTTGGTCCCTTCCCATTAAGGTTGGACCTAAATCGTGGTAACTTCTCCTGAAGCGTCCACTAACATTTTTCTGCTTTTCCTGTAGTCTCAGCTACTTTTCTTTCACTTTGAATATCAGTCAGGGTAAGCACCCAATTTCTTTTTCTGACCACAACAGCTACTATTGCTCGTCATGTAGATTTTCTGCTACTTGTCTCGTTGCCCCCGTTCGATGGAGCCTTGAGAAAGGGCTGGTTCACTTCTTAAAGCTGCACGCCCTAAATTCCTCCAAATAAGATTCGCTGCTCATACTTCTTATACGTTAGAAGTCAGCACCAGTTAGGTTATATATGTATAATAACAACTTATATACACCTAACTATATATCATGTCTACTATCTCAAGGTTTAAGTCCAGGAATCTACTCTATAGACACCTAGTTCACTTAAACCACGGCTCTGATACCAACTTGTAACACCCGGCTTTTAAAACAAAAACACCCCTAAAAATTTTTGATTAAAAATGTAAGAACCCGCGAAAAGCCAAAAAGGGTAAAACCGTCTTTTGTCCCGTTGTACGACTATTATGTGTAATAATATGTATTTGTAAAATAATATAATAAGAAATAAAAGTTTATGTGAAAATTGAAGTTTTATTGCGTGAATAGTGACATTTAGCCAAAAAAGGGCAAATTGGTCATTTGACATGAAAATGACCAAAAATGTTAAGAAAATGTCAAGTTGGAAGTTAATGGAATATTGTTGCAAGATTTTTAGTCTTAGGACTATTTTTGTAAAGAAAGTGGAAGATTAGGGGGCTAAAGTGAAATTATTTAATAAAACTAAATATATATATATATATATATATATAAAATATGAGGGTTATTCTCTCATTATCTGAGAACCCAGTAGAAGGATCGAGAGAGAGCTGGAGAGAACGAAAGAGAGAGCCAGAGGAGGAAATACGTGAAGAATCGAAGAAGAGTTCCAAAACCAAGCCCTAGATTGAAGATTTTGAGCAAGTGAGGTAAGGTTTTCAATCTTTAAACTCCAATTTATGAACGGGAATCAAGTTTGGATTTCTGATTTTTCCAGAAATCATGATTCCAAAGTTATCATCTAGTTCATCTTGCTTAAGAATCACCATAAAACCATGTTCTATCCATAGAATGGGTAAAAATCAAGAAATTGTGATTTTAGCTCAAGAACCCTAAGTCACGGGTTTGAAAATTCAGATGGTCTAGATGAACCTAACATGTTAGAAATGATGAATTGAACATGTAATGGTTGTCAAATTGATAAAAAGGAAGCTTTGATGCAACAATTGTAAAAATGAGTTTTTAATCTCAAGAACCCTAGAAATGGGTAAAAGAGATGAAACCGATTCTTATATGTTTCTTATAGTCTTGTTAAGTCAAACATGCTATAAGTAATGCAAGAAATCAGTTTCAAGATTAAAAATCCAATAAAACGATTTTTTAGTAAAAATTGCATTTTCGGAAGAAGTAATAAGATTTTTAAGAAGAATTGATGTTTTTATGAATCAAAGCTAGATATAAGTTGGTAGTTAGGGCCTAAGAATGACCCTAAACCAATTAAGTTAAGTATTAAGAGCTTAATGGGGTGAAAAATGGGGCTGCAGTTTGGAAAAATCGCCAAAAATGACATTGCACTATGGATCGCGACCCGACCCAAGGGTGGATCGCGACCCGACCTCACGGCTGGAAAATGGAATTGCTCCTGTCCAATTTTTAAGTTTCAAACTCGATGTTAGGCTTGTCCGTTTGGTCTGAAATTTCTACCATAGCCTTAGAATGGTATGAAAACATGCAGGAAACTTTCAAATTTACAAACCGACCTTGCGGAAAAATCACTGTAGCGGCAGTGGCCAAATGACAAGTTTTTATAAAAAACTTGATTTTTATATTTTGGGCTAGACTTGTCCAATTAATTCCAAATTTGAAATACAAGTCTAATATAGTATAAGACTTCATGGAAAAGTGTTGAAACTGAAATACGACCCCCCGGGAGTACTGTAGCAAAATACGTGTATTTCGGAGAAAAGTTATAAAACGAGTTTATTAATGGTTATACATTTGTTATAACCTAGAGTTAAGACGTATGAGACCTTTGAACTGTAAAGTCAGTTATAGTATGTATTTATTGAGTATTTATATATAATACTTGTATAGGTGGTGCTTCAAACGTGGTTGAGCACGGAAAAGGGAAAGGAATACGAGAAGCCTAGAAACTTGTAGCAACGTCAAGGTGAGTTTTATGAGGATTTTCTAGTACATAGCAAAAATGTTATTTTCAGAAAAGTATGAATTTCCAAATTTTTATAAATACTAAAGTTTGGAAAATAGTTTTGAATGAAGCTCTATACAAGGGCTTAGTGTTTGAAACAGATTTTTAAAGTACGGTTTGAAAGCTAATTTTTGAAAGAAGTTCCTTATGGGAACTAAGATGTCAAATTCAGTTTTTGAAAGTATTTTTTTTATGTAAAGAGTTGTTTACAAATTGAGTCCTATTTTGACCAATTTGAGATGAATTGAAGTAAGAATTAAAGAAAGAAAGAAATATGAGCCAGTTGTCCGGACTAGGATCACCCACATAATTGGGGGATCAGAAGACACTACTGGGATGGTACCTCCCGTCGTGAAGTAGTTGTCTAGCTTAGCTTACCCTTGTGCTTGAATTTGTTCCAAGTCACAAAGGGGAGACAGAATGAGCAAACCGAGTGGACAGATCTGTTCTGTCCCGCGAGGGGAGCTAGTTGAATGAATTAATTAACTTAATTCATAAGTTTCAGTTGGTCACGAGAAAATGAGAAAGAAAGCTGTTTTATGAAAGAAAGTCTTTTTAAAGTTTGAAAGTAAAGAAGAAAAGATATTTTGAGCTTTATGAAATAAATCAATTTTGAGCAGTGTACTTGTGATATTTCTAGTTTAAATAGAACATGTTTTGGGTCTAAACCCATATTACTCACGAGACTTTATGTCTCACGTATACTATGTTTTGTTTTGAAATGCTATGTACTTAGGTGAACGGAGCAAAGAGTTGAAGTTGGGGACCGATTAATGCAATGTAAGTTTAAATTATGGTTATTGGTATTGAGTCTGTAATACCCCACGAGTTTAAGTTTGTAAAATAAATAAAAAAATTTAGTGGCTATTTCATAGTCACAAGTTGTAAAATGTGTTTGGAAACTGTATTTTTATATTAAATATGGTTGAGAAAAGGGGTGTTACAGTTTTGGTATCAGAGCCATAGTTTAAGCGAATTAGGTTGGAATACCATCCTAGGCTTAAACTAGCAAGAGTAGTAGTAAGTTGCCTTGGTAATATAGAAGGCATAGATTGAGTATGACTGTTATAAAGTGTAGTCAAGATAAGGAGATAACATGCTACCGCTTACGAAATACTATATAGAATTGTGTATTAAACAGATAATTTGTTCATCTATATAGTAATGGAAGGCAGAAGACAAGCTGACAGGGGTGAGGGTAGTCACACTTCCTCAAGAGGAAGTGAACCACATGTTCTGCGAAACGATGAGGCTGAGCCAAACCCACCACCACTACAACCTGTCACAATGGAGGCAATTCAGTTTCTAATCGATAACCTACGAACTGAGTTGAGACAAGATGTACACAACATAATTGATGGTCGAATGAGTGAACCAAGAGCCCAATCTTCACAAGAAGTCTCTAAGAAGGCGACCGAGGAAGAAGGTAGTGGAGAAAACAAGAAGGAAGCAAAGGGCTGCTCTTTTAAGTCCTTTATGGCTTGCAAACCGCCCGAATACCATGGCAGTTTCGAGCCTAAAGTGACAATGCGATGGGTCCGAGAGATTGAACAAGTGATGCAAGCTAGTAAATGTGGAGAAAAAGACCAAGTCAACTACGCCTCCCGGCAGTTGAAAGACGATGCTCTGGTGTGGTGGAACACCAAATACGATAGCTTGGGAAAAGATGTGGTATATGGCTGGTCATGGGCAGAGTTTGTCTCGTGTCTCAAAGATAAATTTTGTCCCACGCGAGATATGGATAAAATGAATGAAGATTTCTTAACAATAAAGAAAGGAGATATGACGGTGGATGAGTATACGAAGAAGTTTTGCGACATGTTACCTTTTGTGGGGGAGTCTTACCCCAGTGAGCGGTCCCGAATTAACCGCTATGTCCGGGGTTTACCATGGAACTATGAGCTAGAAGTAAAGAAAGCCGAAACACTAGATGGGGCGATCAATGATGCCCGAACTGTGGAAGATGTGGGAAAAAGAAGGAAAGAGGAAGGACCTGGTTTTGGTGACAAAAGGAAGACAGTTAGTAATATCAGTGGAAACATAAAGAAGAAAGGGAAGATGAGTTCAAGTCAGAGCCGACAGGGAAGTGTGAAGAAGTGCGAGAAATGTGGAAAAGAACACGGTGGTGAATGCCGAGCGGGATCAAATGCCTGCTTTAATTGTGGCGGATTCGGTCACAAAGCGAAAGATTGCAAAGCCAAGAAAGCCAGCGAAGTGGAGTGTTTTTCATGCCATCAGATGGGACACTATAGTTTCAACTGCCCAAACAAGGGAGGAGAAAATGTGGTGTCAACAGCCCAGAAGAAAACAGAACCCCAGAAAGTGAAGACCAGAGCTTTTCAGATTACCAGGGAAGAAGCGAAGGAGACTCACGATGTGGTCTCAGGTATACTACCAATCAACTCGACACCTGCATATGTCTTGTTTGATTCCAGGTCTACATATTCATTTGTGTCCCATGGGTTTGGAGCTAGATTAAAAGTCCCATTAGAATTATTAGATCTAGTTTTTGAAGTAGAAGTGGCGGACGGGAAATTTGTTGAAGTTCAGCATATGTATCGAGACTGTGAACTCGACATCAACGGCAAGAAGTTCCGACTTAATCTCCTTCCTATTGGAATTAAGTCCTTTGATGTAATTATTGGGATGGATTGGCTCGGTGCAAATGATGCGAAGATAGCTTGTGGACAGAAGAGGGTGTCTGTTAAAACCCTTGGAGCAAAAGTGTACGTATATGGGGAAAGAAGAACGCACGTGCCAAGTATCATCAGTGTAGCTAAAGCTCGGAGGTGTATCAGGAAAGGATGTGTATCTTTCCTGGCCTATGTGATGACTGAAGACAAAGTGAAACAGACATACAAAGACATAGAAGTAGTGAAAGAGTTTCCAGAAGTTTTTCCGGATGAATTACCAGGCTTGCCACCAGAAAGACAACTTGAATTCAAGATAGATCTTGTTCCAGGAGCTTCCCCAATAGCACGAACACCATACCGGCTAGCACCAACAGAGATGAGGGAATTAATATCCCAGTTGCAGGAGTTATTAGATAAAGGCTTTATTAGGCCTAGTTCTTCTCCGTGGGGTGCTCCAGTTCTATTTGTGAAGAAGAAGGATGGATCAATGCGGATGTGCATTGATTATAGAGAATTAAACAAGATTACCATAAACAACCGTTACCCGTTGCCCAGAATAGACGATTTGTTTGATCAGTTGCAAGGAGCAGATTATTTCTCAAAAATTGATTTGAGATCTGGGTATCATCAAGTCAGGGTAAAAGAAAGTGATGTAGAGAAGACGGCGTTCCGTACACGATACGGGCATTACGAATTCTTAGTAATGCCATTTGGTCTTACGAATGCACCAGCGATCTTTATGGACCTAATGAATCGGGTCTGTAAACCATTTCTAGACCGATTTGTTATTGTGTTCATAGATGACATTCTGATCTATTCAAAGAATAAAGAAGAGCATGCGAGTCATCTGCGGTTAGTACTTGAGACTTTGAAGCGGGAACAACTATATGCAAAGTTCTCCAAGTGTGAGTTTTGGATACGTGAAGTATAGTTCCTTGGGCATGTAGTTTCAATCCAAGGTATAAAAGTTGATCCAGCAAAAGTTGAAGCAGTGATGAAATGGGAGCCACCCAAGACGCCAACAGAAGTTAGAAGTTTTCTCGGTCTTGCCGGGTATTACCGGAGATTCATTCAAGATTTCTCCTGTATAGCAGTACCACTTACACGACTAACCCGGAAGGAAGAGAAATTCAGATGGCAAGAGGAACAAGAAAGAGATTTTGCTACCTTAAAAGAGAAGTTGTGTAACGCGCCTGTCCTTACATTGCCAGATGGGACGGAAGACTTTGAAGTGTACAGCGATGCCTCGCATCGGGGGCTTGGCTGTGTATTGATGCAAAGAGGGAAGGTTATAGCATACGCTTCCAGACAGTTGAAAGATCCGGAGAAAAAGTACACAACTCATGATTTAGAGCTTGCAGCGATCGTGTTTGCCTTGAAGATTTGGAGACATTACTTGTATGGTACAAAGTGCAAGCTATTCACCGATCACAAGAGTCTGCAATATGTATTCACTCAAAAATAATTGAACATGAGACAGAGCAGATGGCTAGAGCTGATCAGTGACTATGATTGCGACATTGTTTACCATCCAGGAAAAGCAAATGTAGTAGCAGATGCATTGAGCAGAAAAGCTCCTGAGAAAAGAGTCAAGGCAAGATCAATGCGCATAGAACTGGTGTCCAGTATCATAGAACAGATTAAAGCAGCTCAACAAAAAGTTGAAGAAAGTGGAAACTTGAAAGACGAGAAATTAGGAAAAGATGTGCAGTTTGAAACCAATAGTCAAGGCTTGAAGACCTTCAGAAACCGCATATGGGTACCGAAGACAGGAGGATTGAGAAAGCTGATTTTAGAAGAGTCGCATAAGTCAAAGTATTCCATACATCCAGGGAGTACCAAGACTTATCAAGATCTGAAAAGACAGTATTGGTGGCCTGGAATGAAGAAACGAATAGCCAAGTACATCTCCAAGTGTCTCATCTGTGCACAAGTCAAGGCGGAACATCAGGTCCCGCATGGGGATGCCCAGTCGTTGCACATTCCAGCAGGAAAATGGGAAGATGTAACCATGGACTTGATTGTAGGGTTACCGAGAACAAGAAGAGGTCATGATAGTATATGGGTCATAGTGGACCGGTTGACCAAGAGTGCACTGTTTCTAGCCATAAAAGAAACTACTCCATTGGAGCAGTTAGCCCAGTTGTATACAGATGAAGTGTTTAGAAGATATGGTGCACCGTTGTCTATCGTATCAGACAGAGACCCTAGATTTACCTCTAACTTCTGGAGAGCCTTACAAGATAAAATGGGGACAAGAATTCAGCTAAGTACAGCGTATCATCCACAAACAGATGGTCAGAGTGAACGAACGATCCAAACATTAGAAGATATGCTACGATCATGCGTAATGGATTTTGGAGGAAGTTGGGATGAACATCTACCATTAGTGGAGTTTGCATACAACAATAGCTACCATTCTAGCATTAAAATGCCACCTTTTGAGGCATTGTATGGTAGAAAGTGTAGAACCCCTTTATGCTGGTCTGAGGCGGGTGAGACGAAGCTTACAGGGCCAGAGATTGTTAGAGTGACAAATGAGAAAATTGGAGTAATTCAAGCCAACATGAAAGCTGCACAAGATCGACAGAGAAGTTACTCAAATCTGAAGAAGAGACCGTATGACTTACAAGAAGGAGACTTGGTGATGATTAAAGTGTCGCCATGGAAAGGAGTGGTCAGATTTGGCAAGAGAGGAAAGCTGAGTCCAAGGTACATTGGACCTTTTAGAATCCTGAAGAGAGTTGGGTTACAGGCATTCCAGCTGGAGTTACCACCAGAACTTAGTGGAATACATGATACTTTTCATGTATGCTACTTGAAGAAATATTTTGGTAAAGAAGAGCTAGTAATACCGTATACGGATTTGAGAGTAGAGACGCCCAGCAAAATGATTGAAGAACCTGAAGCAATTTTAGAGATGCAGACAAAGAAGCTAAGGAATAAAGAGATTGACATTGTACTAGTCAAATGGAAGCATCCCTTAGGGTCAAACTTGACTTGGGAAACGTTGGCAGAAATGAAAAGAAGATATCCGAATTTCACGGATTACGAAAAGATTCCGAGGACGGAATCCGCTTAAGGAGGGATGACTGTAAGAACCCGCGAAAAGCCAAAAAGGGTAAAACCGTCTTTTGTCCCGTTGTACGACTATTATGTGTAATAATATGTATTTGTAAAATAATATAATAAGAAATAAAAGTTTATGTGAAAATTGAAGTTTTATTGCGTGAATAGTGACATTTGGCCAAAAAAGGGCAAATTGGTCATTTGACATGAAAATGACCAAAAATGTTAAGAAAATGTCAAGTTGGAAGTTAATGGAATATTGTTGCAAGATTTTTAGTCTTATGACTATTTTTGTAAAGAAAGTGGAAGATTAGGGGGCTAAAGTGAAATTATTTAATAAAACTAAATATATATATAAAATATGAGGGTTATTCTCTCATTATCTGAGAACCCAGTAGAAGGATCGAGAGAGAGAGCTGGAGAGAACGAAAGAGAGAGCCAGAGGAGGAAATACGTGAAGAATCAAAGAAGAGTTCCAAAACCAAGCCCTAGATTGAAGATTTTGAGCAAGTGAGGTAAGGTTTTCAATCTTTAAACTCCAATTTATGAACGGGAATCAAGTTTGGATTTCTGATTTTTCCAGAAATCATGATTCCAAAGTTATCATCTAGTTCATCTTGCTTAAGAATCACCATAAAACCATGTTCTATCCATAGAATGGGTAAAAATCAAGAAATTGTGATTTTAGCTCAAGAACCCTAAGTCACGGGTTTGAAAATTCAGATGGTCTAGATGAACCTAACATGTTAGAAATGATGAATTGAACATGTAATGGTTGTCAAATTGATAAAAAGGAAGCTTTGATGCAACAATTGTAAAAATGAGTTTTTAATCTCAAGAACCCTAGAAATGGGTAAAAGAGATGAAACCGATTCTTATATGTTTCTTATAGTCTTGTTAAGTCAAACATGCTATAAGTAATGCAAGAAATCAGTTTCAAGATTAAAAATCCAACAAAACGATTTTTTAGTAAAAATTGCATTTTCGGAAGAACTAATAAGATTTTTAAGAAGAATTGATGTTTTTATGAATCAAAGCTAGATATAAGTTGGTAGTTAGGGCCTAAGAATGACCCTAAACCAATTAAGTTAAGTATTAAGAGCTTAATGGGGTGAAAAATGGGCTGCAGTTTGGAAAAATCGCCAAAAATGACATTGCACTATGGATCGCGACCCGACCTCACGGCTGGAAAATGGAATTGCTCCTGTCCAATTTTTAAGTTTCAAACTCGATGTTAGGCTTGTCCGTTTGGTCTGAAATTTCTACCATAGCCTTAGAATGGTATGAAAACATGCAGGAAACTTTCAAATTTGCAAACCGACCTTGCGGAAAAATCACTGTAGCGGCAGTGGCCAAATGACAAGTTTTTATAAAAAACTTGATTTTTAGATTTTGGGCTAGACTTGTCCAATTAATTCCAAATTTGAAATACAAGTCTAATATAGTATAAGACTTCATGGAAAAGTGTTGAAACTGAAATACGACCCCCCGGGAGTACTGTAGCAAAATACGTGTATTTCGGAGAAAAGTTATAAAACGAGTTTATTAATGGTTATACATTTGTTATAACCTAGAGTTAAGACGTATGAGACCTTTGAACTGTAAAGTCAGTTATAGTATGTATTTATTGAGTATTTATATATAATACTTGTATAGGTGGTGCTTCAAACGTGGTTGAGCACGGAAAAGGGAAAGGAATACGAGAAGCCTAGAAACTTGTAGCAACGTCAAGGTGAGTTTTATGAGGATTTTCTAGTACATAGCAAAAATGTTATTTTCAGAAAAGTATGAATTTCCAAATGTTTATAAATACTAAAGTTTGGAAAATAGTTTTGAATGAAGCTCTATACAAGGGCTTAGTGTTTGAAACAGATTTTTAAAGTACGGTTTGAAAGCTAATTTTTGAAAGAAGTTCCTTATGGGAACTAAGATGTCAAATTCAGTTTTTGAAAGTATTTTTTTTATGTAAAGAGTTGTTTACAAATTGAGTCCTATTTTGACCAATTTGAGATGAATTGAAGTAAGAATTAAAGAAAGAAAGAAATATGAGCCAGTTGTCCGGACTAGGATCACCCACATAATTGGGGGATCAGAAGACACTACTGGGATGGTACCTCCCGTCGCGAAGTAGTTGTCTAGCTTAGCTTACCCTTGTGCTTGAATTTGTTCCAAGTCACAAAGGGGAGACAGAATGAGCAAACCGAGTGGACAGATCTGTTCTGTCCCGCGAGGGGAGCTAGTTGAATGAATTAATTAACTTAATTCATAAGTTTCAGTTGGTCACGAGAAAATGAGAAAGAAAGCTGTTTTATGAAAGAAAGTCTTTTTAAAGTTTGAAAGTAAAGAAGAAAAGATATTTTGAGCTTTATGAAATAAATCAATTTTGAGCAGTGTACTTGTGATATTTCTAGTTTAAATAGAACATGTTTTGGGTCTAAACCCATATTACTCACGAGACTTTATGTCTCACGTATACTATGTTTTGTTTTGAAATGCTATGTACTTAGGTGAACGGAGCAAAGAGTTGAAGTTGGGGACCGATTAATGCAATGTAAGTTTAAATTATGGTTATTGGTATTGAGTCTGTAATACCCCACGAGTTTAAGTTTGTAAAATAAATAAAAAAATTTAGTGGCTATTTCATAGTCACAAGTTGTAAAATGTGTTTGGAAACTGTATTTTTATATTAAATATGGTTGAGAAAAGCGGTGTTACAAAAAACAAAGGTTTCATTTCATAAAACCATAACAAAAGGGGTATATTTTAATAAAAACGGGTACAAGTGTATCAAGGAGAGTATAAAATACCATAATCTCCTTTAAAGTCGGGCTGCTACTGACAGCATCTATGAGTCCCACTTCTTAGTCACGGACTCTATCTTTTCCCTATCAGGATCATGCTAACCTGCATGGACATTTAACAAATATCGTGAGCTATAAAGCTCAGTGAGTAATCATATCTGCAAATAACATGTACAATAAATACATCCATATATAATTCTTTATATATGATACATATATTTATTTTTTTCATCTTTCAATATCAAATACCATTTTATAGCCTTTTCCGGCTAAACATGTATATCTGTCTGGATATCGGACCCAGACTACTAGCCTTACCGGCTGATCATATATCTCCTAGGATTTCGCATCCTACTTCATAGTCTTACAGGCTGGAACATAATATCATGTGATTATCAAATCACTTTATCACGTCTAATCTGTTATTTGCATACCGATCAAATCAATTCTATTTGCCATCCAGGCCATATGTATATAAAAGAGAATATTCATACAAATTCTCAATTATCATTTCTGTCCCCTATTTCCTAGTCATATCTGACTGTACCATAATTCATGACTATATAAGTCACATCATTTGTCATGGCTATACAAGCCGCACCAAAACATTTCCAGTATATGAATCATAGCCCGAAGGCCGCACCAGTTTGAGTTCAACAACCCGGAATCATACCCATAAGGCCGCACCATTTCCATATAATAATATCATTGCCATATAGGCCGCACCAGTTGGATATAAAATCCAGTATCATAGCCACAAGTGGCCGCACCATCTATTAACTGCTTATTTCACAATCAATTATGGCTCACGGGTTTACCCGCTATTGCCTAGACTCACGGCTCCGTTCTTGTCATCGCAATGACTCACGGCTTATCCGGTATTGCCTTATTAAAGTGGACTCACAGCTCCGTTCTTGTCTATCGCAGACTCACGGCTTATCTGGTATTGTCGCATTACTGACTCACAGCTCCGTTCTTGTCTATCATAGACTCACGGCTTATCTGGTATTGTCGTATCACGGGTTATCTGTTTATTGACTCACAGCTCCGTTCTTGTCTTTCTCAGACTCACGGCTTATCTGGTATTGTCATTTTCATATGTCTTTACACTCGTCATTTTCGTCCCTCGAAACTGTTTCAACCTGTAACAGTTCAATCATCATATATCATATATGATATCAGTGAGATTACTCACCTGGATGCTAGCTGCATTTAAATTCCGGTTGTTTCTTGCCTTTGCGTGCACCACAACCATTTTGTCCCATACCTATATATTCATTTATATACCAATTGATAATAGGTTAATAATCATTCCAATTGACTCTAATACATAAGAGTTCAATGTTATGCAACTATAAACCATCCCTAGATGATAAACTTTCCATTTATCATCTTTTCATGAGTTTTTACTATTCACCGAGGCATTCGTATCGATCTACAGTGCCCCCGAGGAGTCGAAAACTCGATTTAATATTTTTCCAGGACTTTTCAGACTATCATGGACTTATGGTCCAAGTTTGAGGTAAATTGGACAAGCCAAACAAAAGTTAGCGATTCTGAACCCCCTGCCTGGGGGCGCACTGCGCCTGGAACCTGGGCGCACTGCGCCTGGGCGCACCCCGCCTAGAGCTAGGGCGCACTGCGCCTGGCGCCTGGGCAGGTTCCTGATCAGTCGCGATTTGTGCACTGTAGCACGCAGTTTTGTCAGTTCTTAATCGTTTGGGATTCATTTCTAGGCTAAAACCTTACATTAAAACAAGGTTTTCAACCATTACAAACAACTCAATCAATCAAAAGGAAGAATTAGGGTTCTTAGTTCCAAAACCCCAAAACTTCAAATTCATCACAAATAGCAATCTACTTCCAAAATCTTGGATTAAGTCCTTTTAGCATGACTTAATGGAAGTATTAAACCATTTAAACCACATAATCATAACTGAAATTTACAAATTTCAGTTTCTATAAGACCCATTAAGAACTTCTTCAAGAACTTGACTAAAAGGGCAATCTACTTACCTTAATTGCTTGGAAATCACCACCTTCCAACAATTGTTCCAAGTTCTTGCTTCAATTCAATGATTTCTGCAGAAATCGCACCTTCAAGGCTCCTCCCGTTGCTGCACAAATGGCCAGTCAAAGAAGAGAGTCAACCTCTCTATTTATACTTCCAAAGTTTACAAATTTGGTCCCTAAGTTCATTTTCTTGAATTTGACCACAATAAATCAAGTTTTATGACATAAAACTTTCATTTCTTATATTTTTGCCACAAGCAAACAATATTTTTACATAATTGGTCCTTCACATGGTCAAATGACCAAATTACCCTTTTATGGTAAAATGACCAATTTACCCTTTTCTTCTAGTATTACTTTCTAATAATTAGAACACCATGTTAAATCATAAATACACTATGATTAACATTTTAATACTTAACAAAAGTGTCGTGGTGTTACAATTGGAAACTGATTTCGTGCTCTTTGATTCCCGATTTCTTTCTCACGATGAAACTATCGTCAGGTATTTTCCCTTAATCTTTCTCGTTCATTTTTCTTTCTACTCAAGATAGGATTGACCTAAAATCGTGAAGCCTGCAAATCCCCTGATAACTTTTCATTGGAAACTGATTTCGTGCTTTTTGATTCCCGATTTCTTGATAACTTTGCATCTGATTGCACTTGTTGGAATCAGTTTGTTAGTGTTTGCTGATTTCTTTTAATCAGTTTATTTGAATCGGTTTGTTGGAAGTGATGATTCCTTTCTTGAGTCCGATTAAAATGTGTGATGTGTGCTGAATCATTTGACCGTTTATGCTATTTTCACAATGACACCACTTTACTTTATGCTCTTTCAAAAGTTAGTACTTCCATGGTGGAATTCGTTGTCCAAAAGCAGTCAAAGCAGTTGACCAAGGAAGTTGCAGCCGCAAATGAAACTCATAATGGACAAAATTTCTTGGGTTCACTTCTTTTACTTTGTTGCAATGATGTACTGCACTTATATCCTTTAGAATTTGTGATTCAGGTATCACTATAACCCTTTTTCTACTTTTGATGTCATTATTTGCCTTGTTATGAGCTAATAATTTCTATTTCACCAAGTGAATGAAAAACCTTTTAACTTGGACTTTATTTTGGGTTTTTATAGGTTTGACACTTTTGATGTCAAACTTCATTGATGATTAAGTCAAATTGTTTGTTGATTTTTTTTTGTTTCACTAGATAATCATTGATGATTAAGTCAAATTGTTTCACTATATATTCATTCGTGATTAAATCATCAATGGTTAAGTTAGTTTACATCCGTGATTAAAGAATCAGTAATCATTGGTGATCATAGCTGCAATCATTGACTATTATAGTTGTAATCATTGATGATTATAGCTGCAATCATTGACGATCATAGCTGTAATCATTGATGATCATAGCTGTAATCATTTATGAGTTGTTTTTATTTTTAATGTCCTTAGAACTTGTTTTTTGCAGGTGTGAATCCAATAATAATAATAATCACAACTGCCCCTCTTTCCTTTGGGTGTGATAGCAGCAACAAGAAAAATCAAAACAAGAATAATCATCGGGACTGCAATATAATGATTATTAAAGAATAGGATTTTTTATTTTTGTTTTATTCATTTTTTATTATAGCTAAACTAGTTTCGTTTCTCATACATTGTCTTTTATTTATTGTCTATTATTCATTATGATTAGCAATGATTACAAATGTACTGTTTCCTTTTTTATCTTTGTATTATGATTACAATTGTATTAAATTTTTATTTTTTTATAATTTATTCATTTCAGTATTTATTGTTACTTTTAATCATTCATGATTAACACAATCATATCAAATATAAATTTTAAAAATTCTCAAAAAATTCATTTTTAAGCATATTGTATTCATCAATGATTGAAACCGTGAAAAAGAGATCAAATTATTATAATTTCGAATTTTGACAAAAGAATTGATAAAAAAAAATTTTTAATCTTCTATTAATAAAATAACAAAAAAATTCAATTAATTTTTTTATTTTAGGTAACAGCAATCCTAATCTCTATAATCATGAAAATTGAAAAAATTAATCCCATAATTATAAGAAAATATAATTATTAAATATTTTTAATTAATTAAACATATTGTTAAATTACTATAATATCCCTATAAAATGATTGGTCCAGAATCATTCTCACTTTCTCAACCTTTTAATCCTTCACATTTTAACCTCTCCCTATAAACCATATATAATTTACAACACTATAATGCATAAATGTCTTAATTTTTAAGATAGTACAAACTTTAATACATAAAATACAGATTTTAATACATATTGTACTACAAACCTATGCATCCAACTTGCCTCATGTTCCACGTCCAAAGACCAGATCCCCTTTAACATTTTCATTTCAAAATTCAAACTAAAAGCCTTTACCTTTCAATATTCAAACTTAAAGCCTTTACAAATCTCAAGTTTTTGACAATGATCATTAATTCAAAAAATTCACTCCCTCCAAAATCACACTATAAATCAACAGGTCCTCCACACAATTCTTTACACCAATCTTCTTCTGTTCCAAAAATTGTTTATATATGTCTGTTTCTGCTTTATATTTTCTTCAAGCCGTGTTTTTGAATAATGGCTATTTAGTTTCTGCAGACAGACACAAACATTAGGATAATTGTCTTTTTACAAGCTGATTATATAAATGTTAGTGTTATGGAGATACTAAACTTTGTAGTTTTTGTTGTTTGCAGGTATGAATCAATTTACAGAAAATGAAAATACAAGTCATAAATCAGGAAGTGACATACATCTTTACTCCAATTTTTTTGCTCTCCAATAACCTGTGTTTAGATCTGATAGTTTGTTTATATTTCACCACAATACAAAGGTAGTAGTTTACTGAATCTTAAGATTTTCATGTCAAAATAGAAAAATATATACAGATCGTTCAATGCCAATAACATCTTGCTTTTCTAAAATCTCAATTCAGTTTCTGAACAAAAACACAATTTTTATGATAGATATATTTTTACAGGCCTTTTATAGAACAAGAGTTGTAATGGTCTTTTGCATAAAAGCTAATTCCTTTGAAACCCATTGCATTTAACTAAAGAGAATAAAAACCCGAACATTTTGAAACTGTTGGTTCTTATACGATATGTAACAATGGAGGACTTTGTATTTGACAAATACATTGTAAATAAAAACAAAAATTAAAATATAAACATAAATGATAACTAATAGCCTTAGTAAGATCAACTATGTATTTACCTAAATCTGAAACATGTAGTCGATCAGATCTGCAGCTCGAAACCAAAATCCGATGGAAACCAAAATCAAAACCGGATGGAAACCAAAAACAACACGAGTATTTACCAAAACCATTGTAGTCGGTCAGATCTACAGCCCGAAACCAAAATCCGATGGAAACCAAAATCAAAACCCGATGGAAACCAAAATCAACACAAGTATTTACCAAAACCATAATCCGATGGAAACCAAAATCAAAACAGAAAACGAGAACTTAGGTGGAAAGGGATCGGTGGTGAGGTATACATCTGATTCCCGTTGCACACGACCACTTCACAGCCCTTCATCGCCGCTCACGGCTGATTCCCGTCGCACACGACCACCGCCGCATCGGCAGCGGCATTTTTATGGCCGGGTTTGCGTTTTCTGTTGATGCCAACCCCCACAACACCCTTCGGCATCTAAGGGTGGGGGAAATAGATCGAGAGAAAAAGAGGGACACAGAGATCGAGTGATACAGAGAACAGAGACGGTGAGATGTGAGTGGCGGCGGTAGTGTAGCTGTTGTAACAGAAAAATAGAGACAGAGGGAGAAAGAGATCGAGACAGAAAGAGTGAGAAAGAGTTCGAGAGATCGGTATATGCGTTTTGTTGATAGAGACGGGGAGATGAGGGTGGCGGTGGTGATTTACATTCTGCGGCACAAAACATAGATGGGGAGATGAGAGTGACTCCTGTGGTGTAGTTTCCGGCGGTCTACCTCCGGCGGTGTTGATGTTCCGGTGGTAGAAAACATAGACAGGTAGATGCGTTTTGTTGAGAGAGAAATCCACAATGAGTGCATACGAAAATGAATCATTTTAGGGTTTTTGGTGTTATATATGATGCATTTAGGGTTATAGCATTTGGGCTTTGAGATATTATATTGGGTTTGACCTATTTTTTAAATCGGGCTACCATCAGATATTATACTGTGTTCATATATATAAAAGAAAACTTTGTTTTGTTTTTAAATCGGGCTACCATCAGAGACCATGTGAAATAGTATAGCAAATAGCAAAAAGTTTATAGCCATAGGTTGCTTTCGGTGGTGTATTTGATTTTAAATTATTTATATCATCTTTTTTAAAGGGACTTTTGACTAACTTGGATCGTAACAGGTTCAATTGGTTATCATAAAAAATTCAAAGAAAGGAAATAGACTTTAGGGTGCTGTTTGAGTTTTTTTGTCCATATTGATGATTATCCTACGAAATAAATAGTTATAACATATGCAACTGCACCATTAAATTATATAAATTTTTTTTTCAAAATTTATGTATTTCATACAATAAACACAAGTTTATAATTCTTATATATTTTATACGGAGTATGATTTTAAAACTTTTATTAACTAAAACACAAGTCTTTTCTTTATTTAAAAGGCATAGAGCATATTATTAATATTAATATTTGCTTAAAAATTCGTACGATTTCATCGATTCCAAGCTAGAATAGGGATTTCACATTTACATTTCTTGATCAAACGTCCCCACAAATAAGGACCGAAATTGCAAGCGAATCCTTTACAGGAGTAATCGTAACTTTAATTTACTTCTAAATCTTATTACCCAACTTTTTTAGTATTACCATTTTGCCCTTGGACTAAAACTGAAAAAGCTGTACCACAGGGACCAAATTTGTTATTTTCTCTTTATTTATTTAACGTGTATCTGTTAAGTTCATGTAAAATTGTCATTTTGCCCTTATTTAAGTATTTTCAATTAAATTTATTGTTGATTATAAATATGATTTTAGATGGTTCAAGCAACTATTATACTGGAGGACATGATAAAAACAGAGTACTTGAGAAAGGAATGGAGGTATTGGTCATCAACTTCAACTGCTGCTAGAAAACCCCTTAAATTATCTTGTTGTTAAAAAAACCCATCTATTTATTTTTTAGCTATCATTTTAAACCAAATCATAGGCTTTTACTCTAAATCACCGGTTGAGGCAACTACGTGGCTTGAGACTGAAGTTTATTGACAACATGGCATATCATCAGTCTCACCTTTTTTACCGTTTTCCAATCAAACTTGTAAATCAAACCTCCCAACATCAAATGCAACAATATTTTACATTTTTATGAGCAAGAGGCAACGTCGAACAAATCATTCTTCCTACACTGAACGGTATGAGCTGAAAATCACGCCCTTTGTAGTCAATTCCGACATCAAGGAACCTCTCCGGCCGGAAAATTTGTGTGTTCGACCATATGTTTGCGTCATGACCCATGGCCCGGAAGTTACACATGATTAGTGCGTCTTTTGGGACGACGTACACTTGGATCTCGACGTCGCCTATGGCTCTGTTGGGATTAAAAAAATCATCGGAGGGTTTTGCCGGAGAGTTTCTTTGATAACGGCTTGCAAATAAGGCAGTATAAGAGATTCAACAAAAGACTAACCTGCAACTATGACTAACTTGCAACTATGTAAATTCAACAAAAGACTAACTTGCAACTATGTAAATTAACAAACTCCTCTTGTAGAAATTAATTTCTGAGAGATTAAAATGGTTACTATTAGAAACTGGTTCACAAACATTGAAATGAAACAAATCGTCCAGAGAAAATCGTCCAGAGAAAATTAACTGCCGCCACGCCGCATTGCGTAGGTTACCACCTAGTATATATATATATATATATATATATATATATATATATATATATATATATATATATATATATATATATATATATATATATATATATATATATATATATTCACAAAACTTACATCTTTTTTCACACATACACAAAACCAAAATGGATCCAAACTCAAATTCATCTCCTCACAACCCATAACAAAATACTTCCCGACAATACCCGTCTCTCGATTCAACAACCGGTTCGTTTATGAACTTGCTACAACAAGGATCCTGCATTCTGCAACAAAATTTGTTTCAATAACCGTTCCAACAAAACTTTTTCCAACAACCCTTTTCGTACCAACAACCATTCACCTTCCAACCTAACGCGTATCCTCCACAATTTCAATCTAAATTCCAATCTTCGCAACAACAACAAGAAACACAACAGTCGTCCCTCAAGCTACCGGATTCGGTACCGGAAACACAACCAGAAGTAGAGGTGGAACCGCAACGGAGAAGCAAAAAAAGAACAAAAAAAAGTGACCACGGCTCAAAGGGGTCAACAGAATTGGAAGGAAGACAAAGAAGCGGCGTTGGCGGGGGCTTGGCTCGCGATTTCTCAAGACGCTGTGACCGGGACAAACCAAACAGGGAAACTTTATGGAATCGTATTTTAGATCATTTTCACGAGAGGATGGGTAGAGGTGTTTACCGAAACACCGATGGTGTTTCTAGCAAGTGGCGCGATTTACGATCGTCGTGTACGAGTTTCAACGGCATTTTCACACTACAAGAAAAGTCTTGATTAGTGACGAAAATGAAGTGGTCACTATCAGAAGAAAGAGTAGTCACTAAAGGGTTTAGTGACCAAAATATTGGTGGTCACATTTCGTCACTATAGGTCCGTCACTAAATCTGAATAGTGACCAAGATATATAAGTGGTCACTATATAGTGACTAAAGTGTAATGGTCACTATATCAGTGACGACTTATATTGTCACTAAAATTAGTCATTAATAATTGAAAATCATCACTAGTTTATACATTTAGTGACCAAATATGTGGTCACTAAATTGTTAGAGACCAAGAAATGTTGTCACTAATTATTTATTGTTATACCAAAAAAACAGTCACTAATTATGAACATACAAGAAAAAGACATTAGGGTTGCCTCTTTCCATTCTAATTCCGATTCCGATTTTGATTCGGATTCGGATTCCAATTTTTTAATGTCGCTTGCGATTCTTTTTCAAACACAACAAGATTTGAATTGGGAAACAATACATAAAAACCCAAATTAACTATATTGACAAATTATAAGTATAACTTAACCATAAAACCGATAATATCATAACATTCTATATATCTACTCATATAGCATTCAAAATTGCAAATACTAAAAATGAAACATTCATATCAACTTTATATTAGTAAGATCGCTCAACCATAATACCAATGATACCATAACCCTCTTTATATGTAATAATGTATGTAATAAGTACCAGAAGCAATGAAAATGTCTGTGTATCTCCAACCATATGCTCCAAGATGCAGATCACTACAAAACTAAAAGAAAATCCAATTCATTAAAAATATATATAACGCTTTATTAAAATGGGAGAAGATATCGGTGAAGGAATATAAAAACAAGAATTTTAAGAGTATGAAAACTCTCAACCTCAGATATTTTGATAGCAGAAACTTCTATTTGGAAGTATGTTGCAAGAAATAGCAACATACTTCCATAATTTGTTATAAAATGACACATTTTAAATGTATTTATATGCATACATCCAAAAGGTGTTAAAACAACATATAATGAGATGTCACATCCATGAAAAAACATTCATATTTTGAAAAAATTAATTAATCACAAGAGAAAAAGTTACTATTTACCTGATGCAAAATTTTTTAATGGAATAAGTTCAAGCCTGGCAAGTTTCCTCAAATCTCAAAGTCTGCAGAAACTGTAAATTAGAAGTTGTTAGATGAATTGAAAGTTTTTACTATCTAATTAAAAGAACAAACAAGAATTATGCAGCTGTCAAATGTTCTTTAAAGAAAATCAAGAAAATTCGAATTTGAAATCCACAAACTTTTCAACTAAGTGTTCTATGTCAAAAAGTCTGTTTTGGGACCGAATGAATGTGGTTAATGACCATTTTATCCTTGTGGGATATATTTACATTTTGTTATATTTACTTTTGTGCTACCTTTGAATAAGACAAAAGTTGCAATTTTGTATCACCAAAAAAAGTGGACCGTTGGAACATCATGGCTATTTTGTCCCACCAAAAATTGTAATTTTTTTTGTCCCCCTTGTGTTCTTGAAGTAAATATTTTTTTTAAAAATTTTAATCACTACTTTCATGTGACGAATGTCCAAAACCCTCTAATGATGTTTGCTTTAAAACATCAAATCAATCCAAAAAGATTTTGATAAAAAGTTTCTTTATATCAAATGTCCAAAAACCAATTGAAAGTTAAATATAAAACAATGTTTTAGTGGTTTATTTAGGGGTTGGGTAGGATACAATGGTATTTTATTACTTTTGAAAGTGCATGTTAACATAGGGATTATCAAACATATGATATGTAGATGTCAACTAATCAAATTTACATGTGCCAACACTGCAATCCATAACCAATCTCAAACAAGAGTAGGGTGAAACATTTTTTTCAAGTTCAGTGACTAATTAAGCAAATAAAAAACATATCAATAAATAGAAATGTAAATATATAAATAAAAAACTACTAACATCAAAATTCGACCAATTCAGAAAGAAACATTAAAACAGGAACAGAAGCTGTAAATATATCTTCATCCCATTTTATCAGATGTTTGGGAGGCAAGAAAGTCGCATCAAGAAAATATTAATTTTTTTTCATATTAAATTATACCCTTAATATTTGATTTTGTATAAGGTAAAAGAGTGACAAGTATTTAAATGATATTCCTTATATCCCATGAAAATGACTACTTTTGACTTTATAGAGTCAAACCTACTATTTTTCGAAATTGAATTTGGTTTATATTTTATTGGTCTTAAATAGCTTTTCTATTGTCAAATTCAGTCATTTGGATTTTTTTTATTTAAAGAAAATAGATTTTTCAAACTCTAAAGTTAAACAAATGAGTACTTTTGAGTTTATAGTCAAACCTACTTCCGGTTTTGACCTTTTGGTTTCATTGGTTTTGTAAGAGCCGACTTGAATCTGCATTCAGAAGATTCCCCTTACAGGTTAGAAATCTTTTAACAATCTTAAGATAGAATCATTAACGCGTTTCTTCTCTTTGACTTGATGGGCTTAATAGGGAAACACTTAGGGGGTGTTCTTTTCTAGATCGTATACCATTTTACCCTTTCATTCTGATAAACAAGTTTTACATTATTCATGAATTCCAATTCCGTTCTGATTATATAGTTGTACAGATTAAGTGCTTAACCTATTAAGTCAAAAAGAAACAATCCCTTAATCTGCTAAACTATGTATGAGTGTTCCATTTATACTTAATGCAGCAAGAACTACTTAATAGAGAAATTCATGGAATTGAGGCTTTTCCCATTAAGTCCAAACTTTTTACAAAATTTCCCAAAATTATTTTTTCTTTTCATTTGCATTAGGCCAAATGCTAGAAAAAGCAATGCACTTCCATATTCTTTTTTATTATAGCATCCTTGTTTCATTTTCCCAAAATTATTTTTTATAATGGATAAAAGGCATGACATGGAAGTCAACAGTTGACGGGTGGATATCACAAAGTGGTATAGGAACATGAGTTTCTACATTGGTTTTAGAAAGTTGGATGGTTTTGGTCCGCTTTTTAAGGTCTAGAAATCAAATTTGAAATGAAGTGAAAGTGCATTGCTATTTATGCAACTTGCCATATGTGTATCATTGCTCTGTTATTTCTCATTCTTGTATTTTACAAGTATGTTGTGGCTGGGAAGTTAGAAGATAATTGTATGTGTGGTATATTACAGGAGTTCCTTTTTTTATACTTGTGGTTTTGTAGATGATGTTTGTGTTACTATATTTGTGCCTGAATTTACTACTCAGGTGCCACAGAACATTATGCTACTCATATAAGCATTGGCTAAACACATTCAGATTGTTGAATAAACTCCATTCACAAACTTGTATAAGCATTGGCTAAAGACTAATAGTTTCTATGCATTTAAATTTAGGTTCACAAAACGAAAATCATGTGATTTTAGGGACTTTTCTAATACTTATTATGAAATTTAGAAAACTTACTTGAAAAAAGGAGCAGCAATGGCAATGTATATCTATTCACGTTTCCTTTTTAGCAATTGAAAGTTGGTTCTCAATTCCAGTTGAAATATAAAGTGTAATAATCTGTGGACATTATACAATTCCAGTTAAAATGTAGTAATATCACACTGATTCAGCAGAGAATCGTACCTTCAAGAGTTTGAGTCTGAATCTGGAGTGAGTTCGAGTCTGGAATGTGAGCTTTAACAGGCTTGTGCGTTTGAGTCTGCAACATCGTAGCGCAGGGCGACGACGACGTGGAATGATGGGCGGAGATGGCGAGAGGACGACGCCGACGACGAAGAAAAGATGAAGCGGAAGGGTTTATGTCGTATCGCGGAAGGGTTTACGTCGGCGGATTGGGGAAGGGTTTACGTTGTATTGGGGAAGGGTTTTCAACGAGAGGGTAATTTTTGCAAAACATTTACGTCAATTGAACGAGAGGCCAAATTTGGCAAAACATAAAATGTTAAAAAATTGGTTTGGGTTTTCAAACAATTCGGATGGGTTTTTAACAAGTCCAGTGGGATACATCATCATAATTAAAGAATCTAAAGTCTAAGCGTCACTTTTCTATTTTTTACATTTTTTATTTTTATAAATTAAATAACTTGTGTAGATTTTTAATAATTTCTATGATAATAAAATAGTTTTAAAAAAATTAATTATTAAAATGGCTAGTGATTATTATTTCATTGTCGTTAAACTTTTTCATGTAAATTCAATGACCAATTTTTGTCGTCACAATGCTTTTAATTAACTTTTAAGGAAGTCTAAAAACGAAAAATACTTAGTGACCACTGTTTTTGGTCACTAATTCTCCAATATAGTGACCTCCTTTTTTGTCACTATATGTGTAATAATATTTGAAAAAAAAAATTATTTTATTTTACGGTTAGTAATCTTGCTGGCGCTATTATCGCCGAGATTTTCTGAGATTGTCCTAGATTTAGCGCTATTTGGGATCGCTATAGCGGCGTTATGACCGCTATTTGGACCAGGTGATTATTTTTTCGGAATTTTTGAAAAATATTGGGTTGTTGACTGTAATGTGTATTGAGGTCATTATTTTGTGTATATTTTTCATTATGGGATACGATTCTTTGTATCAGATATGATTGTGATTAACAAAAAATTCAAGTATTATTTATGAATATAGAAGTATAAATATTAATTGTATGTAATATAAAAGCTGCTATTCCGCCGCTATACCACCGCTAGAACTGCTATTTAAAATAGCGGTCAGTAACCACTATTTCATTTTGGACCGCGATAACTGCATAGCCGGTTAGTGACGACAATCATAGTATTAGTCACTAAATTTGTAGCATTACCAAAATTCAATGACGACTTAATATATGGTGACTAAATGATGCTTTTAGTGACTACAATTTTGGTTGTCACTAAAAACTTGGTCACTAAGAAAGACTTTTCTTGTAGTGTCAATAACCTTACCAAAATGCAAAAAGTGGCCGGAGCGATTTCGATGTTTTGAACACGGTACTCCAACAATATCGCCAACAACACGGCAATCGGGCGTTTACGCATATGAAGGCATGAGAAGTTTTACGAATGGGACCAAAATGGGCACTAAAACCGGATTTTCTTACACAATCCTCGGGATCCAACAAACGCTCGAGAACATCCGAGTCAAACGACCAAACCCAACATTCCGACGGACGTACCGAGTTCGATTTAAACGACGACTTTGAAGAAAACGAACTGGAACCGGAACCGGAACAAACACCTCGACGGCCACAAGGGAGAGATAAAGGAAAGCGAGCGGCCTCGTCTTCGGGTAAAAACGTATCTGACGTAGACGAGTTTGCTTATTTTAAATCAACGTTGGACGAACACCTCCAAGTTCAAAAAGCAAAACTCCGCATTAAAGAGGAGGGGGCTCGCAAACAAGAACTCGTATCCGACATGAACATTTTACGCATGACCGCACACGACGTCGAACCCGCGGACCTTGAAATGATCCGCCAAATCAAACAACAAATTCGCGAAAAATACGCATGCAACCAAAATAATCATCCGGAACCGTAATTTTATTTTTTAGGTATTGTAATTTTAATTTTTAGGATTTCTAATTTTTATTTTTAGGATTTGTAGTTTTAGTTTTTAGGATTTGTAGTTTTAATTTTTAGGATTTGTAATGTTTATTTATTTTAATGAAATTTTAATTTTTAGGATTTTTATTTATGTTTGTATTTAAATTAAATAAAAAAAAGAATTGGAGTTCTATTCAAAATAAATTAAAAAATAAATAATTATATGACGTGGAGTGGTGGATATTCCTTTGGTGGTGTGGTAAGCAAGAGATTTGATGTATCGGTGCCAAGGGAGGCACTCCTCATTGGCAACTTACCCGATTCACCACCAAACATGGTTTTAGAATGCTTGTTTTTGCTATTTTATTTATCAATTATTTTATTATCAAATGGTATAATTAAAGTGTATACGACGGTTAGTAGTTAGAAGCAGTTATCTCAATGAGGTGGTCGTCCAGTGATCACAGATGAAGGAGGAGAGAGGCATTCACTTATGAAAACAGACAATATTTAAAGAAGAATAACGCAGAGATTTTGAGCGAAAAAACCAAAATTCTTTCCATTCGGTGTCTGAAATTTCGTGGGTTCCTCTATATCTGATCGAAAATGGGTAAACAAAACCAGGAACTCAACAAGATTGACGATGTAAGCACAACGGAATTAAAGTTTTCAAGCAGACATGCTACTTTGCTCAAGAAAGCCCATGAACTTTCTGTGCTTTGCGATTCTGAAGTTGGTAATCTGTAGATCAGAGAATTCGATTATGGTGAAAGTTGTTTTTGTCTATTCTCAAATAATCAATACATATACCCACATGCAGGAAGAAAAAAAAGAATAATAAACTATTGCTTTACATCCACTAAATAAAGAAAACACTACCTAATTTACTCCATTAATTAAGGGACAAAATGATTAACATAAAACATGCTCCCGGAATTTGCTCTCGTCAACACTCCCCCTCAAGATGGAGAATGGATATCTATCATTCCCAGCTTGTTAAGAGAGCTTTGAAACACTTTTCCACATACGGCTTTCGTTAGCATATCTGCGAGCTGGTCCTTTGAGGCCACGTGAGGTAGTTCAATAGTCTTCTTTTCGAGATGGTCTTTAATGAAATGACGATCAACCTCAACGTGTTTTGTTCTATCGTGTTGAACGGGGTTATTGGCTATATTTACTGCTGCTTGATTATCACAGTGTAGATGCATTGGGCCAGTTTGATCAATTTTGAGATCTCGAAGAATTCGTTTTATCCATAGTAATTCACATATGCCATGCACCATTCCTCGATATTCCGTTTCTGCACTCGACCTTGCAACCACCTTTTGCTTCTTGCTTCTCCATGTTACTAAGTTACCTCCTACGAAAGTGAAGTATCCAGACGTGGGTTTTCCATCCATTCGATCCCCAGCCCAATCTGCGTCAGTGTAACCACTTACTTGGTGACTTTGGTTCTTCTCAAAAAACAACCCTTTTCCCGGTGATGCCTTCAAATACCGTAATATCCGATACACTGCCTCCATATGATCTTCACTTGGGGAGTGCATAAAACGACTTACGATGCTAACAGCATAGGCTATATCTGGTCATGTGTGGGAATATATTAACTTTCCGACCAGCCTTTGGTACCTATCTTTATTCGTTGGAACTTGATCAGGATGAACAATCAGTTTGTGATTGGTTTCAATTGGGGTTTCCACTGGATGGCAATTATGCATTCCTGTTTCAGCTAATAAATCCAACACATACTTTCGTTGACACATGGAGATTCCAGCTTTTGATCTGGCCACTTCGATACCTAAGAAGTACTTTAAGTGACCAAGATCCTTCAGCTCGAATTCTGCTGCAAGGGTTGTTTGGAGATTTAACATTTCTTCTGGATCATCTCCTGTGACCACCATATCATCGACATATACTATAAGGGCTGTCATTTTTCCTTTGGTTTCTTTAACAAACAGTGTGTGATCTGCATCACTTTGCTTGTATCCAATTCTTTTCATGAAGTTTGAGAACCGACCAAACCATGCTCGGGGGGATTGTTTCAACCTGTACAATGCTTTCTTTAATTTGCACACCTTCCTGTTGCACTTTGAACCCGGTGGAGGATCCATATATACATCTTCTTCTAAATATCCATTCAAGAAGGCATTCTTCACATCGAACAGTCTTAAAGGCCAGTCCCGATTTGCCGCTATGGAAATAAGGATACGGATTGTGTTTATTTTTGCAACGGGCGCAAACGTGTCACTATAATCAATCCCATACTTCTGAGTGTATCCCTTGGCTACGAGTCTAGCCTTGTATCGATCTATGTTTCCTTTCGAATCAAGCTTAACTGTATATATCCATCTACACCCCACAGTTTTCTTCCCCGGAGGAAGATTTACCAACTCCCATGTTTGATTTTTTTGTAGCGCTTCCATTTCTTCGTTCACGGCTTTCTTCCATTTTTCATCTTTCAAAGCTTCTTGTACATCATTAGGGATAGTAATAGTAGATAAATTGTCAACTAGGAGTGCATGAGATTTTGCTAAGCGATGGGATGAAACATAGTCACCAATGGGATACTTTGCCTTTGCTTCTAGATCGGGTTGGTATTGCTTCTTTGGTATCCCTCTGTTATGTCTTACTGGGTATCTAGATTCTGGTGGATTATTAGTTTCCTGTAAAACAGACCCCGGTGTTGCGTCCTGCAAAATAGAAGCATTAGGAGTGGTGATTACCTCAGGATTCTCGATGGTGACGGGGTTTGTACTATCTTGAGTTTCATAAGATTCACTTGTTTTGTCTTCACCATTTTTCTCATTATCTTGCTCGCTTTCATCATCATTAATTTCATCGGATTCCGACTCATAGTCTGTCATTTCGGGGTTAAAATTCTCGAATGATTCATTACTGGGTTCATTGGTATTGGTTGATGTGTCATTTCCATCTTGATTTTCAGATGTGTCATTTCCATCTTGACTTTCATGTGTATCATGCGTGTTTTCTTCGCTCAAGTTTGGTGTTTTCTCCCCCTGAAGAGAACACTCATGACCGAAGAAAGGAACGTTTTCATGAAAAACCACGTCTCGAGTTACGTACATCTTTTGAGTCTTTGGGTCATAACATCGGTACCCTTTTTTTAGTTCATCATACCCCAAAAATACACATCGAACTGCTCTTGGTTCCAATTTTCCTGTGCTTTGATGGACATAGGCTGTACATCCAAACACTCTTGGTTCAAGACCCGAGCTTGTTGGTGTGTTTACTAGTTCTTGTAGCTTTTGAAGAGGGGTTTCGAAGTCAATAACCCGAGATAGGGTTCTGTTCATGAGGTATGCTGCTGAACGGACCGCTTCTCCCCAATATTCACGTGAAACATTCATATCAAACAAAGAGGCTTGGACAATTTCGAGAATTTGTCGATTTCTTCTCTCGGCAAGCCCATTTTGTTGGGGGGTGTCTGCGCATGAGGTTTGATGTCGGATAAAATTATCCTTACAAAATTGTTTCATATTTTGATTGATATATTCCCCTCCATTATCTGATTGTAGAACTTGAATGTCACTGTGATATTGTGACTTTACAATGTGATGCAATTCCTTAAATGCATAAAATGTTTCTCCTTTAGTTTTGAGTAAGGAGACCCATATCATTCTAGTACACTCATCAACAAATGTCACAAAATAACGTGCACCATTAGGAGTAGGAATTTTCGCCGGGCCCCACACATCGGAGTGAATCGTCATAAAAGGTACTATGGCTTTATTATTACTAGAAACATAAGAGATTCGATGGTTTTTTGCCAATTCACATGTTCCACACTTGAAATCACTATCCATTACATTCAAAAATAAATTCGGTTTTAACCTTCTAAGATAACTAAATGATAGATGCCCGAGTCGACGATGCCATAACCATACCCACTTTTTATCAGCTTGATTCACTCCTGTATGATGAGCTTGACCACGAGGGTGTTCTTCGAGATAGTACAAGCTTCCCCGTCTAGTACCATAACCAAGAATCTGATGTGTCACCATATCCTGAAAAATGCATTCATTAGGTGTAAAAATTACACAACAATTCAAGGCTTCGGTGATTTGACTAACGGATAAAAGGCTAGAAGAAAGAGAAGGGACAACAAGGACAGTATCAAGATCTATAGAACTCGACAATTTTGCCGGGCCTTCTCCCGTAATAGATGCTACTCCTCCATTAGCAGTGTGGATGTTAGTTTGTTTTGGGAGGTTCAAGGATTCTAATTTGGAAGAATCATTTGGCATATGATCCGTTGCACCAGTGTCAATAATCCAACCATTACTCGGAGCATGGTTAGTATTATACATACCAAAATCGTTGGCTATTTTCGTGTGAGCAGCAACTGGAACCGGTGGTTCTTCTTTATTCGATGTTGCAATGGAGGCTTGACTTATCTTCTTCCGTGGTTTCTTCGTGAAATCCCACCAGTCGGGGTACCCGATGATTTCATAGCATCTCTGTTTAGAGTGACCTTCTTCCCCACAATGAGTGCATGTGTATGTGTTCATTTTACTATTGGGATTTTTTCCTTTAGCAGGACGATTACGGGTGGCTAGGTGCACCACACTATCGAGCTCCGATTTTTGTTCTTCCATAGTGTGCCTTTGGTTATGATCCTTGCGGATATACGCATAGCATGATTCCACGTCAAGGGGTGGATCCTTTCTTAAGATCTCACTTCGGGCTTGATTAAATTTGGGATCAAGACCGGCCAAGAATATATGAACACGAAGTCAGGCTAAAGTTTTGTTCAGGTATACAGTCTGGGCAACAGTCTCCTCTTGAGTAGTAAGACGGGTATCAATTTCCTGAAATATACTTACCAATTCATTATAATATGTAGGTAAGGATCTCCCGTTTTGACGGGTGGTGAAAGATCTTCGGTTGAGTTCGAATAGTTGTGTCTCGTCAGTACCATCATAGAAGGTTTTGGCGACTGCATCCCAGATCTCTTTTGCAGTTTGGAGCCGGATAAAGCGTCGTATCAAATATGGACTCGTTGAATCGATGAGCCAACTTTTGACCCGGTTATTGTCGAGCAACCATGTTTCGATCTGTTTTTCGTCTGTTGTGGGTTTCGGGGTAGCACCAGTAATGAATCCGGATTTGTTCCTTGCTCCAATGCGCATCTCCATGAGTTGGGACCATAAAGGGTAATTCGAATCATCTAAGATAACTCCGGTGGGAAACGGTGCTTCTTGTACGTTTTGAACAATGACTCGTGTGTCTTGAGAGGAACTCTCTTTATCTGCCATTGTGAGTGAATTTGTTTATGAGGTTGTTCGATTTTTATTGGTAAGGAATTGCTCTGATACCATGTAGATCAGAGAATTCGATTATGGTGAAAGTTGTTTTTGTCTATTCTCAAATAATCAATACATATACCAACATACCTAATTTACTCCACTAATTAAAGGACAAAATGATTAACATAAAACATGCTCCCGGAATTTGCTCTCGTCAACATAATCGTCTTCTCAAATACAGACCAGCTTTACGAATTCTCCAATTCCAGGTATCATTCAAGAACCATTTCCTGTGTTTTTCGATTTGATTTTGGCTTTCTATTTCATCTTTAGGGGTTTTCAAGATTTCGTGTTTAATGGGGTTTATGTATTACGTAAATCTTCCGATGAGATTTCTTTATTGGGTCTTCATTTTGAATCGAAGTTTCAATATTCGGGATTTCTGTTTCTTGGCTTGAGAAAGTTCGATAATTTTGTATCCAAATCTGTTTAATCGATCCCTGTGTTTAATTGTTTCTCGTTCTTGGATTTCAATTCTTCCTAATTAATGTATATTCATTGTTTAATTTAATTTTCAATCACTTTAAGAAACTGTTGTTAAGGGTTAATTTCCATTGTGTTGGTTATGTTTAATTTCTTCTGGTTTCTATAAATTTGTTATAAGAAACCAATTAAAATGTTCAGTAAATAACGCATAACGTCAATTAGATTTGTTTAGGATTTTTTTTTTTTTTTTTTACAACTTAAATCACTTGTGTAATGTTGCAGCTTGAGTAGAATAATCAATCGATACAATAGGGTGACAGGAACAGAACCATCTACTTCACAATTACTAGTTGAAATGGTACACACTCACTTTATTCTTTGTTTCTAAATACATTTCTTCGTTTATTTATTTAATTTCTTAATTTATTTATAGATGGAAGAACAAGCTGAGATCGTGGAGTTGACAAATGAAGTGAAAAGACTTAGATATGAAAATGCGTACATACTCATTTTGTTCTTTAATTCAAATGTTAATTAATATATGTTAGTGTTGTCAAACTTTTATCTATTATTAAACATGTAGGCGGTTGTTGGGAAAAAATCTTGAGGGCAAAAGTGTCCAGGAAATGTTGTTAATTTTATCTATCTTACTGTTTTATAAAAATCATTGTAAGCCGATAAGTGTTTGGTCTTATAACGGTAAATGTTGTTAATTTTTCAGGATGAATTGTTGTTTAAGGAGCTTGAGAGTACAAATCGCAAGGTAATAAAATGTGGATTTGATTTTGTTCTTCATAAGATAATGGAAACAAGATTAATGAAATTTTGTTATTGTTACATGTTATTGTTAATCACGAACAAGAACTTGGTCATGAGAATGAGATTCTTCGTGGAAAAGTAATCCCAATATTCCTCGATGTTTTTTATATGAAAATTGTATTCATTCCTACACATCATTTTATCAATGTTAAATGGTGACAAGTGTCGTATTTAATAAAACTAAATAATATTTTGAAACACTTGTCACAATATAACATGGGTAAGAATAAGGATAAGAATAAAATGTAGGAATAAATACAATTTCTCTTTTTATATTTTTATTTGACTTTTTCTTTTAATGTTTAATGACGATCACTATGTGTTGCAGATTGATGAGCTCAACAAGCAAATTGCAGATACATCCCAAGTCTTGTTTGCAACTTCACACTGAAGTGGCGACCAAGTGGGTAATTTTCGAGATCCTAGTGACCTTCTTCAAAGACTTGATGAGTTATATTTGAATGAGAAAAAGCGTAAAGTGGTAGAGGTGGTTGTTTTCACAACCTTATGGTTCATTTGGAAATTTCGCAATGATGTCCTTCATGATTCGAAGAAGATAAAGAGAAACATGATTGTTGATACAATTCAGGAGTTAGCTTTTCTTTAGATTAGTAGTAGGCAGAAAAAAATGTTTTTATCTTGGGATTCTTGGCTCCAAAACCCCTTCCTTGTAATATAACTCTCTAGCACTTCGCTAGTTTTTTGATTAATGTTGATAGTTGTTTCCAAAAAAAATGCAGATACATCACTTCAATTGAGGTCTTTTACTTTTCATTCAGATTTTTTATGTGTTTCCTTATAAGATGTACCCAATTATAACATTTAATTTCATTTATTGTCATTTAGGCTACCATGTGGCGACCACACGAAAAGGAAGTAAGCAGCACAGAAATTAAAGTAGTTCTTGAAGCAATGAACATTGTAATTTTGTTTGTGGAACCATATGTATTGCAAGAAACGGAGGAATTATGATAACAAGAGTTGGTACCTTTTTTTAAAATCTAAAGCATGATATTAGGTTTAGATTATGGTGATGGAATTGTATAGTTTGCCATCTTTTATAATAATGATTCTTGGCTCCGTCCAAATGATGTAAATTTGTTTTCATTTTCTTATGAAAATACAAAGCATGATGTGTACATATAATCTTTGTAAAGGATTATTACCATTGAAGAGTACCATTTTTTGACACTAGTTGCTTTTTTGAGATTGAATACCTTTACTCTTCGGTGAGTCAATAAATTATTTTGTTTTCATTTTTTGACACTAGTTGCTTTATTGGTTAAAATTACATTGTTTTTCGAAATAAATTAGATATGATTGGTTTAAAAACAGTTTGACTTTTGTTTAAGATGTATATGAAGTGTATATTTAATAGCACCCTATTTTTAGCTGCATGCACTATTTAGTCAATTTGAAATAATACTGTCTAGACTTTTTCGGCAAGACAGATCTTAGGGCATCTCCATGGTTTAACTCATAAATACTTATTATATTTGTCATATCGGTTTTCCATTAATGTTTATTTAACAGTTTTTCACTAATATTTATTTAACAATAGCTTATTGTCACAAACTTTTAATGATTAACTTTTAAAAAACAAATCTTAGAAATCAAGAAATTTATCCTTATTTATCTCATATGTTATATAAACTCCTTGCATATAATTTGTATTTATTAAGCTTATCTCGTATTTTTAAAGGGTTGTGCTATAGCTATCCCCCCCCCCCCCCCAACACACACATTCATGGGGGTATACTTTGTAATTTTGTGTGTGTATGGGGGGTATGAATAGGATGAGCCATTTTTAAAAGGACATATAAGTTGACAATAATGTTTAATTAATAAAAGAATGATAAAGAACCAAAAGGACATATAAGTCGATCTGAAAGATTGATATTTACTTTTTAAAGGATATCGATTTTATAATATATTTATTTTTACTTTATAAATTTAATTAAATAGACAATTCAACCCATAGTATTTATATGACACTAGAGTTTAAAATGAAATATTATTAATGTAAGAGTGTAAATACACTAACTTATAAAAAATAACAAAATGATTGGAGTTTACTAAATGCATAAAGAATAGTTTAATTAGAGGCTAGCCCACTTGGCTAACAAGTTGATATACTAACAAGAAGGTCAATGGTTCAAACCCTAACACTAACATAACAAGGAGAAATTGAATATATTTGTCGTTCAAAAAAAATTACCCTCCCTTTTCAAAAGTTTTCTTGTTCAAATATAAAAAATACCACCAAGTACTTTAGTTGTTTTAAATTTGTATGGCAAATAAAGCTTCTTATGCTAATTTGCATTCAACTTCATTTTTTGTAGAAGAAACAAAATAATGGAAAAGATCGTGTGAAGAATTATATTAATTTGTATTTAAGTAATAAGTTAGTTTATTTTTTGAGTTTTTGTATTTAAGTAATAAGTTAGTTTATTTTTTGAGTTTTTTAGATTGTTGTATAAGCTAACTTTTTTTAAATCATTTAGCGTTTAAACGAATTTTTTGATTTTTTTTTTCTCAAATATATCCTCAATAATTATAAAAATAATTTTTTATAATTATTAGCTAATTTATACCAAACATAATTTTTTATGTCATTTTAATTTTTTTTAAATCATTTAGCGTTTATTTAGCGTTTATGTCATTTTAATTTATCAGTTAACTTATTAGGTAATTTATACCAACCATAATTTTTTATCAGCTACGAGCTAGTTTTTCAGCTAGTTCGCCAAACATAGCCTAAGACAAAGAACGTAAAGTGAAAAATCTAAATAAATTTATTATTTAGTTATTTTCATAGGGAGGTTAGTGTTATGCAAAAGAAGTAAGTTATTTTATATGGAGCACTGAACCACGTTCGACTATTCCCACTTAGTTATTTGTTACACAAATAATTCGGTTAGATGACAATTGAGGTGCACAAACTAGAATTTTTCATAAATCGGTTCAGTTTCGGTCAACGAAGTCAAATCTAGATTGAAGATGAAATTGGATCTGTTTCAAGCCGTTTCACACCATAAATAATACAATTCTATACAAACTGTTTCGGGCCGGAGTCGGGAAGGGAGGAAGGCGACTGTAGAAGAGGTACCCGTGGTTAGCGAGTTCTCTGACGCGTTCCTAGAGGACTTACCTAGCGTCCCTCCCGAGATGTAGTTGGAGTTTCATATTGACTTTGTTCCGGTTGCGACTCTGATAGCCAAGACAACCCCATCGTCTTGCACCGCCAGAGATGCAGGAGTTGTCCACACAGTTGTGAGAGCTATTAGACAAGGGGTTTATCAAAAGGATGTGGAGTACCTATTTTGTTTGACAAAAAGAAGGATGTGTCGCATCGGATGTGTATTGATTATAGGTAACTGAATAAGCTCACAATGAAGAATATATGCCTGTTGCCGAGGATAGACGACTTGTTTGATCAGTTGCAGGGAGCATCATAGTTCTCTAATGTAACATCCGTGTGTTTTGGACCTAAAATAATCGGGTCAATTTAGTAAAGTAAAATTTTTACAAAAAATAATTAAATTAAAAATTCAGAATTTTATGATATTAATAAGTCATTTCATCTGAAGTTGCACTTTTATCAAAATAAACAATGTTGTTATTATTATTTCACATATATTTATAATTAAATAAAACAATTATAGATTAACTATTATATTAATATTTTGGTCATTAATATCAAATTTTGATGGGTAATTTATTATTTTTATAATTATGGATTGATTATTCTTTTTAATAACAAACACATGTATTATGGTTTATTTCTAATTTAGTTAAGTGATATAACCTTTAGATAAATTGGTAGGGGTTATATTTAAATTTTCAAATTGATGTATGGATTAATTTAAAGGGTACTTTTGTAATTTCATAAAAAATACAAGTTATGTATCCAACAAGGGTAGTATAGTAATTTTAGAATTTGTCAAGCATGCTCTTATTCTTGCATGGTGTGGGTGTAGAGGTGGCAAAAACCTGACACGACACGACAACCCGACACGAACTCGACACGAAATAAACGGGTTTGGGTAAGAGATTTCAACCCGTTTAATTAAACGGGTTGACACGACACGACACGATAATTAAACGGGTAAGGTCAGGGTTGAAACTTTCAACTCGAAAATGACTCGAAAATGACTCGTTTATTTATATTCAAGTTTTTCTAATTCTTATGTAAATTGGAAATGTCAATAACCAACATCATATTTAAAAGAAAAACTTCTAATTGACGTGTTTTATAATGTGGAAGTCGCTTAGCCACCTAGGTCATGAATTCATTTTCACTTTTCTACTTTCTCACTCATACTCCACAGTTTCACTCGGCCTCTCTCTCCTCCTTGCAACGTCGTCATTCATCTCCCCGACTCCTAATCTTTTAATGTTGCTTTATAAACTTAGTGTGAATGCTTCTACTACTAGTTTTTCATGTTTTCCTTTTCGCCTCAAACTCCTATTCTTTCAACATACTTAGTGTTTCAACTCGAAAAGTGATATTATATATTTACAAGGTCTACACCCCAAACCCGAAACTCGACACGAACTCGACACGAAAATAAACGGGTTGACACGACACGACACGATTATTAAACGGGTTGGGTTAGGGTTGAGCACTTTCAACCCGTTTAATGTTTTGACACGACACGAAATCGACACGACACGACACGTTTGCCAGGTCTATCACTACAAGGAACGGCATCAATAGCGGCGACACATGTCGCCGCTAAAAGTATCATTTGTCGCCGGTAATACTAATAGCGGCGACGTGTCGCCGCTAATGCGTCGCCGCTAAAGCTTCGTCGCTATTACTCATTTTGTCGCCGGTAATAGATTGTGTCGCCGCTAAATGTTTTTTTTTTTTTTTTTTTTTTTTTGCTTGTCAATTACCTGAAAAGTTATAAGATATATAACACACAAATACAACATGAATTAAGTTATCTTTCACAAGATGATGTACTATACAAAAATCATAATACATTAAGTACTTAACAAATAAGTACTTAACACTTACATAAGCATTACAATAACAATTAAACACTTTCATTAAGCATCATCAAAACAATTAAACACTTACATAACCATTAAGCATCATCAAAACAATTAAACACTTACATAAGCATTACAATAACAATTAAACACTTTCATTAACATTAAATACATATGAATTCCATTAAGAACTTAATAAAAGAAGATAAAGCATCAAAACATTGTTCTTGGTTGGTGGTGGCTGTCTTAGTAGTCGAAGCTGAGCGGAGGACGCCGGCCGGCAGTGCAGTGGTGATATCAATGGTGAAGATGGCTCTAAACAACTAAAATAACACGTAGTTAGTTCCAAAAATTAGGCTTGAGCACAAAATAAACATATTACAAACATACTTACCGAGTCTAACGAGTGAAATCGCCGGAAAGTGATGGTCAGAAGTCGGAATCGCCGGAAATCGCCATAGGAGGGTTTTGGTTCGCGTAACAGGCGAATGAAGACTGGAAGAATATATATTGGATCGGGAGGCAATAGCGGCGACATCGTTAAAGTATTAGCGGCGACAATAGAGTATTAGCGGCGACGCCCTGGGAGGGAAAAATTGGAAAAAATCCCGCCTAATTCTGGACCGTTGATTTGAGCCAAGAATGGACGGAAACGATCATGCATCACACGGATCGCTGATCTGGATCTGGACCTTTAGCGGCGACACCTTTAGCGGCGACGCACGGAATTAGCGGCGACGCCCTGGGAGGGAAAAAATTGGAAAAAATCCCGCCTAATTCTGGACCGTTGATTTGAGCCAAGAATGGACGGAAACGATCATGCATCACACGGATCGCTGATCTGGACCTTTAGCGGCGACACCTTTAGCGGCGACGCATGGTATTAGCGGCGACGCCTCTAATGTCGCCGCTAATAGCTTGTGTCGCCGCTAAAAGCGTCGCCTCTAAAGATCAGATTTCTTGTGAAGAATTATATTAATTTGTATTTAAGTAATAAGTTAGTTTTGTAGAAGAAACAAAATAATGGAAAAGATCGTGTGAAGAATTATATTAATTTGTATTTAAGTAATAAGTTAGTTTATTTTTTGAGTTTTTGTATTTAAGTAATAAGTTAGTTTATTTTTTGAGTTTTTGTATTCGAGCTCTCACCGGACCCGGACTCTCTCTCTCTCTCTCTCTCTCTCTCTATATATATATATATATATATATATATATATATATATATATATATATATATATATATGTTCTTTTTATTATAAATATCGATCTCTCTCTCTCTCTCTCTCTCTATATATATATATATATATATATATATATATATATATATATATATATATATATATATATATATATATATATATATATATATAGGGTTGGGTTCTTGTGAGAACCTAAAAAACCATGAGATCTTGAGAACTAATTCTGATTAGTCAGATCACAGAAGGCACTATTGTCATTTTACAATTCTCATTTAATTTTGATTTTTTTTTATTTTTAGCAACAACATTAACAACTCCTAAAATCAAGGCTAAAAATTAACCTAACAAATTTGAACTTTTAAATCTTAAAAATTTTATAAGATTTTCGTTTTTATTTTTAAATAATTTTTTTCAGAATTAAAAAAACATAAAATTCTGAATTTTTTTTAAATAAATCAAATTTTGGAAATTAAAAAAAATTATTAGTGTATTTGCATGTGTATATATGCATACTCGCAGATGCATATATGCATATTTTCACAAATCATATATACATATTAGTATTTTTAATATCTAGATGTAAAAAATGAATAACGCATTTTATTATAAACAAAATATACAATTGTTTTTAATGATACATACATAATAATTAAAAAGTACAACGAAAAATAATGAACGTTACATACAAAAAATATAAAAAATACAACAAAACTTCATGATATCTTCATTTCTCAAATTTTTAATTTTCATTTCTTCAATTTGCTCGATAAATTCTCAAAAACCTGCAATAACATTAATAAAAATTAATATACATGTATATTCAAAAACAATAAAATAAATACATACATGCATATACGCATATGAACAAATGCACATCTATTTTTGTATATATAGGCATATATGCATATGTGCACATACGCATTTATATGCATATAAACATATATGCACATATGCATTTATAAAACTACATATTAAAAAACTCCCAAAAATACTTACATGCATATACACATATGCACGTATGTTTTTACACATATATTCACACTTCAACATACATATGCACATGTATACATACACATATGCACATACGTTTTTGCACATCTATTCTCATATGTCCATATCTACATATGTGCATGTGTATATGTGCATGGGTACTTGTGTACAAATGTGTATATATGCACACACGTATATGCACATATGCACATACGTTTATGCATATATGCCCACACGTATATGCACTTATGCATATATGCACATACGTGTATGAAATTCCTATAAAAAATCTTTGTGAATTCTTAAATATCATACAATCGCAATAGCAACAGAAACAACACATTGAACAAAAAATAAGTTTGACGATGTGTTTTTCTCTAATATTATATATAACAACATACTAATAATACCATTGACAGGAAAAATTGAACACCCACAAGCACCAACATGATTGAGAGTAACCGTAAAAGACAGTCTCTTGACTTAACAAGAGAAATGAAAGAAAGAATGGAGTCCGAACCTTGATGCCCCCACTTCTAATCTTTTGGAGTGTGCCTACATCCAACACTGGTGTTTTTCCAGAGACGTTCTTTAGCTCAAGGGGACCAAGCTTTGGTTTATTGAGTCCAAGTCTATTAGTGTCTCCGATCAAGAAATGTGATGCCAAAAGCAAGAGCATGTCGACTACTCGAACGGGGAACCACTTGAGCAACCACATGGAGAGTCCAAAAGTTGATCTCCCAAGCATCTCTTGTGGTAACAGTTGCAACTGGAAAGTCGATCACCCACACATAAAAGTGTTCATTATATCATAAAAAGATCAAAAAAAAGTCGACTGAAGATGGAGATATTTCATATATGCAGAGTGTAGAATCTTTTCAGCAGTAAATGATTTTAAGAAAAGGGAGAATCTCAAATGCAAGCAGAATTACGCATGGAACAAAGTCCAAGAAAGTTAAAAGCAAAATTGAAAATATTTATCGTTAGAGAAAAGGGTGAAATCAGTATCCAATCAACAACTAATTATGTAACGGTGGATAAGAAACCAAATTAGTAATCAATTTCAGAATCGGACCTGGTTATGGAGGCGTTGCTAGGTATGAATACCCGGCAGGTTTGATCGTATTCATGTCATCTGAGGCCGGCTAGGTATAATTTGTTCGTATGTGTGTCTTCAAGCTTTGTTACTCTCCGATCAATCTGGACGGGAGGAGGAGCAATCCATAGCGTACAAAAACTATTCATGTATCGATCTGGTCGGTTCCGAAGGAATTGAACCCAATTTTGGTTTGTTGGTTCCAACTAATTTAATCAAGATTGACATGTATTAAAGATATTTTTCTTATGCGATGAGAGTTCTAAGATGCACCTGAGTCAACAGGAAAACCAAATGACTAATCAGTACGAACCCAACCACCAACTCTAGAAAAATGAACAAGTTTAATCAAGATTGACACGTATGTCAAGTTAGTCGACTATTGACACAAACAATTCAAAAGGTTTGATCAGAGATTTATTTGATTTCCCCAAGTAAACTCTAAAAACTGAAAGCTAAGGTTACGATATATGAGAGATTTATTTGATTTCCCCAACAAAACTCTAAAAATTAAAAACATTCATGTAGTGGGACAGAAGATATTTTTCAATGCTTGAAACTGCACGGTCAAGCCGATGTTAGATCGGAACATACCTAAATTTCCCAGCAATGCCATTCATGTACATTGAAGATATTTTTCTGATGCGATGAGAGTTCTGAATCAGCTTTATGGACATAGTCGAGAATAACGAGCCATTTAGATCGGAACATACATAAATTTCCCAACAACGCCATTTGGAGGAGGGGTGAAGACGGAGGTTTGCAGGTCCGACATCGTCCGCCTCCGATCGTCGGCCGTCATCTTTGTGAATAACCCTAGCGTGGGATGGTCTGCAAAGTCAAAAATAGAGAGGTAAAGAGAATACCGATCGAGACAAAAATGAAGATCATATTGAGATTAGGTATACGTGATAATCCTGCATCCAAGAAACACATCTTTTATTAAACGCAGAAGTTAACGGTGGTGGTGGTCGGTACAAAGGCTACCAGTGGTTAACGGTGGTGGTGCGATTTGCTTCGAGAAGGCGACAATTGCCTGAGATGGCGATAAGGACGGCCTAAGAAGGCGACAAGGGCTCAGGAGGGACGATGGCTGATGAGGATTGTGCATGTGTAATGAATCGCTGTATGATGGCGGTGGCTTCTACCAAGTGAAAGTCGCAGAGAACGAGAGAAGGAGGGTGAAGAAGAAACCGAGTTTAGGATGAAACGTCAAGGAGAGAGAAAGAGAAAATGTTACCTATTTTATTTTAGGCTTAATTCTAGGGATTGAAATTATAGGACTAATTTACCCCTACGGCTGTATATTAAAGACCTAAAATACTATTTAAAATACTGATAATTACAAAACTGACATCTTTGATCTTGGCCTTATATTTTTTCAATCAAATGGTCCAGATTTGGTTCTCAAGATCTCAGCATTTTTTGAGTTCTCAAAATAACCTAACTCTCTCTCTCTCTCTCTATATATATATATATATATATATATATATATATATATATATATATATATATATATATATATATATATATATATATATATATATATATATATATATATATATATATATATATATAGGGTTGGGTTCAATAAGGGACTAAAATTATCCATGGTACCAAGGGACTAATCTCGATCGTCGGAATCAAAATCATCAACGGCCAAAAAATAGGTTGTAAGTTTCTTACGTCGACGCACATGTAGAGGATTATAATAAAAAACCCACTTAATTTTTTTGGTTTTTTTTATTTTTCGACATTATTCTTTTTTAAAAATAAAAACCGAATATACTAAAATTCATAATTTTTTGTCCTCTACAAATAAACATCCATATTCATATATAAAAATAAATTATTTTTATAAGTACAGCTCGTCTAGATTCACATGTGAATCTGAACTGTAAAAATTTGAATATGAGTAATTATTTAATTTTTAAAACTTTTACTACTTCAATATTATAACCATTTATAAGTAATGTACTTGATTCACAAGTAGATTTACTAATATTTACACGAAATTTTATTTATATTCACATATCAATATCATATACTATTGAGAATTTAATAATAAGTTTTTTACTACTTCAACATTTTAACCATTTATAATGAATTTACTCTGATTCATAATTGAATTTACTTACATTCACACAACAATTTACTCAGATGCACATATCAATATCATATAATATTTTAAATATATTTTGTAATATGAATATGATTAATCTACTTAGGAAATTTTTAACACTTCAATATTTAATCATTTATAATGAATTTACTATGATTTATAAGTTAATTTCATTCACATTCACACAAAAAAATATTCAGATTCACTTGACAATATCATATGTCATTGTGAATGCCAACAGAGAATAACATAATAACATGTCAGATTCACATGTGAATTCACATGTGAATCTGAACTGTAAAAATTTGAATATGAGTAATTATTTTACTTTTAAAACTTTTACTATTTCAATATTGTAACCATTTATAAGTAATATACTTGATTCAAAAATGCATTTACTCATATTTAAACGAAAACTTATTCATATTCACATATCAAAATCATATAGTATTGAGAAGTTACTTAACAGTTTTTTACTACTTCAATATTTTAACCATTTATAATGATTTTTACTCTCTTTCACAATATAAATTATTTACATTCACACAACAATTTACTCAGATTCACATATCAATATCATATGATATTTTAAATATACTCCGAAATATGAATATGATTAATTTAGTTAGAAAAGTTTTAACAATTCAATATTTTAATCATTTATAATAAATATACTATGATTCATAAGTTAATTCTATTCAAATTCACACAAAAATTTATTCAAATTCATATGACAATATCATATGCAATTGTGTGTGTCAACAGTGAACATAATAACAGTTCAGATCACATGTACATCTCAACTAGTGGAAATTTCGAAAAAAAATCATTTTTTGTATATCAATATGGATCTCTATTTGTAGAGGATAAAAAGTTATAAATTTCTATATATTCAGATTTTTTTTTCGATAAAAAATAAGCCCTAAAAATTAAAAAAACGAAGTTGGTTTTTTTATAATCCGGTAGATGCACGTCCACCGTAAAATGTATAATTGTGTGGATGAGATTAGTCCATTGGTACCATGGTTTATATTAGTTCATTGTTGAACTTTTGCATATATATATATATATATATATATATATATATATATATATATATATATATATATATATATATATATATATATATATATATATATATATATATATATATATATATATATATATATATATATATATATATATATATATATATATTTATATATATATATATATATGTATATATATATATATATACTTAGGATCTTTTGAGAACCAACTTCACCCCGAGAACCCGAGAACTCCCAAACCGATATTTTTTTCAAAAAACCGACCACATAGGCCTCTAAAACGCTCAAATAGGTGCCGGGGCGCTGAAAAAAATTTCCGAAAAAACGCCTTTTTCTTTTTTTGAAAAAAATTTGCACATGTGCAAAAAAAAAAAAACTTTGCACATGTGCAAAGTTTTTTATACGTACATTTTTTTTCAAGTTTTTTTAAGGATGTCTTTCTAACATATATTTAAGGCGTTCTGTAAAAAAAATTTCAAAAAAAGAGTACGTATAAAAAAGTTTGCACATGTGCAAACTTTTTTTTTTTGCACATGTGCAAAGTTTTTTCAAAAAAAAAAGTCGTTTTTTTCGGAATTTTTTTTTCGAAAATGCTTAAAAGTGTGCGTTTTAGAGGCCTATGGGGTCGGTTTTTTGAAAAAAAATCGTTTTGGGAGTTCTCGGGTTCTCGAGGGACTTGTGGTTCTCAAAAGATCCTAACTATATATATATATATATATATATATATATATATATATATATATATATATATATATATATATATATATATATATATATATATATATATATAAAATACCAAATATATTTATAAATATTACCTTGATATTGTTTCTTGGTTTAGTTTTTAATTGTGCAACTAATTACGATAATCATCACTTAAAAAAGATTTTATCTTACAAGTAAAATATCATCTATATTACGATGCTATTAGAGGATAATGAGTTGTATGCATAACAAATTGAAAATTCTTATATTACGATGCTATTAGAGGATAATGAGTTGCATGCATAACTAACTATCGTTTACTAATTCCTTCGCTTAAAACTTTTTGAATAGGGCAAATTTCATACAAGACACTAACTTTTCAAAAAAATTCGATTTTGACACTGTGTTATTTTTTTTTCAATTAAGTCACTAAGTTTTCAATTTTTTTCAATTAAGTCACTATGTTTTCAATTTGGTTTCAATTTTGACCAATTAACCGGTCAACCCGGTAGTCAGCTGACGTAGCATGATGACGTGTCTGTCTTTGATTATGCGACGCTGACGTGGCATGCTGACATGTCACCGAGTGTCAAAATTGAAATAAAATTGAAAACATAGCGACTTAATTGGACAAAATTGAAAACTTAGTGGTTTAATTGAAAAAAAAAATAACACAGTGTCAAAAATCAATTTTTTTTGAAAAGTTAGTGTCTTTTTTGAAATTTTTTCTACATTTTTTAAAATCATAAATTCGTCTTTTTACGTTTTTAGAACGTAAAAATAAGTATTTATTCGTTAATTTATGTTTGGTCTTTTATGTTGGTTTAAGTTTGTTTTCACTATTTTTCCACCATAAACATACTTTTAATTGATACGAAACGCGATTATATGCAAAACAAAACGTATTTTATATTTCTAAAAACATAAAAATAAGTATTTGTTCGTTAATTTATGTTTGTTCTTTTATGTTGGTTTAAGTTCGTTTTCACTATTTTTCTACTATAAACATGCTTTTGATTGATACGATACGTGATTATTTGTAAAAAAATTGTATTTTATATTTCTAAAAACTTAAAAATAAGTATTTGTTCATTAATTTATGTTTGTTTATATTTGTTCCGTTATGTTGGTTTAAGTTCGTCCAAGTATGTTTTTTCATTTAGAAGTATAAATACATATTTTTATGTTGGTTTACGTTCGTTCGGTTAGAAGTATAATACATTTTAGTTGTATAAATATGTTTTTACATCTTTGTATAAATACATATATTTATGTTTTTAGAAATATAAATATATTTTTATGTTTGTTTAAGTTCGTTCGGTTAGAAGTATAATACATTTTAAGAAGTATAAATACGTTTTTTACGTCTTTAAAAGTATAAATACATATTATTATATTTTTAGAAGTATAATAAATTTTTAGAAGTATAAATACATTTTTTACGTCTTTAGAAGTATAAATACGTATATATACTTATGAAAATGTATGTATGCTTCTAAAAGTATAAAAATACATCTTTATACTTGTAAAAAAAATATATTTATACGTTCTAAAAACGTAAAAAGACGAATTTATCATTTTAAAAAATGTAGGAAAAATTCCAAAAAAGACACTAACTTTTCAAAAAAAAATTGATTTTGACACTGTGTTATTTTTTTTTTCAATTAAAACACTAAGTTTTCAATATTTTCCAATTAAGTCACTATGTTTTCAATTTTGTTTCAATTTTGACACTCGGGTGCCACATCAACATGCCACGTCAGCGTCGCATCATTAAAGACTGACACGTCATCATGCCACGTCAGCTGGCTACCGGGTTGACCGATCAAATGGTCAAAATTGAAACAAAATTGAAAACATAGTGACTTAATTGAAAAAAAAAATAACACAGTGTCAAAATCAAAATTTTTCGAAAAGTTAGGTGGTGTTTGTTTTTGGAGAGGTAAAATCTCTTTTGTCTTTTTCCATGTCTGCGGAAGAAGATGTGGACCAAAAGTCTTTTTCTATGTCTTCGCTCTTCATAAAAAATTTGTTTGTTTTTAATGTCTTTTCGAAATCATTCATTCTAACATCAGTTTTAGTTAAAATAAACCCGGGTGGGATGGGAATGGGGTGGGTAGGTAGTGGTGGGTGGGGGTTGGTGGTATGGGTAAGGGTGGGGTGGGTGAGGGTGGGGGTAGGGGTAGGGGTGGGGGTAGGGTGAGTGGGCAGGCGTGGGGGTAGGGGTGTGTAGGGTGGGGTGGGGTGGGGTTAGAATGGGATGAGGTGAAGTATATTTGGAAAGTTTCGAAAATAGGTTCGAAAAGCTAAAAAATTTGTCTTTTTGAAAAATAGGTGAAAAAGTCTTTTTTAGATATTTTGTCTTCTAGAAAACAAACGGTCTTTTTAAAAAACGTCTACCCTCCCGCAGATGTTTTAGAGAAAAAGACTTTTTGGGAAAAAACAAACACCCCCTTAGTGTCTTTTATGAAATTTACCCTTTTTAATAACGATTCCTTCACTTAACACTTTTTTAAACCAATTCAGATAATTATCACATAAATAAGATTCTCCTCTATGTCGATTTTTCTCTTATGTAATCATTATAAAATAAACTCAATAGCAAAGAAGTTGGTCGAAAAGGAACAAACCCAACCATAGAAGCAAAAAATCGTCGATAATAAAGGAAAGCTATTAAAAATCAATAAAAATATAAATGACAAAAATGGAAAACCGTTTCATCATACATTCCACTCCTTTATAACTTGGATTCGCCTTTTCTTAGTTTTCAAACCATAAAATTTCCATTCTCATGGTTCTCAATTTAAATCACATTTGTATCTTTTAATAAATATATTTCAATAAAAGCAAAATATAACCTCATAACATCATAAATTATATACCAAACTTAAAATCACTAAAGGCGTGTTTGGTACGGACTATAATAAAAGCTAAAAGCTTTGTTCCACGACACGAACTTGAAACTTTTATTTTAAATAAAATACTACTATTTTATAAACTAGTTGAAGTAACATTTAACAAAAAGATCATACCAATTATATCATTAATTACTAAAATACCGTTGAAACTATAACCAATATTTACGCAATTGTCTTTTTATGTAATTTTACATACTTTAAAAGTTTCCAGCTACTTTTGTCGAACAGTCGTATACAAATTAAAAACTACAGCTTTCAGCTACCAGACACCAGCTATCCGCTACCTGTTACCAACTACCACCACGCCATAAAACAAACTCAATTTAAACAACTTATCAAAATTTGAATAATAACAAAATTTTATGAAAAAACGTAGAAGAGAGAAAATGTTTAATTTTACTATTTTAGCCTTAACTTGCCAAAACTCCTCTTTCCAATTTGTACCCACTTTCCAAAAACAAATTTAAAAGCATTAATTGCAAAACTTTGTTTGAAAATATGTAGAGATAGTGTGGGACCCACCTATAAGAAACCCCCCAATGTGGTAAAAAGCAGAAGAGAGAGAAAGAGAAAGAAAGAAGAGTCATGCAGGCAATAGACTCTCATAGAATTGCCATGCAAGCTTGCCGTTTCCATATCTCTTCGCCATTTGGGGAAAACGCCTCTTTATCTTCCCCTCTCCCCCACTCTCCCCATTTTTAGCAACTTACTCCATTCATCGAACAGGGTTTTAGAAGGTTTCTTTTTTCTCTATAAATATATATACAGATTCATATATAGAGAGAGAAAAATCAGCGAATTTGGGGGAAAAAGCCAAATTCGGCTCCTGTTTGCTTGTTTTGCTCAATTGGGTGTTTGAATTTTTGTGGGTTCTTCGAATCATCTGTGTTCGATCGGAAATGGGTAGGGGGAAAATTGAAATTAAGAAGATTGAGAATGTAAGTACCAGGCAAGTGACGTTTTCGAAGAGACGTGCTGGGTTGCTTAAGAAAGCTCATGAACTTTCTGTGCTTTGCGATGCTGAAGTTGCTATTGTCGTCTTCTCAAATACAGGTCGGCTTTACGAGTTCTCGAGTTCTAGGTATTGTTCGAAAACCATTGCATGTGTTTTTCGATTTGATTTTTGAGTTGTTATTGAGTTTGATTTGGGTTCGCGTTCTTTCCCTTTTGGGGATTTTAATTTGTTGCTTGATTTGTGCGACTGATTGACGATTTGTTGTTTAATGGGGGTTATTGATTGCATTAATCTGTCATTGCTTATATGTTTCTGGGCTTTTTGATGCTTCAATTGGAATTTTCAACTTGCGATTTCAGTTTTTGGGGGTTGAGAAAGTTTTCGATTGATTGATTTCTGAATCTGTTAGAATCGATCTATGTGTTTGCATGTTGTTAATTTTTTTGGTTCTTTGATTTAGTTTTCGAATCGACTGTTCCTAATTGAATGTATCTCCATTGTTATTTAACTTTCGATTTTACAAAATAAAATCAATTGTGCTATCCATTCATATGCTATTTTTCTGAAATCGACTAAGATCCTTCCTAAAATTCAAAAAAATGCTATCGGGAGTGTGCATTGTGTTAATTGTCCCTAAAATTTTAACTCAAATAATACACGATTGAGTTTAATTTCTTGTTTTTCGGATCATTTTCAACATTATTATTCCATTCTGTACATGTTCATCTACTCTTTGTTTTTTCAACCATAAATTACTAACTTTATGTTCGTTTTTCCATAATATAATTTATGCGGTTCAATAATGTGACTTGATGGGTTAATTACTTAATTTTCTATGATTACAAACGATTTTTTTTTTACTTTTAATTTTCGGAACATAATGACAATTGACACCATTAAACTAGAAAAATATTGGTTTTTTACCCTCTAAAAACAAAACCAGATTCATGTTTGAAATGTGAGAATAATACTTGACTTTATATATTTTAAAGTTCAAATATTTTTTTCTTTAATTTTGCAGCATGAGGGGAATACTCGATCGGTACAATAGGGCAACAGAGCCATCTACATCACAACTCCAAATTGAGATGGTACACATTTATTATATTTTCTCCAAATTTCCTAATTTATAACATAATTTACAATATATTGTTCCTATATTTATATATACCCGTTGTTGATTTCTTAAATTTCTTCATTTATTTAAAGAGGCAAGAACAAGTCGAGCTCGAAGTTTTGAGAAATGAAATTACAAGACTCAGAAACGAAAATGCGTATGTACTCATTTTTTTCTCCAATTTATTTGTTAATTGCTACTATTCTATGTTTCTATGATTACAACATTTATTTTTTTAATTAAATGTTATAAAATTCTTACTTTTTGTATTGTGATGTAGTCGGTTAATGGGTAATAATCTTGGTGGCATGGGTGTGCAAGAATTGATTCAATTAGAACATCAACTTAGTAATGGCATAATATCGGTTAGAGAAAAAAAGGTTTTTATATCTCTTAACCACCACCACAAACAATATATAAATTATGGAATGTTTTATAATGATTTAATTGATATGAGAAATGTTTTTATTTTTCAGAATGCTATGGTGTTTGAAGAAATGGAGCATTTAAAGCACAGGGTAATTAAATTACTAGTGTTTGGTTCGTTTTTATTAATTGTTATATAGATAAATGATTATTAAGAATTATTAAAGAAAGGGAAGTGATTATTAATTTGTACACAACAATTTTTTATTCATACACAATAACATACGCTTTTTCTCATATTGTACAACTTTATAAATAATTCTATAAAGCATAAATTGTTGTGTATGGATAAAAATTGTTAATTGTTGTGTATGGATAAAAATTATTGTGTACAAATCACTTTCCTAGAGAAAACGTGTGCAAATTTCCAAAAAATTACGACTTTAATCAAAAAGCTTCATATAACATATGAATGATTTTTTTTTTTGTTACATATTTTTGTTTTGTTAGGAGCGAGAGCTTGGTTACGAGAATGAGGTTCTTCGTGGAGAAGTAATCCAAAAATCCCAAAATTCCTCGAGACAACATCGGTTTTTTTATTTATATATTTAATTTATTTTCTTTTTTAATGTTTAATAATGTTCACCGTTTTTTGCAGATTGATAAATTGAGGCGATATATTCCGTTAGCTCTGCCGCCGGCTCAGCCGCCGTTTTTAGAACAAACGCCGGCGGCGGCACCAAGTAGCAGTGCGGGTTTATCAAAACACGATAGGGTTAGTCCGGATACGGTTTGTTATTATGGATCCGATAATACAGACTCCGAAACCGCACTTCAGTTGAGGTATATTTTGTCTTGTCACTTTTATTAATTAATTATTTATTTAATTAACTTCATTTGTAGTTATTAAATTGTTACACTTTTATGGACTTCATAAAAAGGGGATTTTTTTAGTTACCTTGGGTCTTCAAGAGGGCATAATACAAAAAAGCATAATGTGTTATGACTGGTTAATCGATTTACTCATTGAATTATTAACTTTTTTTAATGATGATAATAATAGTTTAGTAACTAAAGCGATAATATGGTGAAGATACGTTATGCATTTTTGTATTTTGCCCATGGTGAATGGAAAATTGTTTAAGCAATAAATGCAAGAGATAGTAATGTAATTTAGTTTGTTAGTGTATTATAGCATCTTATTTTTATATATTTATATTATGTCGTTATAATTTCATTTTTTTTAGTATGGTATTGTATTTTTGAAGATTCTACCGGATTATTTTTGATTTTTTTCCTTTATTAGGACATTATACATTGAAAAATCTGCATTTGTCACGTATTTTATGGCGTTTTAAAAAATACAATATTTTAATAAGAAATGATAGTAAAATTCTATAATAGACATATCAAGTGAAGGTATATTGCTAATGAAAATAGTTAAAACGGTTAAATTGATAAAACAGTGAAAGTACGAATGTCAAATGAATAGGTGAAAATTTGCATTTTGATACATATAATTGTATTTATTTTCGATGATTCAGGCCTCCGTGTAGTGACCACTCGAAAACGAAGGAATCAACATTGACAAAGAGGGAAAGTAATTCAAGTAGTTGTCGGAGTGATGACATGGAGTTATGATCATGGAATCCTCATCGTTGACCGTTGATTGTTTGACCCGCATTGCAAGTTTTGTTAAGTGCGGGATTTCCGATTTTACCCTTCTTTGTGACATTCATCTGAGGACATTGTAATTTTCATCTTTAGCAAGAATCTTATGTATTAAGTCACATCGGTTTGTTCTGGATACTTTATAGTTTTTGAGTTATCACATGTGTTAAGATTATGATAACGATCTGTTTGGTTGGATGTAATGAAATGCTGAACGAATTAAAAGTTTTAGTTTCTAGGAATTGAGATTATTCATATAAGCATTTATATTATATTTAAATACAATGTGTAATGTTGAGTCTTTTTTTCACATTATTTGATTTACTGCTAAAGTAGTTGCAGTTTAAAAAAGATTGAAGATAATGGAATTGCATAAAAACTCAAAAAGAGATATACTAAATATCGAAACATTAGATTTTGTAAAATAAAATTATAATTAAATTAAAATAATGAAACTAATATTTTTTAGTTATTTTCAAAATTAGATTTATATGGAAAATTTTGATGAAAGATTTGTGCTATAACAAAAATAGAAAAGATGGAAAAGAATTATATTCCATATTAGCTAAGAATAAAATTTAACAAAACCAAGGAAATACATTCCCCTGTGGTCCATTTTATTTCATAGGATGAACAAACATTTTTTTTAATTTAATGGAAAAAGAAAACACTACCTTACGTCTTTTTAAATAATTATTAGCAAGTTTCCGTAGTATAAATATATATAGTACAAAAAAATCAACACACATATGTTGAAAATGAACAGCTGTCCATATCTACACAAAATATGTAGTAGCCATTTCGCGTAACTTATATGCTTAGTAGTTGTATACAAACTTGGAAAGGTCTAATTGCATTGATTCCATGGATAAAGGATATACATGGTAAGCTAAGATATACATGGAAATGGGATAACTATGAATAATTCAAATATATACAATCCATACGATTTCTAATAATATTGTTATAAATGTTTTGTTTTATACAATGTTTTAAAATCTGGGTTGACCCGTCCGGTTGAACCGTGATCAGGTGAAAAAGCGGGTCAATTATTACTGAGTTTTAGTAATTTCGGACTCGAATTGAACCGACCGGGTTTCTCAAAAACCCGGTTAGAACGGTGAACCGGAACCAGGTTGACCTGATGGTTGAGACAAAAAATTAGAATTTTGACTTCAAAAACTTGGCTAAAGAGTTCAAAGCTCAAACTTTTAAAATTAGTTTATCATTGGTTCATCAAATTGAGTAAATTTTCACTCTAAAAACTTGACTATATTTTTTGGCATAAAAAAGATGGAATTACATTGTTTGTGTTTTATAAATATATAACTACAATAAAAAATATAAAATATATGAAGATTTTGTAACCAGGTTGAACCCGACGATTAAACCGGTTGACAAGTGATCCAGTCACTACAACGAATCAACTAAAAAGTTGGGTTTTAAAACATTGGTTTTATGCTACATTTTCTTGGTATTGAAAGTTAAAGAACAAAATTTTGACCTAGTCTATTTTCTAAGATTGGTTACCCTTTGGAAAGATAAAACTTAAAAGGTGTCATCGTCTACTTGTCACTTTTGACAATATTTATGTGTACATTGTATCTTGAAAAGTTATAAAATAGCAACAAAAATTTTATTTGTTCCACTTTAGTCACTTATTTTGTATATACGGACATACCTAATTATTATACTTTCCAAATTTATGTCATCTAAGGCCTTTGTTAAAAAAAAATTAACTACGATACCCGCTGATTAAGTTTTAGAGGTTTCTTTGCAAAATTTTAAACTTAATTAACATTTCTTATAAATTATTGATTTTATTCATTTTTAACTAGTAATTTCAGCATTGCACCAAAGTTTTCCAAACTTTATCCGTAATATATCAAAATTTTCAAAGCTTAATTGTATCCTATGTAAATCAAAATATTTAAAAAGCTTAAGTTGATATACATCAAAAGCTTTAAAATTTTATTCGAATATAAATCAATAGGTTTAGAACTTTATTTGAAATAGATCCAGCCTAAAATCTAGAAGGGATGTGGCTAGTGAGGACGTCTCATAAACGATCGGGATGGCAAAAAGGTGTATATTTCTCGACGGGGTTGTTAGTTTAAGAATTAATTGATTAATCTCATACCCTATTTTTTTTATTGAGTTCTGAATTGATAGTGTATTGAATCTGATATCTAAATAGATAAAAATGATATTGATATAAATATTGTTCCTTTTCAATTGAACTGTTTGAATTTGAATAAATGACTAATTGACATTGTTATTGAAAATTGACAAATAACACATTATCATTTATTTAATAATCGTTATAAGTTTAAATTATACATTCTCACATTAATGTTTTTTAAATTAAATAATCTGAAAAATCATATGATTATTAACTTAAGTTAACTATAATTTTAACATAAGTTTAAATAATAAAACCACTAAAATATTTAAAATTTCTTTTGTCTTAAAAAATATTTTACAAAAATGTCATAAACTTGGAAAGGTCTAATTGCTTAGACCATCAAAGGACCCCGTAGTCATCCGCTTAGACCTGACAAACGTTTCATGTCGTGCCAGGTTTGTATTGTGTAAAAACATTAAACGAGTTGAGAGAGCTTGACCCTAGCCCAACCCGTTTAATAAACGTGTCGTGTCGTGTCAACTCGTTTATTTTCGTGTCGGGTTAGCGAGTTTAGGGTTAGACATTGTAAATGTGTAATATCGTATCTTTGAATACTAAATAAATTGAAAGAGTAAAAGTTGTTGAGACAAATGAAAAAAAAAACTGAAAAGAGTAGTATTTGGGAGGTGGAAAATAAATTTTGATTGCAAGTTAAAAGGGAAAGGTGGAAAGAGTAGGAGTTAGAAAAGCAGATGAACGAGGCCAGGAGAATGAGAGAGTGATTGAGTGTGGATAGTGGATTATATGAGAGTAGAAAAAACTAAAAACCAAGTTTTGGCTTAGAAGAGAAAGTTATTATATTACAAAATGAATTAATCCAAAGTTTTTCATTCATATTTTGTTTTGTTTTGGGTTTGTACAATTTATCCAAATAAAAAAAACTTGCATATAAGTAACGGGTCATATTCTTGTCATCTTCGAGTTGAAACACTAAACCCTAACCGTACCCGTTTAATGATTGTGTCGTGTTGTGTCAGCCTGTTTAATTAAACGAGTTGAAATCTCTCTCTTACTCAAACTCGTTTATTTCGCATCGAATTAGTGTCTGGTTAGCATGTCGTGTCAGTTTTGCTACCTCTATATCCACTACATTTTATTATTATTATTACCTTATATATTAAAAGACAATGTTTTTCTAGAAGTTTTGCTAAGGGTTGAGGGATATGGGGGTGGTGGATTTGTTAGTGGTTTCTATTAATTGTTTTGTTTTGGGATTTGACAGTTTTAGTCCTCTAATTATCCTTTTTTTAACTCATTCCAAAAGAATAACGCAGTTGCAAAAAATAATACGTTTTTTTTGTAGAAGGTTAGTGGTTTGTATTTATTGTTTTCTTTTGGGATTTGGCAGTTTTAGTCCTCTGACTGTCCCTTTTATTTTAACTCATTCCAAAATTTATTAATCTTATCAACCCTTTTCAATTAATAACAAAAAATGCTAAAAAAAAAAAAAAAAAAAAACCATAACGCCCGTGCGGAGCACGAGGCAGCTGCTAGTTATCATTGGATTTAGAAGACATGCGGTTGAAGGAGCAAAGAACAAAATGGCACAAGGATTAAAAAAAAAGTAACTATTTCTTTTTCGAGCCAGATCCCTGATATTTTTAATAACATAAAGGGATGAAAATTATAGTCTACTAAACCAATTACATATGACACATAGATATCACGTTTAACGACCTATTATGTACACAAAAATTGATATATGTACTAAAAAAATGTCTAAATGAATGTCGGGATAAAATGGAAAATATGGGAATCCGGCATCTAACAAAACTCATTGATCCATCTCGTCGTTTCGACAACTACTTGAATTACTTCCCTTCTTTTGCAATGTTGCTTCCTTGGTTTTTGATTGGTCAATACAAGTTGGCCTGAACATCGAAAGTGAAAACAAATTATATTTCTTTTGATTTAAAAAAAAAACAATTTTTCCCCCCGTTAAGTTGTTTTAATATCAGACCAAATTATAATTTTTTGTCTCACCCAATATAGATAAGACAAAGATTCATTCTAGATCTTTCGTCTATGCAAAAGACGTGAATGCTAATAGCATAAAATGTTTGTCTAGTCCAGTCCAGTCTTGTCATGTATAACAAATGTAACTCAGCTTGATTGACAAGACTAAGTGTAAGCGTACCATAATTGGAGTGCGGTTTCAATGTCTGTCGCTGTATCTTTATCTTTATCTGGACTAACTTTGTCATGTTTCAAGTGGCCCGCACTGCTCCGAGGTAGAGTAGGTGGTTGAGTTAACGAGTTAAAACATCTAAGCTTATCAATCTGCAACACATGGTAAACGTCATTAAAATTAAAATTAAAATTAAAAAATTTCATGTTGTGTCGAGGAATATCGGAATAATTACTTCTCCATGAAGAACCGTGTTCTCATTACCAAGCTCTTGTCTCTGAAAAACAAAACCAACATACAAGGAAAAGGACATTTAGTCCGAGATTCTGTTTTTTTTACTTAGTGGACTTAACAGAGACACTAATAGAAAATATATAATCTTTAATATACACATATTTCCATTTTGTTTAACATAAAAATAACGGTTTCATTTAGAACGTTACAGAATCCTAACTTTTACAAATTTAGCCTCTATTTTTATTCTTCTTCTATTTCATGTGTCGTCATCTTTTTAATATTTTTAAACATTATTTATTTACACAACACTTAATAGGAAAAAAAACCTAGCCGTAATATTTTTCCAAATTCCAAACTATAAATCATTTCATTTTGTTTCAATAATATATACAACAAAATTAAATTTACCTTGTGATTAAAACTCTCAATCTCCTTAGACTGCATAGTCTCCTGTAAAAAAACATTTACCATATCAATTAAAGTTCTTAAAAACCTTCCCATAATTAATAAATTATTCACGGTGGTTAAAAGATATGAAAACCTTCTTTTTTGAGACCAAAATCAAACTATCATTCAATTGATGCTCTAATTGATCGATTTCCAACCAACTCATGCCACCAAGATCATTTCCCTTTAATCGCCTACATCATCAACAAAACAAACAAAAGCTTTGCAACATTAAGTTATTATATATTATTTTGGGATGCATTAGAAAATTCATTATATTTTGACTCTATATTCGATTAAGCTCTAATTGTATTTTTATATTCAACTAAGCCAAATATTCTGTTAAATGTTTACAATTTTGGATAATAGCTGGTTTTGCCGGTTTTATAGTTTTACAACCGATAATGTATAGGGTCAAAATGTAAATGTCAAAATATAAAGACTTACTTGAATAAAAACTGAAAATTAAACTCTAAATTGTTAAAAATGTCAAAATAGAAGGACTTTAATGAATATTTCCTTTTATATAAAACTAAAATTGCATACATTTAACAAAATATTGAGCTTAATCGAATATAAAAAAACAATTAGGACTTAGTCGAATACATTGTCAAAATATAAGGACTTTTCGGAATATATCCCTATTATTTTTACCTATAAGTGTATCAAACTAAATAAACTTTTGTCAATATATAACTAAAATTGAAGAACATTAATTATGTGTACATACGCATTTTCATTATGGAGTCTTCCCACTTCGTTTCTCAAAATTTCAAGCTCCGCTTGTTCTTGCACCTATGAATAAATTAAAAATTCAAGAAAACCACATAGTGTTATTTTTGTGAATATGTAGAAAGTACAACAACATATAAGTCTTTTTGCCCACATAAAAAAAATAATAAAATTTTGTACCACATTGAACACATTGCAAAATCAATTATAAAGTACAAGAAAATAAAGAATGTGTACCATCTCAATTTGCATTTGTGATGTAGACGATTCTGTCACCCTGTTGTATCGATCAATTATTCCTCTCATACTGCAACATTATAAAAATTATTAAAAATTTATCCCAAAATTACAAAAAAGATTTAAACTTTATCATCTAATGATTACGACATTAAGTCAAATTAACAATGAATGGATTCCAAAATTGATTTGAAATTTATGAGAACAATGTAGACACATTCAGATAGGAACAGTCGATTAACAACCCAAAATCCAAGAACCAGAACAATTAACCACTAAATTGAGCTTTCAAGACGCGAAGAAACAGAAATCCCAAATCAAGAACTTTAACTGAAGCATCAAAACCCTCGCATTGGGGGATTTTTGCGATAATTAACCTCCGGTAAACAAGAAATCTCGATTCGGTTATCAAAAACCCCAATGTGAAAGAACCCAAGTCGTAATTACGTTCGATAGTTATTGAATCATACCTAGAACTGGAGAATTCGTAAAGGCGGCCGGTGTTTGAGAAGACGATAGCAGCAACTTCAGCATCGCAAAGCACTGAAAGTTCATGGGCTTTCTTAAACAAACCACCACGCCGCTTCGAAAACGTCACTTGCCGGCAGCTTACATTCTCAATCTTCTTGATTTCGATTTTACCTCTACCCATCTTCGATTAGATTCAGAGAAACCCACGAAATTTGGAACACCCAATTGAGCAATACAACAACGGCGAGAAGAATTATGGTTTTTCCCCAATATTTCTGCCTCTTATATCTCTCTCTCTCTTTCTTTATATATAATAAATTATTGAGAATTTTATTTAAAAATCAAAGATAAATTATTTTGATTATTTTAATTTCTATAACAAAATAGAAAGAAAAAAGAAAAAAAAACGGCAAGTTTGCATGGAAAGTCTATGAGGCTATTGTTTGCATGACCTTTTTTGTTCTATTTGTTATTCTTTTGGGGGGGTTTAGATGGGCCCTACTCTTTGTTTCTTTTTCCCAATGTTTCTGTCATTGGTGCGTTTTGATTGTTTTGGAAAGTGGGATGAAATTGGAAAGAGAGTTTTTGCCTTTTTGGTAAGTTTTGAAGCTTTTGATATTTGCCCCTTTTACTTTGTGCTATTCCCGGTTTTAGTCAAGTATTATTGTTTACTATTTTGTTAATGTACTTTAGATAAGTTATTTGGATTGTGTTCTCTCAAGTAATTAAATGTTTCTTGTAATAATTAATAAGGTTTTGGGATTATCCCTTTGATGCTTGGATTGAGTTCTTGACCTAAGTATGATTGACTATGATCTAAATTTTGAACATTATTAGTGAATATACATTATTAATATAAAATCAAGAAAGTTCAAACTAAGGATTATCTATATGTTATTATTGACTTGTTTAGGGTATGTTTGACGAATATACTTAGGCTCTGTTTGGCATGCTAGCTGAAAAGCTAGCTTTTAGCTTATAAGCTAGCTTTTCAATAAGCTAGCTTCAAGTAGCTTATGAAAAGCTAGCTTATAAGCTACTTTTTAAGATACAATAAGCTACTTTAGTGGTTTTGCCAAACGCCAAAATACAATAAGCTCAAAAAATAAGGTAGCTTTTAAGCTAGCTTATGTGCGCCAAACACAGCCTTAGTAGTTGGTAGTTAGATATCCAATAATCTGAAATTGTAGCTTTTATATGTATAGAGAAATACATAAAAGCTAAGAGCTAGTGAACGTAGATTTTAGAATATGATTTTTTTTTTTTTGTTTTAAAATAAAGTTTTAAACTTGTATTTACAAGCGAAGTTTTTTTAGTTCAAGTTTTTTTTGTTAAAGATTAAAAGCTCCTAAAGTTTCAACAAAACATTTTACCCAACACGCCATCAATCATATTGTTGAAGATCAAATGTCATTTCATTCATTTGAACTATGAATCATTAGAATGGGAAAGTGTCTTAATGATGCGGTGCTTATGTTGATACTAACGTTATGGAAGTTTAGAAACGATCATATCTTTGGAATAGAAAAGACTTAAAAAAATGTTCTTTTTTCATTGTAACTTTGGTTGCATTTCTGATTTTCTATAGTAGCTATATACTAAAAGTTAGTTAACTTGCCTAGTTTTGGAATCCGATTACCGCTGTCTCCTATTTGTAATTTTTGCTAGGTTATTGTTAGCTTTTTAATACATTTGCCATTCAAAAAAAACAATAGATCGAAAGTTTTAGCTTTGAATTGAGAAAATGTCAAATTGAGAGGAATTGAATGTAAATCGAAACTACTTTTCCTTTTTTAATGTACGTATTTTAAAAATTATTTTGGGATTACCTTCCATAATTATCTACAATTTAAGTTTCCATGGTTGTTTCTCTTCCTTTTCGACGAACTTCTTTACAACATTAGATTCCCCTTGTCAAATAGAATCTTATTTATGGGAATATGGGATAATTATTAAAACTTTCGTTCAAAATGTTTGTACCAACATAAAGATTCGTATACAAACATACTACATTATCCCGTAATCTTAACCTAATTTTTTTGAATTGCCATTTTTAATTATAATAAGTGTATTGATCATATAATATCATAATTAGTTAAAAGGAATAGTTACAACGATAAGTTATCAGAAAATAATATAAACAATTTTAACGTAATTATATTACTTATATCTATATCTATTGGAATATGTTGGAAACCTTTGATTAGGGTTGTGTGTAAATATGCAATATATAATGATACAAGTAACATTAGTGTTCTTATTTTATATATATATATATATATATATATATATATATATATATATATATATATATATATATATATATATATATATATATATATATATATATATCTATGATATATTATAAAGCATGGATAAATTACAATAGCTATAAAGCACAGATGTCTTAATTTTAAGACTTGTACAAGTATGAATTGCATTGTTGCTGAGGACCCACGTAATTAGGAACAAAGACCCACGTAATTAGAAACAGCCGGACAAATGATATGCAACTCTTTTACATGAATTTACATGGATCGCTGACATGGCATTAATCTATGCTGTTAAATATATTAACATTTTAAAACAATCAACGGTCCATGATAAATATCAAACTTTTCACATGGATCGTGAAATTGAAATTTGAAACTCCTCCTTCAAAAGTTCTCTATAAATGTTTCATCATCCTCTTTCTTAGTCATAAACCAGAGCAATCATCTTCCTCCCATCTCTCTCTAATTTGAAAAATCTTTCAAAAATCCCAAAATACCATCTCTTCGTCTTTACAATCATCCATGATTTTCTACCACCCATCCTCGGCCCAACCACCACAGCCACCTACGTCACCGTCACCAAGACAATACCACTATTGCCGCTACTAAACACCACCAGCATCACTGCTGCAAAATCGTGTCTTCTGTATTACAAAATTGAAATCCTAGATTAGTTGAGTTTTTATTTTTTGGTTTAAATTTTAGTGTAAATACCTGTAAATAAAAAAAAACCACAAATCTATCATTTATTTCAATCTTTTATTGTAGATCTCATTTTATTTATGTAGAAAAAATTCTGGAAGATGCAAACCACAATCAAGAATAGAAAAATCCAGATCCATCGGCGGTATATATATACGTATATCAACACCCAAACCGAAACTTACAGATCTCTTTCGGAACAATCCCTCTCAGAAGCACTGCTACCCCAAGAAACGCGCAACACAACCCAAATCTTCTTCTTCTTGACTGGGGAAACCACCGGACCCGCCATCGAAATTGCATTTCGATCCTCTGCATCAAAATCAGTAAACCAAAATCAGAACCAAGAAAAATCAAAATCAGATAAGAAAACTAAAGTCGGATTTGGAATCGAGAAATTATGTCCCGCTAAAACACAATAAAACGAAATGAAAATCCCGATAAAACACAATAGAGACAACGGTAGAAACGAAATGAAAATCCAATCGGTTTCATCGATGTCCAAAATCTGAAAACAAATCAAAAACAGAATCAGATCCAATCGGTTTCAAGGAGGGTCTAAAATCTGAACCAAAATCAATTTCAAAATTCAAATTCCCGAAACAAAATCTACAAGAAGGGTCAATCGGTTTGTCGATCGGAATCCGAATACCCAAAACAAAATCTACAAGAAGGGATTTGGAGACTAGAGAAGAAGGAGTACAGAGAGATCGAGAGTGAAAGATCGACCATCAAAGTTGTCAAAGTTGTTCTGGCCCGATTGTCGGAGACAGATCGAGAGAGACCGAGCATGGGAGCGTGGTCGTCGACGACTAAACACAGAGATCGAGAAGCATTGTCGGAGACAGATCGAGAGAGATCGAGAGAAAGCCGACGACTAACCACAGAGACAGAAGCATTGGGGTGGTCGGAGGAGTTGTGGTCGTCGGCGACTAACCACAGAGACAGAAGCAGGCGGCGGTAATCATGGAACTGGTCACTTCAATACCGAACAAGTCGGATCTCCGTCTTCGAAGTCGCAAAGTGTATATCGATGTTTGGCTGTTGAACAAGGATGTGCACAGAGGGACGAGAAGGTAAGCCGGGGCATAAGATGTGCACGTTCATCAGAGAAGAAGGTGGAAGGAAAGATGTCGGCGGCAGTGAGAATGAGGGGGGAGGTAGTATCGGATGTGTGATGGTCAAGAGCTGTTGTGTAGGTCGGATTTGCAGCCTCAAGAGTCAAGAAGGGATGGAGTGGCCGGTTGGGAGATGGAGGCGGAAGAGAAGACTAGAATGTTTTTACGGTTAGGTTACACATTAATATATGTGAATATTATTTTAATTAAAATATATGTTGGATCCATGATTATCGAATTCAATTATTCACATTAATAAAATGCACTATATGTGGAAGAATGGGAATGAGAATGGAATTTAATCATCACATATCCCCTATTTTTTTTTGAACGGCATCAAAGCAAGAATATATTACAAAAGCCAAGCAATGCGTTTAAGGCAAAAGTACAGAGCTAGACTCAATTTTAATGTTATTTAAACTATATAAATCATATATAATATATTTTAATGATATAATATTCATAGTATTATGATTACACGATTTGATAGCCACTCTCATTCGAAAAGCAAATTAGGCTTTTTAAATATAAAATTTTTGGTTTCCGTCAAATTAGGCTTCATACCGTGATTTGATATTATAAAAGTAAATGAAGTAAATATTATCATTTTTAGAAATTAATAACTATCAAATAAAAAGGTACGAGCGTATGACCAAAAGTCAAATCAAATCATCACCTATAGAGAAATTTGAATAGAGGGATATGGATAGCAATGCCCATTAATCATTTGTATAGAATTTAGGTGAGGAGGAGATCCCACCACAAACTTTGGTCGAAAGCCATTTTTTTTTAATTTATTGCACCGTAAATGTTTACTTTGGCAGATTATGACATTGTACTTTACTTAAATGAAAATTTTCCGCAAACGAAATGTTTACTTTGTCTATTTCTTTTGGATTATAGCATTGCACTTCTATTATTGTTGTTATTATAGCATTGTACTTTCCTTAAATGCGAGTTCTGCCCAAACTAAACATTTACTTAGTTTTATTTTTTGCGGATTATAGCCTTGTAGTTTTTGTTTTTACAAAATTTGTTAGCTTTAAGAATTTTTACACTTTTGGTCCGAAAATTTGTTTTGTCCCTTGTCCCTTTGTTTACTTTGTCTTTTGTGCAGATTATAACATTCTACTTCTATTTATCATTTCATTGCAAAATATCTTTATAGTTCCAAACCAATTTCTAAAAGTTTTTTCCATTTTTGGTCCCACACTCTCGGGTATTTACCGTCCCCCATATCGTTGGAAAGGTAATCAATAGCCCGAAAATAAATTAATCACTCTCATATTCGCCAACTCCCCCTCCCATCTGCAACCTAAAACCTAAAAATGAATTGCCGAAACGAAACTATTTGCTGCCGCCGCATTGCGCGGGTACGCAGCTAGTGTATATATATATATATATATATATATATATATATATATATATATATATATATATATATATATATATATAGGATCATATATGAATTGTAAATATTGTGTGAATGTATGACTTATTCTGGACCGATCATTATTTAGAGGTAAATTAGTCAATTTATATAAGTATAATTATAATTTGTATTAATTAATTAAATTGCTCAAATTAAAAACCTATATTTAAGGAATGTAACTTTACCTAACCCTATTCTTTCGTCTCCATTTCTCTTTGTCGGCGTCGACTTATTCATACCTTGCCGTCGTTTTTACTCTCACGCGATCTCAAAAATCAACCGTGGAGGTGAGTACAATTTTTCAAAGTTTTCATGTATGCATTAATGGTGTAATTTCAATTAGTGAGTGATGATATTTATTTATTTTACTTTTTTTTTTGACCGGCGACACAGTAAAACCACATTCTGCTCCCCCAGGTCGGCATTTAGCCGGCGGCCCGGGTCCTGCAGCCTGTGCCTCCACGCCAAGGAAAATCCCCCACATGGGACGTCAACCAGGCTTGAACCCGGGACCTCTCACCCACGGGGTATTTATTTTACTTATTAATTGTTTTTTAATCATTCAAAAAAGAAACCGTGAAGAGGTTGTGCGCAATTTGTCAAAGCTTTGCATTAATGGTGTAATTCCAATTCAGTGATTGATGATATTCTTTTATTTTACTTACTAATTCTTTTTTAATCACTCGATTTTAAAAAAGCCTTCACGTTTGTCGGATTTTGTTTTCGTTTTTGTATTTTGCACTCGACACAACAATAAATGGTGAAGCAAAGGGAATATTGAAGAATGACTATTATTTTTATGGTTTTATTGATTTTGCTATTAGGGTTTAAGAATTACATATTAAAGAGCAGCTATTCTTCTTCAAGAATTCTTTAGTTTTGAAGATGATCCAGTAAGGAGGGAAAAAGACTTGTAATCAATTTTGGAAGAACATATGTTCGAATTCTTCAAGAATCCAGAAAGGAGGGGAAATTGATTGTGGAAGAACACATGCTCGAATTATTTAAGAAGGCTTCCATTCTTCAAGAATTCGTTAGTTGCAATAGATTGTGGAATAATACTTGTAATTTAATATACAATGAATGTAATTTGGATTTATTTTTTAAAAATGTCTATTATTGCATTTGTAATTTGTAATAATAATTATTATTATTTTGATGCAAATTATTTTTCCTGAAAGTATGCATTCATATTCTTTAAGAATGTTAATTTTAAAAAATATATATATTGATGTAGTCGTATTCTTTGAGAATGAAAGAAAAATATGTGATAACGAACTGGAAAAATGATTTGACATCTTGAATGAAATTCGTATTCTTAAAAAATCTGATATAGTTTGAATATTTATAATTAAATCCGAGATTTTATTTAATTTATATTTAATTAACTTGACTTAGTTGCCTAAAGTATAGGTAATATTTAATTTCTCTCTTTTAGTAAAATTTCATATTTACCCTTATAATTAATTATGTCAAATTATATAGTATATGACATCCCATGATAAGAATGTGTACCCTTAAATCAAAGCATTTCATTATTTCAATCTGATGGCCACAAATTGCTCATACATTCACACAATATATGCAATTCACATTTGATCCTCTCTCTCTCTCTCTCTCTCTCTCTTTATATATATATATATATATATATATATATATATATATATATATATATATATATATATATATATATATATATATATATATATATATATATATATATATATATGTGTGTGTGTGTGTGTGTGTGTGTGTGTGTATGTGTGTGTATGTGTGTGTGTAGAAGTTCAAATGAGACCATGCAAATTTTGTGAAACGGGAAGACGCAATCCTAACCACTCATTTTGGAGATCAAAAAAAAATATATATGCTAAAATAATGAGAATTTTTAAAAAAAAAATTCTAGTAATTTTCGCTATTTATTCAATCCGAAAAAAAATTAAAAAAATAAAAAAAAATTGTAAAAAAACCTAGAAAAATAAAAAAAAATATTCTAGTAGAATGTTGTTGGATGTTGCATATTCTAATAGAATATTACACAAAATAGTGTAATATTCTACTAGAATATGAAAAAACGCTAATTTTATTTATTTTTTATTTGATTTATTTTATTTTTTTAGTTTTTTTTGAATAAAAAAATGAAGAAAATAAATAATAAATATATTTTTTCATTTATTTTGCATTTTTTATTTTTTTTTTGTATTACACCCAAAATAAGTGGGTAGGATTGCGTCTCTTGGACTCACGAAATATAATAGTCTCATATGAACTTAACCATATATATATATATATATATATATATATATATATATATATATATAGGGTCCGGATCCGGGGAGGACTTTAATTTTGGTGAGGACTGCGATGACAATTATCGTCCACTCATTTCCTTAAGGGCAATAACGTCAAACGTAATTATTGGATTTGATGTAATCGTATACGACGCTCGTCCATGGAACGCAATACAGACTCGAGAATATAATCATATGCTACTCACGTCCGTACAACATAATATAGCTGGGGTTTTTTATTTTTTTCGTTTTTATTAATTTTTAATTATTATTTTTAGTTTTCTTTTTCAGTTATTTTATTTTAGTTTTTTTTTTCTAGTTTTTTTTTTTCTTTTTTCGTTTTATTTCCAGTTTTTTTCTATTTCCAGTTGTTTTTTTTTACTTTTGTCGTTGTATTTTTTTAACTCGTTTTGGATCATAACTCGTTTTGGATCTTGGATCATAACGAAATTTGAATCTTTGATCATAAGTTTTGGAACATAAAACATATTTTAGTTTTAATATTTTTGGATCATGTATATCTTTTTGATATTTTGATAAGTTTTGATTCATAAAATAATTAGTTGATAACAGTTTGAATCATAAAACATATTTTGGTTCTTAATATTTTTGGATCATGTATATTCTTTTGCTATTTTGATTAGTTTTTTACTTAAAAATATAAAAATGAACACTTAAAAAACTTTTTCTACAAAAAATTCTTTTTGCAAACTTACTAATATAATATCTACAATGATCCCTTAATTTTTCATAATTTTTGGATATTTTGATTTTTCATGAAAATAAAAAAATAATTTTTTTTTTTCAAATTTTCATGATGGTGCTTGTTTTGTAGAGAATTAAATTTTAAGAATTTTGGTGTTTTCAGAATTTTATTTACAAAAAGAAAAAAGTTATGGCAAAAAACAAAGTTGGTAGAATAAAAAAAACTCAACAAACGAGATTGTGACAAGTGTCGTAATGGGGTGGGGTAGTCGATCAGATTAATATATTACATTTCTTAATTTGTCTTATCCACCCATTAGTTTTAATTTTTAGATAACTAGCCCACAATCTTTTAAAATGTGTCAATTTTTCACGATAAATCTTAGCCACCCATTTTTCACTTGATCCTATATATATATATATATATATATATATATATATATATATATATATATATATATATATATATATATATATATATATATATATATATATATATATATATATATATATATATATATATATATATATACTAGCGGCATACCCGCGCGATGCGGCGGCGGCGAATAATTTCTTGCGGCGAGTATATTCGAATGTCGATTAGTTTCTTGTAGTAGGATTTTTTTATGCAACATAAATATGCGAAAAATTATGAAGTTGTATTATTACTGGAGAAACATACGTCGAAGCAAATTTCACCCAAAGGTTTTAAAAAGAACCTGTCATATTCAAAAGTTTTTGAGGTACTTGCACGATGTTGCAGCCGAAAAGTTCGTTCCGACGAATAGTATCATACGTCAGAATTTGCTTCTAGCTAAGCCCTTTTATAGGACTTTTTGCTAAAAAATGATATCAAACAACATAAATATATACAACGCCTATACATGTACCATGTTACATATTATTAATTTGTTTTAAATATTTCAAAATACATGATGATAAAGTGTAACAAAAATAAATCAGATTACATGATTGCTTAAAATAATAGAAAAGGTGTAGTTAGTTAAGAATCCTATAATATGTCGGCCACCAATCAACACACGTATCACTAAACACTCATTCAATTATTCGAAGGGTATCATGAATCCTCCGACCAGTTCTCCGACCAACGACTCCTCTTACGGTTGCAAATCCTCCATCCTTAGCATCATTCGTCCATCCTTAGCTCCGACGGGAAGCACGATCTGATACCCTACCGTTACAGATCTGGTCCTCCGACCAGTTCAAGGCCATTGGCATCCAATTCCGTCAGGTATGCTACTGATTTGTTCTTAGGAACCTGCTACGGATTATCTGCCTCCGAATCCTTTTGTGAGTTCATTTATTTCTGATTTTATGAGCTTAATTTGATGAGGAGGAAGCAGATGTTATTTCTCTTTTAGATTCCTTTGGTTTTTGTTAATGGAAATCGATTCCACCCTTTTAATTGTAGATATTATTGTGTTTCTTTACATCCCAATGCATCCATTTTCTTAATATGACTTCTATTGAATAAATCGATTCCACCCTTTCAATTGTAGATATTATCGTGTTTCTTTACATCCTAATGCGTCCATTTTCTTAATCTGACTTCTATTGAAAATAACAGAGATGTTCCGATTGGAACAGATTATTAATAAGTCTGTGTTTACAGACTTTTTTTTTAATTCAGGTCAAATTACATGTGCATTTTATTTTTGAACTAAAGTTATATTCAAGATGAAAAGGAATGGTTATAATTATAAAATATTGTATTCTATGTTAATTTTTAAGTCAGATTCAATTGATGTCTGATTCAATATAAGACAACGAATAGGATGCCATTGCTCCTCAATTATAGACATTTTTAAGTTTCTCCATTTCCAAACACATCCAATTTGGTAAACAAATAAAACATGTTGATGTTTTTGTTAAACCCCGTTGCCCTTTCCTGTTAAGGCCGACCTCATATGATGATTAAAAAATGTTTTTAGTTAATGAAACATAAACGGTGATAACAATTCTGAATTTGATGTATATTATTTTTTCAAAGTTTCTAATATCACTTTTGTAGATCTTAAAACAAAAATGGCTAAAAAGTATCTAAAGAATGATAACAGTCGCATCCTTAGCAAGAGGTTTCTTATTTCAGTTTTGTGGATCTTGATTCATACCTGAAACAACAATAGCAAAAAAGTTACAAACTCCAAAAGCCCAAAAAATACAAAACCCTGCAAACAGACTTTTGTAATAACAGTATTTGTGTGCATAAATGAAATTCACATTATTTAAACCATGGCTAGAAGAAATTACTAACTTGATAATGTTGTGCAGAATCAAAGAGGTGCAAAATCAGAAATTATTGAGATAATGTTCTGCAGAATCAAGGAGACAGTTCACAATTTTTTGGAGAAAGAAAAGAATGGAGTGAAGAATTGTGTTTAGGAATTCTTGATTTTATAGTGTAATTTTAGAGGGAATGAAATTTTAAATTGGTGATCCATGTCAAAATTTCAGATTCATTTTCAGCCATTGATTGCTTAGAAGCAATCTATGGTTATTAATTTTTACATTATTCATTTTTATTAAATATAGAAAGTGTAATTGTTGCATAAAGTTGTTGTACTACTTAATTTTAAGATATCTGTGCATAATATGTTTGTACATATTATATATGCATTATAGTATACTAGGTGCGTACCCGCGCGATGCAGCGACGGCAAATAGTTTATTTCGACAAATAGTGTACGCTAGCAGTTAGTTTTCTTTCGGTATGTTGTTTCACGTTGAAGATAAAAATACGTTGTTAAATCGGATTGAAATGAAAAATACGTTGTTTTGTGGTTTAAAATAAAAGTAATTGTTTTACATTACACATAAACATGAGTTTTTTTGAACATCCAACATAACATTATAACAAAAGGACGTTGAATGGGGGAAGGGGTAGGGCTAGGGATAGGTGGATTAATAATATATTATTTGGACAAATGATTTCAACATATTGTACCTTAAATAGTTTACATTTGTTGAATTATTTTTTTTTAGGATTAGTTCCTTTCAAGCATGCCATATTCTTGTTGTATATTTGTTGCTTGACCAAAAAAAATGAAAGATGACGATGATGAAGCAGACATTTAATCGTGTCCGTGCAAAGCGGCGTCCATGATTAGCTTCATTTCGGTTCATAGCTTCATTTCGGTAAAAATGTCATGTTACAAAGAATATGTCTCTATGCATCAAAGTATTTGAGTGATAATTTTCTTGATTTGAGTTGGATTATTATAGATTTTAAATAAGATAAATAAAAAACATATAAAGTAATTGATTGAGAACATAACTGAAAACTAAAATCTTTAACATTGCATCAAAACCTCAATCTCACAAAATTATATTGTTTTTCGCTTTTAGATCACATCAGCGTTTCATCTTCTCTTTTTACCAAAGCATTCACCGGAGACCGTATCAAGACAATATGACATATAAAACCCATCGCCAACAAACTCTCCGCCCACCCATTGTAGTTGTGTTAATTGCTGGTATTCATCAAAGTTCATGAAAGTTGTAGCAAAAATGAAAATGCGAGTCTGTTAAGAAAATCCAGAACGAAATAATAAAAACAATTTTAAGTATCTATTTTTGAATTTGTCTCAATGGTATAGTAGATTAAAGTTTAGTTATATAATCAATTATACTCTCATTTCATCATAATCTATACGAACGATTTTTGTTAGCCAGCTTTATTCAAATCTATTTTTTTCTTAAATATTCAAACATTTTTTTAAAATATAAGTTCATATTTATCGACAATTACTAATATGTATCTAGTTCCATAATACAAATTTATCGTTAAGACTTATTGATTTTATTATTAAAATACATCGTAACATGTTAAAACATACGTAAAGAATTTCACTTTTCAAAAAATCATCAAAATTTACAACAATCATCCTCATACATTAGATCCTTCTTGGTTTTAATTTTACACATTTCAAATATGTATTATACATAGATGTTAAAAATAAAAATAAAAACAAAATATCGTAAATCATTATTCAGTTATTTTGGTTGAATAGATCTGAAAACCGGCTGAATAAAAACAAAATATTGTATATCATTATTCATATGTAATTTTCTTGAAAATAACAAAAAAAAACTCTATTTAATCTCAATATTTTTTATTTTCGAAGCATTCATATGTAATTTTCCTGAAAATAACAAAAAAAAAACTCCATTTTATCTCATGAGTTTTTATTTCGGCAACTTCCATGATTAAGTGATGCTTTGAGTATTGAAAGTTTGAAACCCCAAGTTAGACCCAATGCTTTTTAGCTTTTGAAAAGTATTTGTACCGACAAATTTTCTTCTCCTTAGGAAAAGACAAACATGTACAGAATAATTGTTTTAATTTTTATTGACATCAAAGCACAAAAATTGGACGAATCAAACAACCCAACACATTCCCACATTATCTTTTGGTTCTTTGTGCTAGTAATTCGGACAGGACCAAGAGTTTTCCTCATAAGTTTGGGGAGTCAGGTGTGATCGGTGCTGTAGTGTCTTTTGTTGGGACCTGGACGTTTCTACCCATGGTGCTGGTGTAGGTTATATTGTCTATTTCTATATACCTTCCTGTAATTAGTTAGTGTAGTGTTATTGTGCATAGTTTTTATTTCATAGATGCAGGTCTAGATTTCTTGCTGCTTTGTAACCGTGTCGGCTGCAAGCTGGTCTCTTTTTTCTTTTATTTTAATAAAGGCTGTTGTTCAACAAAAAACTTACAAACACAGAGCATATAATTAAATATTAGAACCTTCATACATGAACAATACCTAAGGAAAACTCTATTTGAAAAATAACCATATAAGTTTAAGCATAAGTTCATTTATATACTTACAAAAATCAAATCACGTTAAATGAGCGTTAGGAACAAAACTAAAAAAAACTAATCTTTGGAATGCAAACAATTACTTGAAGATCCAATAGTCAAAAAAATTTACAATTACAAAGTAATCTCTCCCTCTCTCCATAAACGCATGCCGCTTTATGACCTTTGGAAACAACATCAAATTAATTAGCTTCTTCTTGGAAATAAAAAAACTCTTATCACAAAGCTTAGAAAACGACATCTTAACTAACTACAAAACTATTAACTTTTCAGATTACATCAAACAAATTTACTTGCATGTAAACCCCTCAAATTATTTCATATATTTAGATACCCTTTTCCAGTTTAAGTTAAATGTTACATCAAGCACTCTGGATCCTCTATCAGACAGTCACAGTTCATGAAAAACTCTCTTCACAAATATCACTGACAAATCACAACAAACATTGAAAGCCAGGATATTAAAGGGTAAATTTATAATTAAAATACCGTTAGAAGACTGGGTCATTTGGTGTTTACCACTAAACATTTTAAATCTTGTCAACAACCCAAAAACAAAAACATAATAAAGAGATATAACAAAATCTGTATCATATTCCAGAAAGAAAAAATCGTAGGGCAGAGTTTAAAACCAATTTGCATTCTGATCTGGAAGCGTTTTTCAATAACAGAAAATAAAGATAACTTAAAAATCAACAACAATTTCGTATGAAAAAAATTCACAGGTGACAACTACATGTGCTACATAAACGTCAATACTAAAAGCCATTTTCCTCACCATTTGCATCAGTCTTAGCCCCCTGATTTGCTACAGATACCTTCGACAAATAGAGATAGAGCTAGATTAAGTTTAGAGATCCAAAAGTTCTAATCATCGTAAGAAGAAAAAAAACATGTAACAATAATCAAAACAGTTAATTTCTAAAAAAAATTAGATGTTAGAGAGTTTGTGAAAACAGGGGCGGTGAAGAAAGAGGCCTTGATAGCGCTTCCAGATAGAAGAAGAACATGCAAATGCGATGATGGTGGTAGTGGTGTGATATCTAAGGTTTCATGATAATATGGTGACACTTGCAAAGGTAGGAGATGATGGTAACAACAACGATGGTAGTGGAAGATGGTGATGGTGAGTGAGGTTAGATGCAGTGGTTGTTTGATGGTCGACTTCCAAATCCACCACTGGAGTTTGATGGTGAGTGCGTAGGAGCAGTGGCGGTCCGCTTGAGTAGCCGTGGTGAGGGGTTAGCGATAGTGAAAGTGGTGATGACTGATAAACGGGAACGGGGGTTAGGGTTTTAGAGTGAGAAAGGAGAATCTGGTTTTAGAGAGATGGAGATCTGAAGAAAGGAGCAAAATTCAAAATTTCCACAAGCAAATTCAAACCTTGATATTGCTCGGTTCTCATAATAAGAAAAAGGAAGAGAGGTAAAGAAAAAGCAATTTTAGTCGTGGGTTTTAAAGTGAAACCCTTTGGAGTACTCTCATTTGCGATCCGTGTGGTTTAATTTAGGCCGTCGATTGTTTGATAAATGCAAATGTATTAACGGAATGGATTGATGACATGTCAATGATCCATGTGAAGCGGTTCATATAATCAATTGTGTTTGTCCGCCTTTTTCAATTAAAGTTTTCATCCATCCGTGTGGTTTATGAAGTTCCTTCGTGTTTTTTCAATTTCTAACTGAATGTGCATATATTTGTAGTACATCATGTATAAAAATTAGTATATTATGTATCAAAACTTGTACTATCTTAAAATTAAGATCTTAATGCATTGATAGGTTGTAATTTATATATGTATTATATAATGGTATAGATATATATATATATATATATATATATATATATATATATATATATATATATATATATATATATATATATATATATATATATATATATATATATATATATATATATAAGTTCAAATGAGACCATGTAAATTTTGTGAGACCGGGAGACTCAATCCGAGCCACTCATTTTAGCGATCAAAAAATAAAAAAAAAATTAAAATAGGCTAAAATAATGAGAATTTTCAAAAAAAAATTCTACTTAATTTCGCTACTTATACAATCTAAAAAAAATTAAAAAAGAAATTTAAAAAATAAAAAAAAATCGAAAAAAAGCTGGAAAAATCAAAAAAATATTCTATTAGAATGTTGCTGGATGTTGCATATTCTAATAGAATGTTACACAAACTAGTGTAATATTCTACTAGAATATGAAAAAACGCTAATTTTTTTATTTTTTATTTAATTTTTTTAATTTTTTTTGAATAAAAAAATGACGAAAATAATAAATAAATATATTTTTTTTTCAAAGTTTTTCATTTATTTTGCATTTTTTAAGTTTTTTTTTTTGTTTTACACCCAAAATGAGTGGCTAAGAATGCGTCTCTCGGTCTCACGAAATATAATGGTCTCATATGAACCTAACCCTATATATATATATATATATATATATATATATATATATATATATATATATATATATATATATATATATATATATATATATATATATATATATATATATATATATATATATATAGTCCCGGCTGTAAGAACCCGAAAATTTTGGTAAAAGTCATAAAATAAATATATGCGAAGATGGGTTTGAACGAGGGCGTAACGGTACAATTGTCAAAAAAGGGTAAAATGGTCATTTGGCACACAAATGACTTTTATGTAAAGGAAATATAATTATGGGGTAAGAATGAAAGAAAATAAAACTTATAATGTTTTAAAAGAAGTCTTTGTGCCATTTTGGAAAAAATGGAACTTGAGGGGCTAGATTGTCATTAGTGCAAAGTGAGGAGGTATAAATAGGAAAACATATCTGCACTCTCCTCACTGTGAACTCATTTCAGCTACGGGAGAGTTCTAAAGAGTGCCAAGAGACCGATCTTTGAGAGTTGGAGGAATTGAATGAAATTCACTTGGAATTGAAGAATTCCAAGCCTTCCAAGGTTATTAAACTTGTTCTTAGGGTTGTTTAACCCATTTCGCGTGAGTAGGTTACTGTAGCTTCGAAAATTCAGTGGCTAGAGGAGGATTATCATATGATTCCTAGCCTTAACTTGTGTCTTAATCGCTATCTAAATCTAGTTTAACCATTGAAAGTGTTAAAAATCAAGAAAATGAGAATTTGAGCTCAAGAACGCTAACTAACGAGTTTGTAAGAACAAGTTGGTTTTATTGGTTCTTGATAAGTCTAATATTCCATAATAGAAGTAATAAATCATTCCAAGTTGATAAATTTGAGTAATTTCAGATTTTGGGTAAAAATGTCAAAAATGGAAATTTTTGGAAGAAACTTGGAATCCATGATTCCATGGTTTAAAAACAAGTAAAAGTAGTTGGTTTATGTTTCTAATCACATCTTGATCAGTATCCAACATATGGATAACTTAAAATCAAGTTTGGTGATTTCATGTATAATTAAACCCTAGAAGTTTGAGTTTAAGATCAAAATGTTAATTTGACATAAAGAGTTGGTTAAAATGAGTCATCAATGATGTTTAAGTATGAAGAAACCATTAGAAGTGGTTTCCTAAGAGTTTCAATTAATAAAATGAAAGTTTGAACAAAAAACTGAAATTTGTCGGGTGGAATGGAATTGGTGATTCCATGAATGAAACCCATGGAAATGGTTAATGGAAATCATGAAATGGTAATTAACAAAGTGTGTTTTGGGTTGTAAAAACCTTAAATTAAATCATCCATTGGTTATATACGTATATGGACAGAAAATGGACAAAACTAGACTTTAAAATTTCAGTTGATATGCATATGAGCTTCCTTAGAGCTCTTGTGACATCATATGGTCTTAATCATTAAGTCATGGACTAAATAAGACCTAATATAAGTGAAAACATGTTCTTAACATAATAAAGGGTCAATAGAACCTATGGTCAAAATTTAGTGAAGTTTGGAGTTAAAACGAGTCTGATACATGACTTTTAGTGCAAAATTCGAAGTTTGAAGGGCCTGGGAGAGTTACACGACCGTGTAACTATTATGGGTAAAGTTACACGGCCGTGTAACCCTCTGGTGAGGGGTAAAGAGCCTATTTTGCCCCTAGACATATAGCCTTGGTCTCCAATTGATCCCATAAGTGTTATAGAGCATGAAAACATGAAAAATGAGTCTAAATTGTGTATGTGACTTTCCAAGGGTATAATGGTCAATAAAATGTCATTTAAATGATAAGAAGAATAAGTAAAAAGGTGTGCTAAGGGATGAATATCACAAAAATATTGTGATACGAGTCTAGTGGAACATAACAAAGTAGTCCTTACATGTTAAAGTATAATGTGTTATTAATAAAATATGAATAAACGTTCTAGGTGCTTAAGAAGTAACAGATCAATAAACGGAAAGGACACGGAAGGGTGTAGCCATAGTTAGACTTCTCTAACTAGTCAAGGTGAGTACATGCAGTATTTTTACCCATTTTGGGGTACATGGCAAGTAAGTGTATCAAGATTTCTTATGAAATTTCTATATGTGAAATTATATGCAAGAGTATTATTTCTAACTTGTTTGTGAAAGTATAATATAATATTTGAATTTATGTTTGGTCTATGAGCCAACTAAGTGAAGGTATGTTTTGGCCTATGAGCCGATTACGTGAAAGTATGTTTTGGTTATAAACCATATATGTTTTCAAGTATGAATAAGCATATAGCCACAAGATGTTTAAGAAGTATGTTTTGGTTACAAACTGTATATGTTTTCAAGTATAAATGGGCATATAGCCATAAGATGTTTGGAAAGTATGATTTGGCATAAAGCCTAAAATGTTATAAAGACATGTTTAAACATATGATTGATATGTGATGAAAGTTATAAATTTGGCATTTAGCCACAAAGACAGAAAATGAAAAAGTTTGGCACTTAGCCACTATTTATATGTACTTGAGTAATGTTCAAGTAAGCAGAAAGTATTTTGGATGACTGGTAATTGTAGCAAGCAGCGTTAGTAAGGGAACTATGTTCCTCCTACCCGGGTTAGGTATGGAGTCTACTGGGGAAAAAGCCCCATCGCGAAGTAGACTGCCTAAGCAACTTCCATGGTGAGGATTGATCCGTTCTTTCTAGCCGTAGAGACTTGGGGTATCACTTATGGTGATTAAAGCCCTAAGTATAAAAATCCAGCAAGCTTATAAAACCAGTCAAAGAAAGTAAGAAAGATGCTATTTTTGCAAAGTATGTTATGAAATGATTTTGAGAAGTAAATAGTTATAGTATGTTGCTACTATAAAGTTTTAAAAGATGTTATTTTTGCAAAGTATGATATGAAATGATTTTGAAAAGTAAAGAGCTATGATATGTTACTACTATAAAGCTTTGAAAGATGTTTTATGTTATAAGTTTTATAAAAAGGTTGGAAAAAGAAGTTAAATGTTTGAGTCTAAAACTCATGTAACTCACGAGACATTATTGTCTTACGTATTCTACGTTTTGCCATGTATTCCAGGTTAAAATGATTTGCTATAAATGGGATGAAGTTTAGCCGGAGTGGAGCTCGAGTTAGCTCCTATCTTGGACGCAAGGTTTAATCCTTTCTTGCTTTCTATGGTTAGTTTTGGTATGGATTTGTGACACCCACTGTTTTTAAGCATGTAAATTATCGGTTTTTGATAAACCGTATTTTTGTATTCATGTATTTATACGAAAACCATAGAATTTTGCAAGCAGTAGAAATGGGTTGTTACACCGGCCCAAGGCATGGCGGTGTGGGCGACGCCCCAGGGCAGCAACCATCATGGGGGCATAATTTTCACTCGCATTCCATGGTACTATTATCGTTCGTCCCAATTCATATATTGATTGCAGAATCATAGGCGGTAATCGCTAGCGCTATTACAAAAATTAGATACGGAGGCCGGAGAATGTAGACCATAACGTAGAAGACGAAGAGACTACTGACTTATCGGGTACTGAGTTTTAGCTGATAATCACTTATTCACGTGGTCACTGCCTGATTGAAGAGTTCTAATGGCTCCAAGAAGATGGATTTTAGATACCAAAATATCAATCTATTGTCGAAATTGCAATGGTAACTCCCTAACTTGTTAAAAAGGATTTACATATTTTTTTTAGGCAAAATGACATTGAAGCCCAATGAACTTTTAGATTATGGTTTAATAGGTTCCTCAAGTTATTTTCTTGCTTTATAGGGGTACGAACTCAAGTTTGACCTCTTCATTTAATCCTTTAACCCATTTTAGCCGTTATTGTGCCACACAAGCAGATAAAATCTAACGTGGCATGTGACATGTACCTATACATGGCATACGGCATGCAACATCGATGACGTGGCAGTTTAAACACTAAAATCATGTTCTTAGTTACCGATAATCATTCAACGTGACCACAAAATCGACCCTAGTTCGTATTCAGATCGATTTTGATTTCAAACACAAAATCGAACTCAATACAAAAGGGATCGAAAACCTAAACTGCAAAATCAGAACTCAATAACAAAATGCCAAAAAAACCCAGAAATCTTGAACATACCCAAAATCAAACTCAATTCGTATTCAAATCAATCTTAGACACGAAGTCACTTCTGCTCGATTTGTCAACATGACACTAAAATCATGTTCTTAGTTACTGATAATCATTCAACGTGACCACAAAATCGAACTTAGTTTGTATTCAGATCAATTTCAAACACAAAATCGAACTCAATACAAAAGAGATCGAAAACCTAAACTGCAAAATCAAAACTCAATAACAAAATGCAAAAAAAACCCAGAAATCTTGAACACACCCAAAATCAAACTCAATTCGTATTCAAATCGATCTCAAACACAAAGTCGCTTCTGCTCCTTCTCAATCTCCGCCGTCGCTTCTTCTTCTATGAAGAAACCTACCGCCGCCGGCTTTGCTACCGCTGCGTAATCCGTTCCGGTAGTAGTGGGTGATGTCTCCGATCTCCCTCTCTTGAATCTTTCTGTGTTGTCTTAGATTTCAAAATCATGCATACGTGTGTGCGTTTCTTCCCCTCCTTATTCCAATTTGACGAATGCATATAAAGGGAAACAAAAACGGGGGCACGCTAGGTTTCTTATTTTGAAAGAAAAATACCTAAATTTCCTTGCTTAAAGACTTAGTGACATGGCATTCTCTATTAATGTGATGGCACAATTTTTAAATGATGTGGCAGTCTTCATTGATGATTAGGCAAATGTTTACCGGATTACCTCTTCAAATATTTGATAATGGCTTTTTTATCACATCAAAATAGACTTTGTGTCCCTAGAAGACAAAAAAAAAACTTGAGGGACCTTTTAAATCAACAACCAATAGTTGGTTGGGCTACAGTGTCATTTTGCATTTTTTATATGTGATAGTCTCTGACTCACACTCTCTTTTATTGTTTCTCAATTCCCACTCTGATTAACTCTAGAATCTCATTTTGCCTATCTATCTGAATTGGAAATTGGAAACCGGAATCAGAAGCATTTAACTTACAAGGACCGCCTTTCACGGATTCACTGAACCAGAATTGGTAATTTCATCACAACTCATGCCCTCAACCTCTCTCTAGTTTGAAATTGTTTTTTGCTAATTAGGGTTCGTTTGTTTTTGTTTGCTGCTTGCTTTCTGTGTTACAATTCTTTAAAAATCGGAGGCATTAGTTTAAGAGTTTAAATCAATACAGTAATACTTGTTGTCAAAATGCTTTGCAATAATTTGCTTGTCTTTGTAATTGATAATAGAGTATATAATTGTTATTAGAGTAATTTCAATGCCTTTTACATATGAAAAATAAATAAATGAAAGACACAATATTTGTTACTACAAATCAGTTTACTAACCCACTGCATATTTTTTTCTTTTTGCTATCAAAATGCTTTGCAATTTGGAGGATTGGAAGTCTTAGCAAATGTTAACAACGATAGGATAATTAATGTTTTTTTTTTTTTTTTTTTTGCTTCAAATAACACATGAATACATCATTTAGGTGATGTTCGAAAGTTTTAATTTGTATGGCTGCATATCTTTTGAGAAAATATATGTTGCATTTTTGGTTTAATAAAACCATGTTGTATGTAGGTTTGGTACAACTGTAGGGGCATTATCAAATGTTCTTGCCCAAGGGCATGAAATACCGATGGACCGGCCCTGGTCACTTTACATAGTAGGGCCAGATGGAACATATTTGTTCCAATAATGGTTGATATATATCTTTAGAGAGTTTTACTTAACCAGATTTCCACTAGAGCCAACTTAAGGTTAGACGTTAGACACATTGACTTGCATTCGACATTGTGCCCTTGTTGCCCGTGTCATAATGACCAGGTTGAAGACGTTGACCGTGTTTTCCTTTGGTGTAACTTGGCACGACAACTTTGGTCTTGAGTTAGTCGATGGGTGGATTATGTATTTCCGATTTTTCGTTCCTTAATAAATATGTTCCTTTGGGTGAGCATGCCAAATTGAACCATACGAACGGGTGACACTTGAAGCTGTTTTTATGACGACCACAAGAGTTCTTTGGACTTGTCGCAACACTATAGTTTTTGCCTCCAAGAAGTGCCGCAGGAAAGACATAAAAAATTATAGTCGCTTTTTCTTTTAATTGATTTTGTCATAGGATTTTTAAAAGGGTTAATAACATAAAAACCACTGTAGTTTGCTCAAAATTCTGGTTTAACCACTATATTTTTTTTGTTCCATAAAAACCACCCATACTTTCAAAAAATTCCATATTGACCACTGGTCATTTTATTTTATAACTTTTAACGATTATTTTCATCGAAATATTATGTGAAAGGTTTCATATCGACATTTGAAGCAAATATTGGAACTTCATTGTAGTGAAAATGATACATAAAGTTTTCTACATGTGATTTTGGTTTTCGTAAGTGCAGCTTTTCGGCCACGTTGTAAATGCATAGGGTGTCCAAATGAATCCACTAAATTTTGAATGCGACGGGGGTAAGAAGTGTTCCGAGTTTGCGGCATAAAATCTTGACTTTTATTTGTTATAGTGGTCGCAATGTATTTTTTTGAAAATACGAGTGGTTTTTACGAATTCTTTTGAAAGTATTAGTGGTTTTTTTAGAAAAAAAATAATACAGTGCTCAAAGCCAATTGTGATTCCTGGTTGCAAAACCCAATTTTGCCCTCCATTTTGTAATTGGTTCTTCTTTTGTAGCTACTATCTATCTTTTTTCTTAATATATTTAAGTCGTTCCAGAAAAATAATAATAATAAATAAAGAAATTGGAAATTAGTCGTTGGCTAATTGAATTGCTAGAAGAAAAGGACAATGAAAATCCTCCTTCTAGTCGAATCCTAAAAAAGCCCAAATATAGGTCGGTCCTAAGATTGTAAAGAAAAGCCCAAAATTCCCGTGGGTTAGCGGTCCAAATGTACATCTCTATCTATCGGATCACTATAGCCTTATACGTCGCCGTTTAACAAAAAATATTAAAACGACGATGTTTTGTAGCATAGACAAAACTGCGATATTCTATTAATCAACAAAAACAAAAGGAAATATTAAGAAAAATTGAGATAGGAAACTAAAACACAAAAGATATGAAAGCCTATCGAGTTTTGCAAAGGTCATTGAAGGCGAAGTACGGTTACGTGAAGTCGCGACTTGTACTACAAAGGTCTATATGTACTAGCGTTGAGGTTTCACTTAATTACAGATAACCCCCTCATGTTCTTGTTATAGACGCTCTCAGTCCCTTAAGACTGACTTTGTTTGGGTTGTGTTTAAAACTCAATGCTAAGGCACTTCAACAACTTCATTCTGAGCCATGAGTGGGTCTAGCAACTTAAAGTGATATCGGGTCAGTTCCTATCTAATTTTTATTAAATTTGTAATTATATTGTAGTACAACATAGAAGAAAATTAACTAATAGTTTTGTGGATTTTAAAATTATAAGTATGTTAATATCGTGTGTTAGGATAACTTGTATATTAATTTACAGTTATATAGTCGCCTAATGGAGTAATTTGTATGTTGGATTCTTACAATAGTAAATGTATCTAAAGTGTAAATAGTCGTTCACTCGTGAAGTTGATGCTAATTGTGCACCAAAATTTACAAGCTTCTATGCGTCAATTCACAAGTTTATAGTATCGATTCTCAAATTGATACACCAAATCTATAAACTTATGAGTTTATATATGATATTCATAGACATATACATAAGGTTCATAAGATTATGTATCGATTCTCAAATTAATACACCAAATCTATAAACTTATATATGATATTCATAAACTTATACATGAAATTCACATGCTCATCCAAGGCATATAATCACCTCTTTAATAGACATAATTGTATCATTAACTCATTTTCATGAATTTATGCTTTGTATTCTTCTATATTCATCACTAAATGTATAACAGCTGTAGACAATAATTTTCTGCTTATTTATTAAGGGAGCTGATTAGTTCACAATACTTTTTTGTCATACACAACAATTTATGTTTTATATGAGTTGTATAATATGCATAAAAACATGTTATTCAGGGTCGGTCCGTTGATTTTGAAGACCCTACAGAAATAGTAAAAATGGGCCCTAAATATAATTTTTTTAACAACAAAACTTGTGAGGGATTAGCAACGAAATTGAAGGAAATTGATTTTACAATGAATTAGAGAGATATTGGTAAAGGATAAGTCATTTGAGATGTCTTGCCAAAGGGCTTCGAGTCCAGCAGCATCAAGTGTTGCCCTCCCAACTTGAGGTAGAGGGTTCAAGTCTCGTATGAGACATATGTGGTATTAAGGTGTAATTTAGGAATATGAGTATGTTAGATTGTCGTTCTAAAAAAATAAAAATAAAAAATTTGAGATGTTTTTTCTTGCAATGGAAATATTGTCAATAATGCATCGCAATTGTTTTTGTGACTAATTGCTTACGGATTTTTCTGTCACTAATATACTAAATGTAAAAGAAAATTTCTGGCCCTCTAGATGACATGGGCTCTGTACGGATTTTTTTTGTGAACTTATTATGTATAATTATAAATAGGGATATTTTTGACTATTTCTAGCCTTAGAGGGGCCAAACAGAAAATGTAGAGCATCAACGCAGGACAATGTACTAAAGTACAACGGATGTACTACAAATGATTGTCATGGTCTATTAATAACAAATTTCATGCGTGATTTTAAACCGTGCCATTAACAACCAATCCATATTTTTCTGAGGCTTTTACATAAGTCAAGGTAAATATAGTGTGTAGATGGAGATGTGAGGGTAGACAGGGACGAGACGGAGCCCGAAAAAGAAAGATGGATACTTAAAGACAGTATTATAGTCTTTTCCGTGCACTGCCTCTTCCCTGGCTATCCTTTTTTCTCTCTATACATATGTTATTTTATGTATTTTTATTAGATATTACCTAATTTTTATATATTATTAAGTTGTGTATGTTAATTAACCAAGGATCATCATTTTGATCGATCACGCTTTTTTGTCAAAGGCATTTGATGATACTCTTTTAATTATCGTGGCATTAGGTTATCCACATTAACTAGATATATACTCTTATCTCAATATATTGCAGTCTAATGTCTTTCTTCAAATGGTATTTTGAAAATAAACTTTAAATAGTATCTAACTATATAAAATCTGTTTTGTTTCTTGATCATGTTTTTTTATATTATATAGACAATGTGTAATTTTTTGGTTGAAAATAGACAAATTGGTCTTTTTATTTATTTATTTTTTTCATAATGGGTATAATCATCTATATCATGTTGATGGTAACATGGTATACATATATATAGGCGCAAAAAGTTGTGAAAAACTATTTTTGTAAAAATTAAATGGTAGAAAACAAAGTACAAAAAACATGTAAAAGTAGTTGTACAAAAAAATTGAAAAGATATTAACTTTGAGAAAACATAAACTTCGTAAAGTGTTTGGAAAAAATCTTAAAAAAAGTTATGAAAACGAAATTTTGGAAAATAAAATCATAAAAAGAATGGTGAAAAAAAATATAAAATAGCTTGCCAAAAGGGTGCATTATAAAGAAACTAAGATTTAAAATATTTAAAAACAGAAAACAGAAAAAAAAAACCTAAAAACGATGATAAAAAACTAAATTTGCAAAAAACAAATTTAAAAAAGACAGAGGTGCAATAAAATAAAAGAATTTACTATTATTTTTCAAACAAGGAAAAAATTGATAAAGTATTATAAAAAAAAAGTTAGACAGAAATCCTAAAAATAAATAAAAGTTGTGAGAAACTATAAAAAAAATAAGTTGCTGAAATCAAATTTATAAAAATTAGAAATTGGTCCAATTTGTATATAAATAAAAATGACTTTATACTAACATTTCAAAAATAATTCCAAAAATGGATTCAAATGTAAGAAAAGATAATATGGAAATTAAAGCACAAACAAATTAATGTTTGGCTAATAGAATACGGAAATAAATAGTAGGGCAATAAATCGCAAATAATCCTAAAATGGGTGCAAAAGTAAAGAAATAAATAATATGGGGCTAAAAATGCAGATTAACCTTTGACATAAAATATATAAAATAAAAATGACATGAAAATAACAGTACAAATAAAATAAAAGTGACAGAAAAAATAAATAAAAACATAAAACTTCAGTTAAGCTAATGAAGAAGAATCGATGCCTACTTTAGCTTCGGCCAACTCATTAGAATATTCCAAGTTTTGATTAGGCTAAACGACATCTCCTTGTTTGTGAGACGATATTTCTCAAGAGCTCTATCGAATATATCGTCGTCTTTTCCTAATTTGTTGATAGATTGTTGAATATGTTGTTAAACTTTGATATCTTCGAGTTCAAATTCTCTACTTGCTATTAAGTTGATGTTTTGTGTGATATAGTTCAAAGGCCACTTGTGTATTGAATTTTCCTTCAACGCGGTTCCAGAAGTTGTTGACTCGTAAATCGTCAATATTGTCAATGCAGAGTCCGCTTTTTAGGAATACAGTGGGAGGATGATGGATCCATTCTGTAGGGTTTTGTTGAGTTAAAAACAATCTTTTTGCGTAAAACAATTTTAAGCGGCAAACGAAAGCAATTTTAAAATAACTATTATTTTAATATCATTTTAACAAAACTACCAAGAGGATCCAATTACATAATATAGAAAGATTACTTGACAACTATAAGATGTACATAAAACAACATTTGAAGACTTTGATCCCACTTGATTTTGGAGAGTTGATGAAAATGGCAAAAGAACCCAAATAAGAGTTCCTCTATAATGTATCAACCAAGTATATAATTGTAACATTTGAACAAGTTCGTTGGTCATATATGTAAAAAAAAGGAAATTACCCAAATATTAACAAAACCAATAGTTCATTACCCTCCTGTGTCATTACATAATTATATGTGTACACCACGTCAGTTGTGCCTACACCAACCAGTTATAAATGTAAAATGTGAACACTTCAATCAAGTACGTGTAAAAAAAAAAAGTTATCCAAATATAAACAAACACAAAAGATGATTACCTCCTGAGTTATTATCCTTTTAAGAAAAAAACCAAGTAAACTTCCGGTAGCAACTAGTAATGAACTTTTTTTTTTGAATCTAAATATGTAAAAAAGAAAGTTTAAAGTTATTATTATTATTTTTTTTTTGAAAAATATGGAAACATTGATCCTCCTAAGCCATTTTCCGAAGTTAAAGGATTCCTGACTCCCGAGTCCTGATCTCAGTGCTTATGAATTATGATAGCAAATTCACAAACTTCCATCAAGCTCCTGAGAATAATTGATCTTTTGCAGAAAATCTTTGAATGCATTTCTTTATTGGGGATAAGTGGATTAGAATGGTGAATTATACCAACTGCAGAAGAAAGAGATGAAGCAGACATTGCTCGAGTGGGTTTATTTTGAAGAAGGGGAACTCTCCTTTCCGATCAGGTATACACCACTATTAGACCCAATTCGGCAAAAACATATATCTCAATCAAAATGTTTTCTCAACGATTTCTGTCAAGCCCATTGTTTACTTGGGGGTTTTGATCAATGGTTCTTTTCAGTTTCAATTCAATTCCAGATTCGCGTTTGTTCTTCTTGCTCGATTTCAATATGTTCATGGTTCTTTAAATTGTTTCTGGTCTGCGTTCATCAATTTATTTAGGGTTGCAAATGTTAACGTACCTCTTGCCGTTATCCAATCGAACGCATACGGATCATGCAATAGGATTTCATTGATTTTTCCAAAAAATGAAAGGTTAAATTGCATTAATTGGATTGATTAGGGATTTAAGAGGAATTTCGATGAGTTCTTTTACTGGGCATTGCTATAATATAAATATAAATGACACTCAAGGTAAGCTCACAAACATTTTTTTTCTAAATTAAGAATTTCCCTAAATTTTTTGTCTCATTTTTGATTTTGATGTACTTAATGATGATACAAAGATCATGCGGCATCATCTACAGATTTAAACCTTTTTTTTTTTTTTTTTTTTTTTCCAATTTATTGAACTATGAATCCTATAATTGATAGTTGATGTTAAATTTAAACTACAACAGTAGAAATAGAAATGCACTAACATTTATTTTCTTATTATAACATCCTATTTTCGTTTATTCCTATTATAGAATTGTAATTTGAAAAAATAATCAACTATAGCAATGTCATCAAACACAAATCAATTTACACTGCTATTATTGGTAAAATTTTCAAAGTATAATGTCCAATTTAGAAAGTATAATGCCATAATTGGGTTAAAATTTTAAAGCACAGTGGCTTAATAAGGAAAAATTTTGAAAATAAAATGCTTAGATATGAAAAAAAAGAATACACAAATAAATGAAAGTGTATTGCTAATTCTTTCAAGTAGCCCTTGATTTTCCTTCTGGTACATAAATGATACTTTGATGGTGTTTTGTGATTTTTATTCTTGTTAGTCTTATCCTAAAATATGTCTTTTTTTAGTATTGTTACCTATAAAGAAATACACTAAAGAAAATCTCAAATTGTGAAAATATTGAGAATATTGTGAAGATATTCTTTCCTTTTCTTGTATATATGTAATTAATTCAATCAAGGTTTATAGAATCACATATTCATATATATATATATATATATATATATATATATATATATATATATATATATATATATATATATATTAGTTTCTTAATCAAGTCTTTTGAGTCTTCTTTTCTACCATCTCAATCACATTACTTTTTTTATAAAGACAAAAAGAATGAGAGTTTTATTGAACTTATAACTCAACACAATCAACCTTATGAGCTTAAAATTTCAAAAAGAATTAAAGATTTTACTATTTTTTTCTAGAATAATGTAAACCACTAACCAGATTTGTAAAAAAATTCAAAAAAAAAAAAAAAAAAAAAAGGTACCCGCGAAAAGGGAATTTAAAATACAGTAACCAAATTTCTAAACATGGCAAAAGGATATGTTTTTGTTCATTATAAATAGTCTCACACATAGAGGGACCCTAAACATTCTCTTTTTGTCTTTTATTATATTTGCAAAAAATCTAACAAAAAAACTAATATTATGGTTAGACAAAAGGTAGAACTTAAGTTTATAGAAGATGTTCAAAAAAGACGAGTTTCTTTTTCCAAAAGGCGATGTGGTTTGATGAAGAAAGCCCATGAATTATCTGTTTTGTGTAATGCAGATGTTGGTTTAATAGTGTTTTCAGGTAATGGGAGATTATATCAATTTGCTAGTTCCAGGTATATTTCCTTTTTTTTTTTTCTTAATATGTTTTGATCTTTTTTCTTTTTTTTGGTATTATAAAATTTATATATTTTGGGATTTGGAGTATTTGGATGCATTTCAAGTGTTAAAAGTTTTTTTTTTTGCAAGGTGATAATGTTTAGATATTTCTATCTTTGTAGAATGGATATTCCTGTTTGGATTCACTTGCTAAAATTTTATTTATTTTCAAAGATTTGTTCTTTTTATTGTTTTTTTTCTTTGAGTGAAGTTGAAGGAATGTATCTTGAAGGCGGGCAAATGATTTTTGAATTTTTTAAATGCAAGAAATAACAATTTACTTTCATTTATTTGTTATTATTATAACATCCTACTTTCAGGTTTTCTTATTATATCATTATAATCTAAATGATTTATTTAATTATAACAATGTTATTTATATAGTATATATACGAAACAATTTGGTAGATTTTTAAAAGTGTAAAGTCATAATAAGAAAAAAAAATCCCGAAATTACATGCTATAATCCAGTAGAATTTTCAAAGCACAATGCCTTGATATAAGAAAAACTGAAAGTATAATGTTGTAATAGAAAATATTTTAGAAATGAAAATAGGATGTTGTAATACACAAATAAATGAAAGTAAGTTGTTATATCCTTCCGATATATAAAGGCAAATCTTTTTATTAATGATTCTTAAATGTTACACTTTGGTCAATCGTGGCTTTCCCTTTTTTTCACACATAATGCTTATTTATTTATTTATTTTTATATTATTAAATTAAGCAATTTTTTTTTATTGAATTGCAGCATGTCTCGAATAATCACAAGATACAATCTGGCAACCGGTCCATCCACGTCACTAGCGCAATCTGATCTGTCACCCCTTTTGGTCCATATTTCTTTTTCTATTTACTTTTCTTTTAATTCTGCGTTATTATTATTATTATTGAAGCTGTAAAAACCTTTTATATATATCTTATATTTTATTTTATTCTACATTTTGTCAGGCACAACAAGAAGAGGAGATTAGAAGCCTAAAAGAGGAACTAATGACACTGGAATCAGAAAATATGTACGCACCCCTTTTTCTTAACGAAAACATCTTAAATTAAAATTGTTATTCTTTTTAATTGAAATCGAATAATGTAAAGTGAAAAAATGAATGAAAAGTATAAAGTAAAAAAAACAGTAAAAGAAAAACAATAGTCTTACGTTACACTTTTCATTAATTTTTTTTTGAAGGTCACTACTAAAGGAGCTTAATAATCAGCCCATTTGTTATAAGAATGCTAACTTGAAAACCGCACTCACATTGAGGTAATCTTTTTTTTTTTTTTTTTTTTTTCTAAAATTTCTCATTTTCTGATGTTCCAATAAGTATTGTTTGGATAAATAATGTTTAAATGATATGAGATATTGACGGCATATATAAGGATATAGAAAATAATAATAATAATAATAATAATAATAATAAACGGATGCAAATTTGTAAAAAGATAGAACTTAATGGGGGGAAAGCCTTATTTCCTTGTTTTCTAAGTCGTTTTTTGCGCATTAGGTGAAAAAAGAAACGTCTATTTATATCTTACCGGATTAAGTCTTTTTGTTTGATGTTCAGGCCACCGTGTTTCGATGTAGACATGAGGATGCATAGAATTGAAATGCGAGAGAAGGAATTTAGTTCTAATGGAGATGTGACGTTGTGATTCTTTCGTTATTTTTCATTTATAGCTTACCGGATTAAGTCTTTTTTCGACATTTATTTTATGTTAAACATTTTATTATTCATTTATTGATATATGATTATATAATTTCTTTGCCATAGCCGTCGGCGACAAGCGACAACATAGTTGGTTACGAAACTTTTATGTTATCTTGGGTCGAAATTCATCTCTAGGATGTGTATCATTGTCCTCAAAGAAATGGAGAGATCATATGTTGGGAAGACAATTTCCCCTCCATCTGCTTTTGTTGTTGCATCCACTTCATTTTGATGATTAACATTTAGAACGTGTTTGACAAAATTAGCTGGAAGCCGGTAGCGGTAGCTTTTATTAGTGTAGAAGCATTCGACAAAAAAAACTGTTAGTTTTTGGAAGTGTAAAATAATATAAAAATCAAAAGTTAAACGCTAAATCCTCTCAAAAGTTTTTTGAAGTAGCTTTTAGATTAATAGCGCTTGTTAATAATAAAAGTTAAAAGCTTCTGCCGAAGAACGAAACTTTTTCTTTATTCGAGTTTTTTCTTAAAAGTTAGAAGCTCTCAAAAGCTGCGTGTCCAATATGCCCATAGTGTAGACCAAAAAGGTTATCTAGTGTCATGTTCAAGCTAACTATTAAACGTAAACCATTTTTTTAAATAAATATAACTTAAGATTAACTTTTACGCAATTAATTTTTTTTGGAAATATTAAAAGTAATTATGCTATTTTGAAATAAATAAATTATTTATTTTAATATAAAAATAAATAAAAGTTAGATAATAAATATTTTACAATCATCAATCACACTTAATAAAATAGATAAACCAAGTAATACGTTGAGTAGTCGACAAAGTAGTATTCCATCAAACGTGCCTCACTATGTTCCTATTTCCGGGCAAGATAACTCCTTGCTCTAGCACTATGATCTCCTAATGATCATATTTGGTCTACTTATAAGTGAACTCCTTATAACTAGTTCACTGGTGATGTGATTTATTTGTTGATTTTGTTGAATTACTCGTGCTTCTATTCAGCATATTAATTCACATTATTGGAACCTAAATTGGAACTCATTGACGAGTTTTCACTTTGAGATATTTTTCAAAGAGATTAGAAATTCAGAGTTATCGTTAGATATAAAAGTATGTCAATGTTATATTCTATTTATACTAGAAGGATTATGCATTTTGATACATTTTTTTATCATTTTAAATAGATAAGTTATATTCTTCTTATCCGAATAAAACCTGAGCATTAAATAAATAGTTCGAAATGAAGATAACATTAGGCTTGCTAGATGATAAGATGAAACCATTTAGATTCAGATGTAAATTGGGAAAAACTAATGTCTTATAGCTTTGAATGTACATATAATATTGAGAGTCTTCAAGATTCAAAATAAATTTTGAATACAAATGATCCATGATAGCAAATACAAAATCAAAAGAGACTAGATGTAAAGAGTTGAGATTCAATATGAAAGTATGTCGATAATATGTTCTATTATAAACAAATTATGCACTTTGGTATATTTGTTTTTTAATTGAGATAATGTTAGATTTTTAAAATGATAGATTTTATATTATAAATATATATAGCCAAGCTCAAAAAAATGTGATGTGCCATAAAAACAAAAATAAGGAAACTGTAACGCCTCGTTCTCGAGATACTTTAATGAGAGAAATGGAAGGAAAATGGAAGAAAAGTATGTTATTGAGTTTTTTTTTAAGGAGGGGAAGGAAGGAAAAAAAACAACACGTGTTCTCGATTATTTTTAAGGAGGGGAAGGAAAAGAAAATGAATGAAAGATTTGACTTTTTTCCATTAAAATCAATCGCGTGAATATGGGATGGATGATTGAGAGATAAAAGAAAAGAAGAGGAAAGAAATCATTTCTTTTATTCCCTTTCTTTCCTTTTCTTTAATTTCCCTTCAAAATTAAACTTGAGAACGAGACGTAAGCGTTGCTGGTGGATGTGGCCTCGATTGAGAACTTCACATTTTTTTAAATTTTGGTTAAGCTCTCACTATAGGTGTACCAATAACGGACCACCTAACTAAGGATTTTTTGAGTAAATTACAAAAATGGTCCCTGTGGTTGACACGAACTTTCAATAATGGTCCAAAATTTGAAAATCTTACTATAATGGTCATTAAGGTTACGGATTACTTACAACAATGGTCCAAAATCAAGTTACCGTCATTTATCGTCGTTAAGTTTAAAATTACGCATATACGTTGGAGGGTATTATCATATTTTCAACTAGAGGTTGTTGTTTAAAGAGTGGGAGAACGGGTAGTGTTACTGACATCGATTTTAGTCGAAGAATCCAAAAGAAAACCCACTGAGGAGTCCGGTATAATCGTATATCAAAGAAGTACGTTTTTCGATCAAGGATGGTGATGTGCCAATGTGGAACAACAGCCTACATATGCTCGTCTTGGACAAACGAGAATCCAGGAGGAAGGTTCTGGTTTGACCCACTGATGTGTCGTCGTTCAATGATGATTATACCAGGTTTGTTACAGGCTAAACGAAACTTGTTGGGTGAAATAAGCAGGCTTTCTGCACAAGTAGAATCCGCCAGGAAATACAAGATTGCCCTGGTGTTATCTTGGGTTTTCTTCATCTGCTATGGCATGTTCACGATGTTTGAGTAATTTCATCTTTGGATGTTGTCACACCCCCAAACCACGATGGCGGAAACGTCTGAGGGTGGATGACTTCATGAACAGTATCATAACAACGTTTGTACAATAGTGATCAAAGTAAACACATCCATCATATACATAATTGTAAATGTTACAAGAGTTCAAAAGATTGTACGTTTCAAATAAAATTACAACATGATATCAAAATACATAGTATGACGCCATCGCGACCCATCTGTAGTTACCTTATCAATTTCCTGATAATACAAGTAGTTTGGAAGAGTGTCAACATTACGTTGGTGAGTTCATAAGATTTTTGTATGAGAAAATCCATAATCCTTTTTCCTTGTAAAAAGATAATGTTTGAAACCAGAAAATCCAATATTTTCTTATAAATGAGTCGTAGTCTTAAAACCCAAAGATTGTAAATGTATAAGTATTTCTATACTTGAAAATAGTATTACGTAGTTTTATTGTTGTATGAAACAGTGTAAATACATGTTTACTCGCAGACTAATTGTAGTTTTAATTCCATAAAACTCATATGTATAAGTAAACCGTACTTATATTTATATCTTTGATAAAACGTAGTTTTAATTTCATAGAACCAATGTGTATAAGTAAAACCATACTTATATTTGTAACTCGTTAAAATGTAGTTTTAATACCATAAAACTTATATGAGGAATCTCTTTTCTTGTAAAAAGGTAGTATTGTACTCCAAGAAAAGCCCATATTTTCTTATGAATGTATCCAAGTCTTAAAAATCCAAAGACTAAAATGTATAGCGTAGTTTGTAGTATAAAACACTTGAAAATGTATATTTCCACGTAAACAATTTATAAAGTTGATTTCCCATGCGAGACGCCCTATAACCATACTGTGACCATGTAGGCCCGCTTCGACATTCTTCAGGCATCGGACTGTTATGACATTTGTCACCTCAGACCCGTCGGTCTAGCTGTAGCTAGCAACTCAGGTGCGGGGTTGTCAATCCCGTATAGATCTATACACAAATATCACGTTCTCTTACCGAGACTCTGGTTATAAATTTCAGGACTTATAGTATGTACTTAAATAAGCACTGTGAAGACCCGTCTCACAAAAATGTATGTATCAATCAACTTGTTTACGTAAAGTTTGTATATGAAAAACCCTTGTATTTTCCCATTATAATTTTTCCCATGATAATATAGTAATGTATAATAATTATATATTTGTATATAATTAATTATCTTGTTCTAACGGTTATAGTAACATTTGTAACCACAAACTATTCCTATAATAGTTTATTTTTAGTATTCTTGTCGTGAAAAACATATATTTACGAATATATGTTAAATAACTTATTTAAATGGTTATAAACAACATCTTTTAAGATATTTTTCATAATAGTGGTGTAATAACTTGGTTATACTTTTTATTAATTCAAATATAATATTTCATGACTATCAAATAAAGAACGGCCAGATAGAAGATCAAATGGGGAGGCAGGACCCTTTCAGCGTATAAGCCTTTCGGAAATCCAGCAACCTAGCCCAAATGATCGGCCTAGACACCGCTCTCGTAAGTAGATCATTTGATATTATATTTTGGAATTATAATTGAATTGTTGTCATAATGATGTTTACAAAATTCACATTTTGTTTACTACTGTTACAAATGAGTATAAATAACTATTTTTATAGTATAAAACTTGTATTCTCCCCGTTAAAAACTTGAATAAATATAAAAAGAAGGGGTATGAACTCACATCAATGTCGACTAGGACCTTATCGCCAATTGTTGTTAGATCGTCTGACTCTTCCTGCTTCTAACTCAAACTCTCTATATTTATAACTGAAATATCTACTTCTAACGCTCATTCTTCGTATATCTCTATATATATCGAAGAATCTTCTAACAATACTATCTAGTGATATAGAGATCGAGATTTGAGGTGTGAGGAAATGAGAGGATTGAAGCCTTTATTTATAGTAAATTAATTTTCGTATAGCGGCCCTCAAGATACAAATATTTGACGTTTATAGCTTTTAGAAATTGTTAATGACAAAACATACCCTTAAAATACTCTTTAAATAGATTTAATAGTTTTTATATAAAATAAATGATTTTTGTTTATAAAAATATGATCTACAAAAATCGTAGTTTAATAATATCAACTTTTTAACTAAAAGTCTTTAACGAATTAACGAAAGGGTATTAATTGTAAGTTTAATAAAAATATAGGGTTTAAATGTAAATACAATTTCGTTTTAAAGAAAAAAAATATTAAATATAAAACTAATATCAATAATATTACATTTTGACGTCAGGTTGTTCGTATCGACGATACAGTTTTGATGGTAAATTTTTCGTTTTATAAAACGACATAATATTTTTGATAAACTTAACAATACGTATTGTAGGGTTCAAAATGAATATATGAATTCTTAAGGGTAAAATCTGTAAATTGAATAAATAATGAAGTGGAGCCCACTTTATATAACATAAAATTAAAATAAAATAATAAATTTTTTTTCAAACATCCAAAATTCAAACTCCACCGTGGAGACTTTTTTTTATAAATATATTATAATAATTAAACGTCGCTTTCAAGTTAAATTATACGTTTTTTTTATCATACTCTTTATATGTAACGTTTGGTAAAAATATAAATATATATTCGGAACCGTCGTATTTTTGTGTACGTTTTGATATAAAATTTGTAATATTCGGACGAGTTTTAAATTTTACCGTTCACTATTCACGTCGGATACTATTCACGACGTATTTTTTTTTTAATTTTTTTTAATATTTTATATTAAAAACATCTAGCTCAACAGGGTTTGTTCGTATAATTGATTTGAATTAGCATATGTAGTATTATAATATCCAATAATACATCGTATAGATTATGAAATTTACATTTCAAATATTGACCTAATGTACGCTCTGGTTGACTTGAGTTGACTTTCGTTGACTTAATTTGACAGTTGTCACATTATCTACCCGTTAGAAGGAATTTCGTCCTGAAATTTAGCACTTTGAGCAAAATTCTTAAGGGTATGGGAAGAGATGTGGGTATTTCTGTTTCATCTGGTCCTCACGTTCCTAGGTAAATTCAGGTCCACGCTTAGTGCTTCTTAGTTTTCAATTGCTTTGATTTTGGAGTGTAATGTCGTGATATTTTTGATAAGTAACTTGAGTTAATCCTAGTATAAATAAGAGTTACTAGGTTGTTATGTGAGTTAGGAGGATTAGAAATTCATTTAGAAGGAGTTTAAACCTTAAAAATAGTATAAAGGAGTTACATGGGTCGTGTAGGAGTCACTCGGCTCGTGTAGTACACATTTTCGAAACTGTTTAGCTTTACAGGAGTTACACGGGGCGTGTTCTAGTTACTATAGCATCCAGTAGAATTACACGGGTTGGGTTTCGAAGTACGGGTCGGATTTTTAGAAGTTAACAATGCTAACTTTACTGGTTAGCGTCGCTAACCTGTGTTAGCGGGGTTATTTGGGCAGCTTTCCTTATTTACCCCATTTACGAATCAAAAATCCTCTTAGGTTATTTTTAAAGTAAAAGATGCCAAATTTGGTTATTTTGATCAAGAGTTTTGTGTAGGAGAAGTTTTGGGAAGGTTGGGTTTAACGCCCGAAACGCGTTCTCGAGTTCTTAATTCACAAGGTTAGAAATTTTGAGTGTTAGGGTTTCAAACCCTAGATGTCCAAATCTAAAAGTATGAATTGGTTCACCTCATATGTAGGTTGCTAATATTTGTTGTATTGAGTCCAAATATTGTGATGTTTTTTAACGGTTGATTTGGTAAAATCGCGAAATTAGGAGTTTCGGTTTGATAGCATATGATATTTTCTAATTGTGATTTGTATTAGCTATTGATTCCTTAATCATTTGAGTTAAGTATTATGGAAATGCCTAAGCACGTTTAAGATATGATATGTGATGTCATTTTACAGTTGATACTAGTAGGATGGAAGGAAACATATAAGATACATGTGAACCACGAGCTCTACAGATGCTAGATGAGTAGGTTCTAATTCATTATTTATGACTAGATTATTATATAATTGAATTAACTATTCTTTGAACTATTTCCGTTATCAGAAGATATATATATTAAAAAAATGTCTTTTCGTTATCCCGTCCTCATCGGAGTCAAGGCCCGAATTTGGAAAAGGATATCAATTAGGGTAGTGAAAAGATTGCACCTACTGTAGATATTTTTGAATTTCGATAATAAGAACGTAGGTTGTCCTTTCAGTTCTAGCTGTAAGATACTATATAAACGGGTATGTAGTATCATCCATATCTACATATTTTGCTACTACCAGTTTATTCTTATATAATCTCAGATTTCCAAATCGAGGTATGGAAAATAGATCTCCTATGGAAAATGTGTTAGACACTGAGCTGAATTTCTTAAGGGAAGAGGGTACCTCCCTATCGTTTAATCAGATACCTCCACTATGGTTTGGTAATTATAGTATCCTAAACTCCTTTTATTTCTTATTCCTTTTTCTAGCGTTTTGATTTTTGTTTTAAACTATGTGAGGTATAGATTTTCCAGATATAATACAGCCGGATCAACCTCAAGATGATCTTGAAGTTTTTCCTCTGATGAGTATTCTCCCTGAAGATCCACTGCCTTTAAATCAAGACATCGCTGTTGGCCAATCTCAATATATACTTCCAGGTTAAGTCATTTTGTTAAGCTTTATGTTTATTTTTCTTAATTATCTAACATACGTTATACACAGATCCATTTGTAGATGATCTTACTAATGGTAATCTAAGCATGAACGTGCCCATACTACATAGTGGAGTAGATCTAACAAATCAGGGGTTTCAAACTGACATTCAAAATCAGGATCAAATACAGCCGATCCATGATGCCACTATCGGGCTCGCTTCAGCGAATTCTGAGTCCGTGGGTGGTTTTCAATATCAAGATCATTTTCAATTGATCCAAAGTAACTTAGAAAGTTTCAAGAATGGGAATTCTGGGTTTATGGTTGATTCTGGAAATCAAGAACTATTACCCATAATAGGTAACAATGAAAGTGTTAGTGATCAGGATCATACACAATTGATCCAAAATGAAAACGTTTCAACCTCGATTCCGAGAACCTTTGAAATTCATAGAAAACGGGGTTCTAGACATGCGTTGAGTAAGGAAACAATATTCATGCATTTTGATAAGCCTATTTTGGAAGCTGCAAGGGAACTCAACATTGGATCAACACAGTTGAAGCAACGCTGTAGGAAGTTAGGCATCAAAAGTTGGCCTCGACGACAGATTAAGAGTCTGCAAACTCTTAATGCCATGAGATTATAATGAGTGAAAGTATTTATGCAACAAGAATTTGATAAAAATCCTAGTAGAGCAGACGTAATACTTGGTCTAGAGAACGAGAAAAGAGCAATAGTCGAGGGTTCCAGTTCGAAGATAACTGATACAATAAAGAGATTGAGGCAAGCTGCCTTTAAGGCTGTTTACAAGAAAAGAAAGGTTCAGAAGAGGGAGGAAGCTTCATCAGGGACCCATACACAGCAGCAATCTCTGCCTTCTGTTTCTGCTATGAGTGGTTTTAAACATGATTTTCTCAATATCAAAAGTGAAGAGGGCCCAGAAGACTTGGCAGGTGACATAGCCCGCCTTCGGCTTTCAGATTGAATTTATACCAATATTAGTTTAATGGAACTGCTAGTAGGGATGATGGTAGGTTTTCGATAATAGTTATTGGTCAGGTATTATCGAATTGTTAGGTCTACTATGTAAGGATAGGGGTATAAGAGGTACATAAAGTGTCTAGATGTATGGTTCTATAGTATTATAAAATACTCCTGTAGTATTTTAGCTTTATATTTTGTTTTAGAGTTTCTTTGTATATGGTTATTGGTAAGTTTTTAGACTTGTTGTCCACTATGACTATTTCTAAGTACATGTTAGTCATACATTAGACAAATACAGTTGATCAGGCTCTATCTGTCCTAGGTATGATTACATAACTACCTAGGCCTACTCGTAGTGTTCAACTCATCTTATTACTCTTGTATTGTTCTGGTTATGACACTGTTCTAATATGTATGTACTTGTACTTATACTTTATAAAAATATCATTGTATTTTAAAGTATACTTTATACAGATTGTTTTAGAGAGTTTTAGTCCCATTGTATTTATAGTTGTATATCTTAAATGGATTGATATACTTAGTTCACTATAAACAATGCTCTGATAGATGTTTAGCTAGTAATGTACCAGTTAATGTTTTGGGGGTTTTTATTATGTTTCTCAAGCTTTTAAGGTCTTCAATTGTAATGTCCCTGTATCAGACAACTTTATGGTTCCAACATAAACTGTGATTTTGATGTTTTCCCTTTGATATAATGCAGCGGGATATTTATTATCATTGATGTTTTTTATTCTTTATTTGAATTAAAATCGGTGAACTATGTGGTAAAATCACTTTCATTTTTAAGTAATTTCACATCAGAATACGGATTAATGGGTGATCCATGTGTATTTATTGGGTATTGGCAACAAATTCCACAATTTAAACATGATGGGTATTCTATAAACACAAACATATGTAGGTTGCTATTTTCGGAAAAATTGGAATTTCTATAGATTTGGGTTAATCTTGTAACGATCCCAAAAGGGGGGGGACGTGTTTTGAGTTATTACTCCCAAGAAACAAAACGTTTTGTATTCTAGCTCCACTATAAAAGGAGCATAGGACGTTCAGATGTTTATGTGTCGAAGATGAAGGGCAACGATTTAGAAGCTATGCTGCAGGGTTTCATTCACAGAGCCGAAGTTAATAGAAAGATGTTGGATGACTTTACTAGAAAAATTGACAAAGACTACGAAAGAAAGAAGGCGCTATTCGAAATGATGGAGACGAAACCCCGATACATGAACTTTGTTCTAGGGAAACAGGTTATCAAAGAGGGTAAAATTAGAGACGTACAATTTGATGGACATGGTTTTCAATATACAACAGAAGCTTACAGAGGAGATAGAGGGGTACCAAGCGATGCTCGAACTCATCGAATATGAGTAACCTACTTTGAAAACAACTACATTAAGTCAAAGGTTTGTTAGGGTTTTGGAAAATTGTGTTTTGTAAGATTTTTGTGATATCTTTTGTTATCATGTAAAACCATTGGGGCTTTTGTAGTTGTAATTGTGTTTGTCTTTTGGATTTTATAATGACTACTACTTGGTCGACAATTTCCACAAATTGTGTTTACATTAATTGGACATCAAAATATTTTCAAGAACTCTGATTTTCTCTTATTTCATTCCTCTTGTTTACAAATATTGAGATACTGTGTGTTTGGAAATGGAATGTTTATGTGCTGTTTTATGTTAACACATACTAGTTGTGACAGATTCAAAGTACCTTGCATAAATATCCATTCTTCCAATTCTACGTTGCTATTTATTAAGTGAAAACATACAATACGATATATGTATGAATTTCCTTACTTGTTGTGTTGTGCCATGACAATGCATGTCAACAAAATGGTCAACTTATGTTCAATTGTTATTGGCTTTAACCACATTAAACAGACTACCAATGAAAATAACCAACATTATAAGTGGACAAAATACGAATATAACAAAGACCTTAATTAAAGAGGTTCAAATAGTTGAAAATATGAACCCCGTAGTAGTTAATGTAGCATACCTAAAAGGCATTACCACGACTATTATACATATAATATCCCATGACAAGTACATCATCTGAGTACTGTAAACATAAAACAAACATGTCGTATAACCACACACACACAAATTTACTTAATACATAAGTTCGACCACACCCAGTGCAACCACTCAAACGACTCCTAACTCGCTCCTTAAACCGCTGTAAACCCACCAACCTGTGATTTGCATGACTTGGCATTGTGAATTGGTATGTTGCATTTCCCACATGTAATCTTGATGTATTTCCTAGAAAATTTTGTCCCATTTGAACCTGGTTGACTTCCCTATGAGACCACCTCATCAATGCCCCTTCTCCTTTTGACTTTAGGTCTTCCAACCTATTGGTTAGTATCGTAGTATACGACCAGTTACTTATTATATCATAATTGGATAATGTAACCGTATAAACATTTACCTGAACATGATGCTTAGGAGGGAGAATAGTTGTAGGACATTCAGACTTGGGCCACATCTCAGGACCGTTTATTGGTTCCACAATGCAAGTATACATCTGTTTCTAGGTTTTCATTCTATAACAGGGGTGCACCAGATCTTCTTGTTGCTTCAACAACTCACCATTGCCTACCTGATCCCAAAGGGCTGCCACCGCGTGCTTACATGGTATGCCTGATACCTCTCACCTTCGACATGTGCAAACACCTTTGGTCATGTCCACAACGAACTGTTCATAATTATCACCTGCGACTTGATACTTCCCACCACCATTGAAGATATACCTACAGTTGCTAGCCTCGTCTTTCACTTTATCCAACAACTTCTGTGTTGTAGGAGTCAGGTAACCTGTGAGGTACTTTCTTCTCCGTCTGTCGATGGATCCAACTTACTAGCAAACCCAGTCATATTAACTTCAACTTCAGAGAATGAATCTTCTTCTTGTCTTGAATACACAAACTCAGCACCATCACTTTCATGACCTTGATCATCATCCATTTCAAATGTTGGTTCATTGGGCTCAGCTGGGTTGGGAGCAGCTGCACCAACTGCCTCATTCCATTCCCTCTCACATACGGATTGCAAACTGTAGTTGTAATCGTCCCTCAAATTCCATTCTAACCCAGGTTCCGTAAGACCGTACTCAAACAACTGACCAAATTGACTAAAATCTGGTGGATCCTGAAGGTTTAGGTCCACTGTATGTACTAGAGACAAGTCAAAGATAGGGTCGACTTCAGACTCTACTGCTATTGGACTTACCTTTATCCACCTGCGTGTTTAAGTTTACTTCTACTGGCTTGTATACAACAATATCCATACATGGAGATGTAACCTGCTGTGTTTCTACAGTTGACGAGTTGTTTAAGTCAAAAAGAAGGTTTTTTTGTTGCACTGTTGGTGGATCTCAGCACATTGACCCGGTTAAGTTCAGGTGAAACTGTTGGAGACAGATCCGCCCTGAAATTTGGCAGACGTCCCATACCGTGACTCGGAAAAACACTCTTCTTGTGTTCAACGTATATTTCAAGTTCTTTACAGAACTCAACATAAGAACACAACTTCTTGACATCCGCATCACATGTGAGCAGAAGAAACCCATTATCACGTTCCACTAATGGTAAGCGGAAATGGTAAAAAAGGGGTTGCTTGGTCCGATACCCTAACTCCTTCATGATACAATCTAAGTCTAACAAACAGAAGGTATCTTTGTGAATGTAATTAACTACACAAACGTAACCACTAATATACCTGATACTCGGGGCTTCGATGAAAAACCCACCATGATTTATTTCAATGGAGAACATTTTCCCTTTTCCATCTGTATCACCGAACACATAACCTAGGTTAGAAAACGAACAGGGGAATCAGACTTTCCAAACAAAACACTTACCGTAGCATTTGTATCCGTCTCCTTCTTCGAAACGATCCCGGATTTTCCATTACGAGCTCTGACTGCCGACAGTGTATCTTCTGTCGGACTGCATTATCGCCGTCTCTTACTCTTGATGTATGCAATATCAGGTAGGATTTTGTAATCGATGATGATGAATATGAAGTGATGTTCGAAGCGGAGCATTTAATTATACCCGCGAAGCTTATACCAGTCGGGAAGAGAAAGACAACAATACCCCTCAAGTTATATGTGGAAATTTAAACTTAACGGGATAATTTGACGGTAACTTGATTTTGGACCATTATTGTAAGTAATCCATAACCATAATGACCATTATAGTAAGATTTTCAAATTTTGGACCATTATTGAAAGTTCGTGCCAACCGCAGGGACCATTTTTGTAATTTACTCGGATTTTTTTTTTTTGGAATACAGTTCAGATGTTTACAAAATTCCTCAGCTAGAAATTTTAGATATAACAAATATTCATCATATTCCATAGCTCCCAAGTCAACACCAATTAGTGTTTTAATATAAAGATTACTATACATTCAACCCTGACAAAGTTAACATGTCGTGCTATTCTTTTAAATATTGAAACACCAAAAAGTACATTCAAAAACAAATATAAATCAACCCCAATATTTCCCATTATATTTGTTTTTTTAGTGTAAAACCAACCCAAATGATTCCAAAAATAACAAATATTGACATATGTATCATATGGAACGTATATCACAAAACTAGAAACCGCGGTAAATATCCCTCCTAATCTCGGGCACACTAGACAACCAACACGCAACAACCCCTCCCTCTCACTACAAGAAAAGTCTTAATTAGTGACAAGAATGATTTAGTCACTAACAGTAGAAAATTTTGTCACTAAAATGATTAGTGACCAAGATTCCAGTCGTCACTTTTCATCATTATAGGTCCGTCACTAAATTAGTTTAGAGACCAAAATTTGTAAGTTGTCACTAAATAGTGACCAAATATAGTAGTCACTATATCCGTGACGACTTACCTTGTCACTAAATATAGTCATTAATAATTGAAAATCGTCACACTTTTTTACATTTAGTGACCAAATATATGGTCACTAATTAGTTATTTTCAGAGACCAAGAAACAGTAGTCACTAATCATTTTATTGTTAGTGACCCAAACAAGTAGTCACTAATTATGGTATTACAAAAAAAAAAAAACATTTGGGCTGCTGTAAAATTCTACAATGATGATTAGAAGAAGACATTTGGGTTGCCTCTTCCGATTCCGATTCCGATTCCTAACTCTTTTTCAAATACAACAAGATTTGAATCAAGTAAAGATACAAAAAAAACCCAACTTAACTATATTAACAATTTCAATATCATCCAATAAACCACATGAATCACAACATCTAACATAAATGGTTTAGAAAATGGGAATCGACATCTAATATTCCGGCCGGCAACAGTCTCTTCAACCGAACACTTTTCTAAAAAACAAAAATAAAATATTTTATAAATCATCAACACTCATCTAAATATCAAACTCCAACACGTTGACTTTTTTGGTCAAACTCTAAAGTGTTAACTGTAATCTTTCTAGTAAGCCGGTTGAAAAGCCCTACAAGATTACAAATAAATAAGTAATAAATAAACCCCATGTTGGAAAACTTATTATTCAAAAATGGATAGAAATGAAATAAGAGACCTGGACATAAAGATCGGGTACACTTTGACTTTCTAGTTCAAGGAAAATTTGATGGGACTCCTTATATTGGAATCTCACAGTATGAGAAAAAAACACATGATTTAAATAAGGCTAAATGCATGAAATAGCAACCTACTTCATTTATTTTTGCATTATAGCATCCTGCTTTCGTTTCTTTCTATTACACCATTGTACTTTCGTTTTTTTCTTATTATGGCGTTGCATTTTCCATTAATTTTTTATTAGGACATTACACTTTGAAAAATCGACCTAATTATAGCAGTGTAATTGAAGTTGTTATAATTAGGTAGATTTTTCAAAGTACAATGTTGTAATAGGAAAAAGAAGTAGGATGCTGTAACAAACAAACAAATAGAAGTACATTTTTAGTTCTTCCAACTAGTATATTAAAGTTTGGATAAAAAAGTTTGGAGTAAATTGCATTTTTGGTCCCTGAGTATAGGCAATTTTTACAATATTGGTCCCTAAAAGTTTCCTTTGCAACTTTGGTCCTTATTTGATGTCTTGGTAACCTTTTTTATCCACATGCCAAGTAATAGGACTTTTTGGGACCAAAATTGCAAAAACCAGTAAAACTCAAGGACCAAAAGCAGTCATTTTAATTTGAACATGGACCAAAAACATTACAAATCAATCTTTATTCACATTAAAACTTGGATAAAAAAGTTTAGAGTAAATTACATTTTTGGTCCCTAAGAATAGTCAATTGTTGCAATTTTGGTCCCAAAGAGATTTCTCTTGCGACTTTGGTCCTTCTTTGAGGTTATTGATCTGTGTTCCAAGTAAATTTGGGACCAAAATTGCAAGAAATGTAGTTAACTTATCACTTCTCCAATAGGGAAAAGAAATTAAAACTGAGCGACTCACCAAACATTATCAGCATCACCGGATTTACAAAACTCAACAGAATTTAACTTGCAGGATTCATTGTTGTCTTTCTTTCTCCAGATAGCAATATCACCTTTCTCATATTTTTTCTCCCAACAAAGAGACTCTGCAAGCTTTTCAATCTTTCTTTGTTTTGCAATGAGATCAAATACCTGCTTATAAAGTCGAGGAGGTGCAACACTTTTCAGGTTCATAGTTTGCAAATGTTAAAGGGAGATTAACGCAAAGAAATGATGGAATCCTACTTTCATTTCTTTCTATTCACCTTTACTATAATGAGTTACATTTGAAGTCCACTCAGGAACTTTTGAGCAGAAAAGGTGAATCCTCTAGAAACTTCTCGGTATCCAGCAAGCATCTGGTCAAGCAAATAAGGTTACTCACAAGTGCTTAATATATACTTATCACCTTCCTTAATTGGAACCCAAACTTGAGCAAAATGAAATAGATAAAAAAAATAAAAAAAGATAAAAAAAAAAAGACTTACCTTGTCTAAGTCAGCGTTCCCAGAGGTAACTTTAAAACACCCTTTTTGTTGAACAACATGGCATTTTGCTTTCTCATCTTGTTCATAATTAGTTACTGTTTCACCATTATTTTCAATACAACATGGACTGGAAGTGTGATTAAACAAAACTGAAAACTCACATGTTGCTTTAGAAGAAACTTTAGGCATTGACTCAGATGTTGACCCCTCTGTTAACTGAAGTGATTGAGATCCATTGCAGCTAGAAATTATAATACAATTATAAGAGAACATGTCAATGGTAAAATTATATGTGTAAATTTGAAAATAAACTTAGGTCGATGTGAAATATGACACCCTTCCATTGTAACAATGGATCCAGATGAAGCAATCCACTTGACAGAATGAGATGCAATGCCATTTAAGACTTTTCCACTAATTTCCGAGTTGATTTTAAGAGATGAAGTCTGCAAAGTCACATGTCCATTAGAAGAACTAGCAATGCCCGAGGAATCTCCAGGCTCGCATTTGCCTCTGAACATTACATGATGTTTTTATATAAAGATACAAGGCAAATTGCAGTCAAACATTAGCACAATCAAATACATACGTATTAATGTATTACCATACTGAAAAGACTCGTATTGGCTCAGAACTCCCTATCAGGAAACAGGTGAGGTGCAACCATTGACCAGATGAACAAACCTAACCATGATGTAATCAACTCCACATCCAATTTTCTTCTCACTTTTTGGGTGATGTGCCAATAGCCTATGTAGAATGATGCTTTCATGCTCGGAACTTAACCTCTCCCCAATTTCATATCTGCAACAGTAAAGGAACGTATTGTATGAAGAATCATCCTGGTAATCAATATTAAACAGAGAGTGAAAACAGAAACCCTACTTGTGAAGTTGAGTAGAGAAAAGAGGGAGACTCCGTTGTTAGAATCTAAATCACCGGTGCACAATGGTGCAGCGCAGCAGCGGTGGTGCTGTGATTGCAAAGGTGGAAGTCGTGACAAGCGATGGCGGTGTCGCGGTGATCGGTGGGTTGAGATCACGAGCAGAAGAGAGAGAAGAGACAGCAGCGACTGGACGAGGTGCGATCAGGCGGCGGCGAGGTGATCGGCGGTGAGGAGAAGCAGCGGTGGTTGGTTGCAGACGACCGGAGAAGAAGGTTGAGGAAGAGAGTAGTTCTTTCACGTGATCGGGAGTGAAAATGGGTTAGATCGGGAGAGAAAGAGAGGAGAGGGATGAGTGAAAACGGGTTAGGGTTAGGTTTAGGGTAGGATTTTGGGTTGGGTCGGGTAGGATTATGGGTTTGGATTACAGGTCAAACCGGATGGGTAAGTGGGTCATATTGGAAAGACACAATGCCATGGCTTGTGATATGTAGTGACCATTTTTTTTGGTCACTGATGACATTAAATTATATTATTTTAATTTTATTCTTTGATTTTAATCAATAGAAAGTGACGATTATAATAATTTTATTAGTTTTAATTTTATTTAAGTTCTACTAGCATTATTTGATGAAAGAATCATTTTATTTTGATCTGAAAAATAATTTATTTTAGTTAATTTTATTTTTAAAAAATATCTTGTAAACACCACGAAAAATATTTAATGACTACTATTTTCGTCACTAACTCTTTAATACAGTGACCATCATTTAATTTAATTCTATGATTTTCTCAACAGTCAAAGATGATTCTTTTAATACAAGAAGGAAGGCCAACGCTTTATTGTAGTCTAAAAACTTATTTTATTTTAGGGTTTATTGTAGTCTAAAAACAAAAAAAAAAAAAAAAAAAACTCAGTGACCACTTTTTTTGGTCACTAATTCTCCAATATATTGGCCACCTTTTCTGTCACTAATATGTGTAATAATATTTGAAAAAAACATTATTTTATTTTACAGTTTATTGTAGTCTAAAAACAAAAAATACTCAGTGACCATTTTTTTTGGTCACTAATTCTCCAATATAGTGACCACCATTTTGTCACTAAACTTTTAATGTGGTGACCATTATTTTGAATCACTAATTTTGTAATGACATTTGAAAAAAATGTTATTTTTATTTTATTTTACGATTTAGTGACCGGTTAGTGACGACAATCATAGTATTAGTCACTAAATTTGTAGCATTACCAAAATTCAGTGACGACTTAATATATGGTGACAAAATGATGATTTTAGTGACCAAAATTCTGGTCATCACTAAAAACTTGGTCACTAAGAAAGACTTTTCTTGTAGTGTCTCCAGTAGCCTATAATCTCTTGATCAAACAATTGCCCTCCTAATCATAAATAAATTTAATATTAAAAAAATATTTAATAGTTTCATATGGATTGTAACATAATAATTATACATGTCAACGTCAATGATACTTGCATAATCGTGGAACCTAACCGTATAAGCCTTGACCATGCAATGCCCAAAGGGGTCACACCCACTATCCGGTTAGCAAAAACATATCTAGTATCCATATCTATCAAAATAAGATGTCAAAGTATTAGCAAACATAATTATGCTAAAAATATATTAATTCAAAAACAAAATTATATAACCTTAAAGACGTATATAAATCTCTACAGTATAGGTGTCGTTCTGGCCTCTTTTATGATGGATGGGGTGAATATGATCCTTGATTTTGTTAAACAAGATCAAACATCTAATACATGAAATCCCATACAACCCTGACACATGGGTACCCGTGACTGGAAAAGAAATCCTTGAATTAGATAAAAAAAAATTAATAAACTAAAAACTAACTAAAAGTAAATTACAATGGTAAATGACATGATACCTGTTGAACGGGTTAATATCGGATACGAGGGCACAAAATTCATCCTTCATAGGCTAACTAGGGTATCTACCACTAAATTCCCTCTCCAACATTTATAACAAGGACACTCGTATCACATCTTCTTCGGGGAACTGTTCAAGTGAGTTATTGAAGAAGTCTTCTACCTCACTAACCTTCATAGTTTCAGTCCATGGGACCAACAGAAATATTTCATTAAACATCATACTTACATTGCTAAAAGAATGCTATTTATGTGTATATGTTTTGACGGTTTATACGGTTTAAAACGTATTTATACTTCTAAAAATATAAAAACGTATACACATAAATAACATTTTTTGAAAACATAAAAACAATGTTTAATGAAATATTTTATTTGTGTATATACATATTTTCATGCATTAAACATTTTTTTGTTTCATAAATACACATAATATTGAAAAAAATACTTAGGGTAAAAACATAAAAGAATTACAAACTTAAGGGATTTTTTGCAAATTTCATTTCATGGTAATATGGAAACATGTCATAGTAGGAAACAAGGGTAAACCAAACATTTCTGTCAAATTTAAAAGCTTTATCAAGTTACATTTGATCATATATATATATATATATATATATATATATATATATATATATATATATATATATATATATATATATATATATATATATATATATATATATATATATATATATATATAATGATAGGTTCAATATAAAGACAGGACATGAAATTAGTTTTTCTGAATATTTCCCATAACTGCTTGACTCCCGGGCATCACTTAGAACCAAATTATATCACCTAACTATAGAACTACGTGAAAATTGTTAATGCTCTTTAATGAACATATGTTCACTTATGAATATGTTCAAACATGTTCATCTATGAACATGAAAATTACATATGTTTATGAAGGAACATGGAAAATTTTCACGTGGTCTATGATTAGGTGATATAATTTGGTTCTATGTTAAACATATATACATATATATATATATATATATATATATATATATATATATATATATATATATATATATATATATATATATATATATATATATATATATATATATATATATATAAAAGAATCTCCTAATTGTTTCACAGCAACTAGAAAGAGATTCTTTAACCAGAAAGAATTCGGTTCGGAAATTCTTGCATGAAGAAATTGAATCAATGGCATCGAATGAAAGCTATGATAAAGTTTGATTTTTCTTTATGGACTATAACGACCTAAAGTAGCTAAATAAGTAGTTAAAGTAAGCTGCTGACTAAAATGAGTCTTGGTTCTACCCACCGACAAGTCCCTTTCGTGATCTTCTACCGTCCGATTGGGGATGGTCCGGAAAGCCCTCACTCCCCCTTTTTCAAAAAGAAACCCTGCTCAACAAGGGGCCCTTTTTGATAAAAACGAAAACGAAAGAATCTCAACACTGCCTATCTTGCTTGAGGATTGCAAGATTTGCATTTGCGATAGCAAGACTCTTATAGTAAAGTAAAGATATGGGTTGTCTTTGTTTGTTTGATAATGCTCTCCTTACTAGACATACATAGAAAGCTCGGGAACACCACACTTGAGCTTGGTTCGGGCACTGATATGTGAAAAAAGGCCTTCGAACACTAAGAGGCCCCTCTTCCTCTTTTTATTGTTGCAGCAATATATATATATATATATATATATATATATATATATATATATATATATATATATATATTGCTGCAACAATCAAAAGAGGAGGAGGGGCCTCTCAGTGTTCGAAGGCCTTTTTTGCACATATCAGTGCCGCAACCAAGCTCAAGCATGGTGTTCCCGAGCTTTCTCCGAGACCACCGTGCATGCTCCATGGTGGCATGCATACCTGTTTAAGTAAATTTAAAGTTCAATGTTTTTGATATTGGCAAAAGTGTTTTTGATATTGGCAAAAGCCATCTCCCACACATTTTCCATTTTAACCTTTTATAGTTAAACTAGGCGAATACTCGCGCGTTGCGCAAGTGAAAGTTATATAGTTAAAATTTTAACAAATATCTTGTGGAAAATGATTATTTCATTAAAATTAACTATAAAATAATAATTGTAATATTAAGTTGATATATTGCAACTATTTTGACTAATATTATTTAATGAACTTTATCAGCGACTTATGTATTAATTAAATTAAGTATAGTTCTTGATTTAGTATTATTTTTAACTATTGTTTATTGTAATGATTAACTAATTTAAAAGTTACTTATTTGACCATATTTTAATATTGATCATGATGATTATTTAAAATATCAACGATAAGTAAAAAACCTAAGTAAAAATTGATTAGTTGTATTGAATTATTTCATTTAATATTACAACTCTTAAACATTTTGCTAAGACTAATAAACACTTACACCAATATTTAAAGTTGGTTTATTATATCGAAATATTTCTTTTAATGTGAAAACTCCTCAAATTCCATATGAAAGTTAATTAACTATTAAAACTTAATAGACTTTGTTAATTTATGTTACTCAATTGATACTTATAATAGTTATTATTTTTATTCTTTAACATTATGTCTTAATAGATGAGAAAAAACATTAATTTGATTTGTAAAACAATATGAGTTTTTATGAAAGAATTTACATTAACATTAAAGATTAAAAAATTGATTTAGATTAATATTTCTATTAAATAATTCATAAATTAAAATAGGTAAAAAATATTGTTATTAGATTAATAAACTACCTTAAATGAGTAAAAATTTGTTAATTTAAAAGAATTATTATTTAATATTTCAACATGAAAAATCTACGTAAGTAACAAAACGAAAAAACTATTTAACCAATTAGTTTTATTAATACTCATACTTTTAAATCAATGGTCATGTATCTCATTTAGTTTATGATTTTATGGAGCGTTTTAAGTTATACAAACGTGGTTTCAATCCAAAATAAACCACGATAGTTCTTTTTTCTTTATTCAGAATTACTTCCATAAAAGTAACCTCATGCGGTTGTTTAGTTAAAACATCCAAAAATATATTTATGCCTTTTGTTTTCTAATAATGAATATAATTAAAACATTGTATTTTCTTTATTTATTGATTGTCGAATGATTATATAAATATTTTATTATATATATATATATATATATATATATATATATATTTATATATATATATATATATATATATATATATATATATATATATATATATATATATATAATTTTAAATATCATAATCTAACGAATAACAAATAGTATAAAAATTAATACTACAATTTGTAGAAAGAATTTCATGATTTTACATATCAAAATCTAACAAATAACAAAATGTATGAAATAAATAATAACATAAAAGCATCGAAACATCTATAATAACATTTATATTCATAAACCACATCAAACCCTCCAAAATCATAAAAAATTGTAGAAGGAATTTCATGATTTTATATATCACAATCTTACGAATAACAAATAATATGAAAAAATTAAATAATACAACTTTTGATGACAAAAGTACCAAAATAACTATTATAATATTTGTATTAAAAAATACATCAAACACTCATAAATCATACAAATAATGTAAAAACAATTTCAAGAAAAAAAATTAAAAACAATTCAAGAATACATAAAATCAACATACATTTGATGTACTTTCCCATCTCTTCTACTCTTCATACTTCAATAAAAAACACTTGAAAGATATGAATGTTTTTATGAGAAAAAAAATATACTTATATAGCAACAACATGTATAAATGAGAAGAATACAAAAAGGTTTTAGTAAATGGTATTATTTAAGAAATATGAAGAGTCATTAAGTTTCAAATATAATTCTGAATTTAGTATTATCTTAATAAATAGATGTAACATTGTGTAATTTATAAATTTATTTTAGTATTGGTTATTATTATTAATTAATTTTAAGATTACTTAGTATTTTTTAAAAACTTATAAAAGACTATCCGTGTAGAAAGTTTTAATACCACTTAATATTTTTATTATAAAATTACTTATTATATTAATTATTATTGTTAACTAATTTTGAAAGTTATAATATTATTTAAAGGTTAGAATTTATTTTCTTGTACTTATTTAACACTAATTAACTAATTTATAATCATTATTAGAAAAAAAAAATGAAAAGTCATGAGAGTTTCAAATTAATATTATGGAAGTATTTAGAAAATCAACGGAAATATGAAAAGACATATGAGTTTCAAATGAATGTGGTGTTTTGAAATATGTCTCTATTATAATATATATAGATTTAATATTTCAAAATAAATAGTAGATCCTTCCATCCTAGGGCCCACGTCAACCTGCCCTAATACGCATGTGAGAGGTTAATCGCGGAACACTAACGATGGTTTAGGCATGACAAAGTTTGAACCCTGAACAATCTGTGTGAATAGTCGCACCTCAACCAACTATTCTCCGGTTACATGAATCTAGACTATACTTAGATGAACCTAGTAGGGCCTCGATAACTCAAGTTCAAACCAGAGAGTACCCTAAATATCGACTAATAATGACTTTGAGACATGTCAAACCTTCTCAATACATGAGATGAATAGAAACATACACAAAATCAATAGATTGTTATATACAATGACGAGGACCAACAATTTCCTATTTTTTAATTGCCTGTTTAAGTCTTAAACCTATAATTACTAGAATATTATTGAAAAAGAAAATGATATAAATATAATATTACAACACTTTTCATCTGAATACCTAATTTGATATTTGAGATGTACAATAAAATCTAAAGTAATTGCTAAAGATTAATTACTCCTTATTCTAAGCGTCTCAATCACTTCATTTCTAGCAGCCATAACTTCTGCAAATAAACCTTCTTCTTCTTCTTTTAAACCCTTCAATCCATTCCCCACGAGCTCCAGTCTTCTCTTTAATTCCATCGCAGCATCGGAATCACAAATTCCCTTTGATACAATCAAGCGCACACTCTCATTCACCGCTTCCACTTCCTTCACGAATCCCCTTTCCTCAGAAATCTTCTTCTTAAAGATGGAATCAAGAGGAATCAACGAACAATCCACCACCACCCCACTTCGCATTATCTCTATAACCGGCCTTGCATCACTCTTTAATCCCGATAACACAACACCACAAACCCAAAATCCAGTACTTTTCAAAACCATAATAGCTTCATGAAAGATCTTTTCTTTTTCATTCCGATTCCTTTTTTCTTCACCTCCACTCGCTTTGAATCCCTTGGCGGAATCATGCACCGGAATCTCTCTCATCCGTTCCACAGCCATGGCTGGAGAGCTTTCCATGAGGCTCAAAGCATGAGAGATCGAAACCCGAGCTTTATTAAGATGAGAAAGAGAAGAACTGATCGCATTCAGGAGTTGCAATAAGTTAATGGTGTAATCAAGATACTCCTCAATCGAGCCAGCTTCCCAACTGCTCACCGGATAATCTATGTCCGCCATCAGCTGCGCAAACGCTGTGTTTAATATGGGTAACATCTGAAAACATTTGTGGATCCATTTGAGCGACAAGAAGCCTGATCCGAGTTTCAAACTTTCCAGTACCCGGTGTAGGTTTCCGGCGACATGTGAACGGAAAGCATGCAGAGAAGCCAAAGACGCTTCAGACATGTGGCGGTGGTGATTATGGTGGGGGAATCTTAGTCTCTTTAAGTGGAGAATCATTGGTTATGTTTTTGTTTTTTGATATTGTCGATTACTCGGTTGAAGTTTATATAGATATTTGGGTTAGAGGTATTGTGTTTGGCTGTTGCTATACTACGAGTAGAAACCAGGAAGTTGGCAAGAAAATTGACTTTGTCTGAATGGTCAAAGGCTCTTATCGGTTGGAAGCTTGTATTCTATTTTTACACGTTTTTGGAGACAATTTGGTCACTTGCACATCCATGAACCTGCAGACATTTGGTTCATTTTGCTTTGATTGCTTGGCACGTTGAGTCGTTGAGTAAAGCGTAATCTAGAAACGAAAGCCATGCGCGATTAAACAACAAATGAATCTCATTTTTTTTGTCGGGACATTTCTGACTGCTAGAAACCGCTCAAAAGAGCAAAATAGAAACCTATACATAGACTCACAAATAAAAGGAGAAATACATAAGAAATTCCATTTTAGAGAAGATAGCCTCTCCCTCTTTTTATAAACAAGAAGAGAATAATGAAGGCAAGATGATATTTTCTATTGATACAGGGATATATATTATAATACAAATGTATGCTACAAAAGTGGAAAAAACAATATAATCTCCTAATATACAGGAACCGATTAATATTTAATTTGAATAAGTGATCTTAACTTTATCTCTTATATGCCCCGGCAAGATGGGTGATCTTTCTATTAGACCAATCTTGGACACTAGTAATTCAAGTTGCGGACGGGATCAGTCGTACGAACATGAGAAACCCGTAATGTACCATTTTGAATTTGTTCCCGAATGAAATGATATGCTAGAGCTAAATGCTTCATTTTTGAGTGAAAATCCGGAATGAATTTGCATAACTGGAGTAGTTGAGGCAACAAAACCAAATTCACCGAGAAGATTTTGAACCCACATTAGTTCAACAGTAATTGCAGCAACAGCTTTATATTCTGCTTCAGTTGAGGGCCGGGAGGATTTTTGCCAAGAAAAACAATGTGACCCATAGTTAAAGTGTAGTCGTCTTTGTTCATCGCCCAGTCGGCATCAGCAAAAGCATGTAGAGTGAGTGGTGAATCACGAACAATATTGATTCCTTTTTCCATTATGCCACAAAGATAGCGTAGAAGGCATTTAATCGCTGCCGAATGTGTATTGTTTGGCTTGTGCACATGTATTGAGACAACTTGTTGACAACATATGAGACATCTGATCGTGTTAGAGTAAGATATTGAAAACTTCCAACTGTTGCTCGATACTCAATTGGATCATTCATAAGGTCTCCCGCCATTAACGTCAAATGATAATTAGCGACCAAAGGTTTTGAAGTTGGCAGTGCATTTTGCATATTGTAACGTTCAAGAAGATCCATAATGTACTTCCTTTGACTAAGAAATAGTCTGTTCGGTGTAGTGTAACTTTAACTCCAAGAAACTAATATAAAGTTCCAAGATCTTTCAAGGAAAAGCCTGTTGGCCAAACTTTTGACAAAAACACAAAGATCAATAGCATTTAGGCCGATGATAATGATATCGTCCACATACACAACGAGGTAAATAGGGTTGCTGGATTGATTAAAAATAAATTAGTTATGCATCGATAACCGACCTTTTGAAACCAGAGGCAAGGAGAAATTTTGTGAGTTCTATATACCAATCCCGAGGGGCTTGTTTTAGCCCGTAAATAGTCTTTCGTAGTTTGCACACATGAGTATGGAAGTTGACATTAGTGCCAGGTGGTTGAGACATAAAAACTTCCTCATGGAGCGTGTCGTTTAGGAAGGCCTTATTGATATCTAGTTGTCTTAGATTCCATTTTTTGTGACAAATAGATTGAGTAAGTACGAATGGTTTCTTGTTTCACTACGGGTCTGAATGTTTCAATATAGTTGATTCCAGGTCTTTCTTGAAAAGCTTTTGTAGCTACTCGAGCTTGGTATTGTTAAATACTACAATCAGGATTGCACTTTATTCGAAAAACCATTTACATTCGACAATGTTTTGTTTCTTTTCAGGTGAAACTAAATCCGTAGTGCCAAGTTTATAGAGAGCCTTAATTTCTTCAACCATAGCTTGCTTCCAAAGAGGGTCTTTGAGGGCTTGAGGGGTACCAGTGGATTCTATATGTTTTCACTAAAGAATGGTATGGTTATTGTACTTGGGATTAGGTTTGTGAATATTATTTTTGGCACGTGTTATAATACCAGTGAGAGGAGGAGGTGGTGGGCTGTTTTGAGTTGCTGGAGAGTTGTTAGGTGAAGTGATGACATTCTTGAGCCATTGGGTGGTGTTTATGATTTGTGTAAGAGTGTTGGATTTATTGTTAGTGTCTATTGGTGGGGATTGGTTTGGGTGGGTTGGTGAGAGTGAGTTTGAAACATGCCATGATGTTGGTATTGGATTCAATGGGACGAGAATTGAGATAGGAGTCCACAGATCAGATGGTGTAAGTTGTGTGTTCTTTTGAGCAATCAAATTAGCATATCGAAACAACGTTTTCCATAAATTAAACATGGCGAGAGGTGTAGACCTTATGAGTGATAGGGTCTAAACAACGATACGCACTTTGAGTTTTAGAGTATCCACTACCTGACAGCCTATCCCCATGATCTCTAATCACTTTCCCAGTCACCAACATCCCATTCCATGCAAATCGGTCCACCTTTGAGTTTGTAGAATTACCTTTAATATTTACCCAACTAATTTTAACCTACCAAACTCTTTATTCAACCATAACATAGAGCGAACTAAAAATATCGACATGTGACCCATAAGTTACCAAACCATGACCTACTGACCCATAAACAAAACCTGATTAACCCAACAATCACCCCTTAATCAGTTTGTCCATACCACTCGGTCACACCAGTGCCAATTCCTCTTCGATTAGATTTGACTCATGCTTCTCCAATTTTGGACACTCATTATTGTAATAACCAAGTTCACCACATTTGTAACATTTGATGTGGCTTTTATCTCGTCGTAAACACTTACTACCATCCCGACCTCTTCCCTGACCATGTCTAAAGCCATCCTGATTTGAGCTTCGATTTCCACATTGCATGAACACATGCTATTTTTCTTCACTAGCCAACAATAAACCACCTTGAGTTTCCTCCATTTTCTCCGCTCCCTTTGAATGCTCCTCGTATGCCTTCAACCTTCCAACAACTGCATCGAATAACACTGAATCCAAATCGTAACATTGCTCAATTGACATCACAATTAGAAAAAAAGACTTACGAATCGAGTCTAGTAACATTTTCAATAAGTCCATTTCATCAAGCTCATATCCAAGAGTTCTTGCTTTTGAGGATAGACCGGTCAACTTTGTCATGAAATCATCAACGGTTTCACCCTCCTTCATACACAAGCTTTCAAGGTCCTTCTTCAATGTTGCTCTTCGAGCCGCACTCAACCGATCCACACCCAAATACCGTGTTTTTAGCCCATCCCACACTTGCTTTAGGTCGGTGTAAGTCGCCATTTGCAAAACCATGTCTTCGGGTATAGCTTGAAACAAGAAAGGAAGGGCTTGTTTGTTCTTGTTTGGATCTGATCTTCACCTAAAAACCTCGGTTATCCATAATCGACTTAACCATTACGGCCCACACCGAATAATTCGTCGGGGTCAAAACCGGAACTTGATACCACATCTAACCTCCTTCTTTTGCAAGTACCATCGCCATTCATTTCTTCCTTGGACAACCTCAATCTCTTTGATCAAGCTTGTTCCGAGAGCACTCTAACACCCATCAAGAAAACAAGGTCACAACCACCTTTACCGTCACCGGTAAAACGAAGCGAATCAAAGCCACCTGCTTTGATATGTTCATGTTCGTTTATCACACACCATCGGTTAGTGTCTCGCTATCGTTAAACAAGTCTGATGAAGAGTAATTAGGGTTGCTGTTGAGACGCTTCAACCTGCGATAAAAAACAGCTCACACCTCCTTCAACCGAGCTTCCGCTTTGATACCAAGTGATGGATATTAAAGCTTAGGATCAAAAATATCCCAAGGAAAAAAATAGCAACAACGAACACACAACGGGGCAATTTTTTATCTTACTAAATGTCAATGCCGAGAGGGTAAATTATAGTAAATTAAAAAACTAGAAACAATGCTTATTATCAAATATCACTAATTATCAAGAAAATTTAGGAAAATGTGCCATTTTTATAAGTGGTCCGTTCTTAATAGAATAATTACAGAAATAGTTCCTGTATTATAGAACAATTACAAAATGGTCTCTGCCTCATAGAACAATTACAAAAATGTCATTGCTTAATGGAATAATTACAAAAATGATCCCTGCCTAATAGCAACTTTACAGAAATGGTCCATGTGTTTCACAAAGTTATAGTAATGATCTTCTAATAGTAAATTTACAGGAATTGCTCTTCTGTTTACAAATATTACCAAAATTGTCTCCATGCTTAAGTAAAATACATAAATAGTCACCACCTAATTGGAAAATTCCAAAAGTGGTCTTTGTTTTTTACTAATTATCAAGAAAATTTAGGAAAATGTGTCATTTTTATAAGTGGTCCCTTCTTAATAGAATAATTACAAGAATGGTCCCTGCATAATAGAAAAATTAAAAAATGGTCCTTGCCTCATATAACAATTACAAAAAGGTCCCTGCTTAATGGAATAATTACAGAAATGATCCCTGCCTAATAGAAACTTTACATACATGGTCCATCTGTTTCACAAAGTTATAGTAATGATCTTCTAATAGCAAATTTACAAGAATTGCTCTTCTGTTTAAAAATATTACCAAAATTGTCCCCACGCTTAAGTAAAATACATAAATAGTCACCACCTAATTGGAAAATTCCAAAAAGGGTCTTTGTTTTTCATAAAATTATAAACATGATATAGCGAAATAATAAAAATGCTCCCTATGTTTCATAAATTTGCAGAATGGTTTCTGTCTAACAACGAATTAAGAGAAATGGTCATTATGTTTCATAGAAATAACATAAATGAACATTTTTTAAGAGACCGTTACAAAAATGGTGTAAAATATTTATAATTTATAAACCCGCTGCAACGCACAGGCCATCCCACTAGTTTAAACTAAAACCAAATAACAAACATTGCTAAAATTATTTCCACTACCCAACAGCCTCTCTCCGATCTCATATCATTTCCCAGTCATTAACGTCCCATTCCATGCAAATCGGTCCACCTTTGACTTGGTACATTTACCTTTAACATTTACCTAACTAATTATAACCTACCAAACTCTTTATTTAACTATAAAATAGAGCGAACTAAAAATATGGACACGTGACCTGTAAGCTACCAAACCATGACTCACTGACCTATAAACAAAACCCGATTAACCTAACAATCAGCTCTTAATCGGTTTGTTCATACCACTCGCTCACAACAGTGCCAGTTCCTCTTCGATTAGATTTGACTCATGCTTATCCCATTTTGGACACTCATTAGTGTAATGGCCAAGTTAACTAGATTTGTAACATTTAACGTGACTTTTATCCCGTCGGAAACTTTTATTACCATCCCGACTTTTCACGGACCCACGACCTCTTCCCCGGCCACGTCCAAAGCCATCCCGATTTGAGCTTCCATTGCCACAATGCATGCACAAATGCGATTTTTCTTCACTAGGCAACAATAAACCACCTTGAGTGTCCTCTGTTTTCTCCGTTCCTTTTAAACGCTCATTGTACGCCTCCAACCTTCTAACGGATTCAATGAATAACATTGAATCCAACTCGAAACATTGCTCAATTGATGCCACGATTTGAAGAAAAGACTTAGGCATCGAGTCTAGTAACATTTTCACTAACTCCATTTCTTCAAGATCACATGCAAGAATTCTTGCTTTTGAGGCTAGACCGGTCAACTTTGTCACGTAATCATCAACCGTTTCACCCTCCTTCGTACGCAAGCTTTCAAGCTCCTTCTTCAATGTTGCCCTTCGACCCTCTCTCACCCAATCCACACCCAAATACCATGTTTTTTTCATTCCACACTTGCTTTGGGTCAGTGTAACTCGCCATTTGCAAAACCATGTCTACGGGTACAGCTTGAAACAAGAAAGGAAGGGCTTGTTTGTTCTTTTTTGGATCCGGTTCTTCACCTAAAATCCTCGGCTGCACTATCTCTCATATGCATGTGCATCCATAATCGACTTAACCTTGACGGCCCACACCAAATAATTTGTCGTGGTTAAGATCGGAACTTGATACCATATCGAACCTCCCTTCTTTAGCTAGTATCATCGCCATTCTTTTCTTCATTGTGACAACCCTAACCTCTTTAATCAAGTTTGTTCCGAGAGTAATCTTACACCTATCAAGAAAACAAGGTCACAACCACCTTTACCGTGACCAATAAAACGAAGCGAATCAAAGCCATCTGCTTTGATGTCTTCATGTCCGTTTATCACGCACCACCGGTTAATCTCTCGCTATCGTTAGAACAAGTCTAATGAAGAGTAATCGGGGTTCCTGTTGAGACGCTTCAACTTGTGATAAAAAAACAACTCACACCCCCTACAACCGAGCCTCCGCTCTAATACCAAGTGATGGATTTTAAAGCTTAGGATCAACAATATCCCAACGAAAAAATAGCAACAACAAACACACAGTGGGGCAATTTTCCTTGATCGTACTAATTCTCAATTCCAAGAGGGTAAATCATAGTAATAAAAAAAGGAAACAATACTTATTTAAACTAAAACCAAATAACAAAGATTGTTAAAATAATTGCCACTACCCGGAAGCCAATTCCCATGATCTCCTATCATTTTCCCAGTCACCAACATCCCATTTCCTGCAAACCGGTCCACCATTGATTCAGTAGATTCTTTAACATTTACCCAACTGATAATAACCTACCAAACTCTTTTTTAAACCATTCAATAGAGCGAAATAAAAATACTGACACTTGTCCTTTAAGCTACAAAACCATGACCCATTGACCCATAAGCAAAACCCGATTAACCTAACAATTATGTGTGGATTCACTGAGCCTTAATTTACAAAACCTAACTATCTACAAATTGTTAGCAAACTGAAACTCCGATGGTAAAATATAGTTTATAAGGACTCTTATTAAAAATTTTATGTTATATTTATCAAATTTTGTGTTTGAGAGAGGAAGCAAGGTTATTTTTTATAATCAAATTAGTCTATCGATATCTTGATATTTCATGTAAAAGTCGCTATTCTTAATTGATATTTTGACCTTATGTCTCGACCGGAGAAAATTCAAGCCTAGATAATCCATTAGATGCACTTTCAAATTTAGACACAAGTAGGAAATCAATGTACTGAAGTTATATAGGATTGTTGTATTTCCTCAGGAGAGCCAAAAGTGGGTCTTATTATGCCCATTCTATAAAAAACTCAATAAAGATGACAAAATAATGATTTTCAAATGTTAGAAGCAGTTATAGGTCTTAAACCGACTAAGCCAATCTTAAACTGACTAACCAACCCGACCAACTTAGTCTCAAATCGCCTAAGTTAGTTCTAAACTAACTATGTCAAGTCATTTTTCTTCCTTCTATGCTAACTGGCCAAGTCGGTCCTACAGTGATTAACCAATTGACCAAGTTAATCTCAATTTCACTAAGTTAGTCCTAAACTAACTTAGTCAATCATAAACCAAAAAGTCAGTTTTCTTCATTCTATGCTAATATGTCAGTTTTGAGTGTGTTTTTCCACTATACTTTTAGTCTGAAATTCTGTTTAAATATGTGTCACTACTACAAGGGGAGTTGATCCTTTACCCTAGGGGGCGGGGTGCAACCCCCTTGACCTCCGTTATTTGTCATGGCCAGATCGTAATCGCCTTATACAAGTGTTCATTACGCCCTGATCTGTATTGGATCACAATTTGAGGTTCTGTTAACTTTTGTATAAATTCTAGTTATATCAAATGATCAAGTGACATTAAAAATTCAGTCACTAAAACAAATAACTAATAATAAAAGTATCACTACTTAATAAGTAATAATTAAAGCAAAAAGGAGGCGATGGGTCCTAATTGTTCTATTTTAGGCAAAATGAATATATCATTTTGATTGATAGAAAAAGTTAGGGAAAATGACTTATTACGCTAACCAACTATTTGATTTGTTGACGTTTAGTCGCTTTCTTTTTTTCCATGCTTTATTTGTCATTAAAATATTTATTTTGTTCATGATACATCATTATGACCTGGAATAACAGGTTACAACCTAATTGACATCTACGTGGCAGATATGTGGCATCTTCGTAGCTTTTAAGAATAGGGAAAATGACTTATACGGGTAACCAATTATTTGTTTTGTTCACGTTTGGTCACTTTCGTTTTTTATTCATGCTTTATTTGCCACTAAACTATTTATATTGTTCAACCTAAATTCTTATAACTAGCAATAACAAGTAGTGTCGGTTTAACCACCTAATATCGTAATACAAGTGTATTACGTGGGTTGATTACGTGTAGCAATGTCCCCACACCTAAAATTTGTATCCTACCACATTATACAGACACACAACTAGGAAGTATATAATGTCTACAATGCATATGTTCCCATTGAAAACGGTAACTTAATCACATTATAGCAAGCTACAAAATACCGATGAATCTGTAAAATACGAATGACCAATTGATAAATCAAACGAGCCATTAAGTATGCTATGCGACCGAGTCCAAAAATAAAAGACACCAAGTGTTTTTTTAAAGGGAAAATGAGTTATAAGGGTAATTATACACGTAATACTTGTATTATTTCCCTACCTTCAAAAGCCACGTAGATGCCACATATTTGCCACGTATTTGTCACATAGATGCCAATTATGCTGTAACCTGCTATTCCAGGTCATAAGGATGTATCATGAACAAAATAAATATTTTAATGACAAATAAAGCACGAAAAAAAGAAAGTGACTAAACGTGAAGAAATCGAATAATTGGTTACCTTATAAGTCATTTTCCCAAAAAATTAAACAATCCTTACCATATTTGGAAGCGTACAAACCTTGAATATACTACTATGGTTGCACTATATTAGTAGCACCTCGATTACTACCGACTTTATTACATGTATTCTGCTGATGTATGAGTTAACATAGACAAAACATATATATTCATATATCCAGAGATCATAAATATTGTTCATGCATGTGATCAACATAGACAAAAGAAATTAGAGATCATTTGTTTCTAGCTATATTCATATCACATCGTGAGCAAATCTGAGACAAAGTTGTGTATAAAAGACAAGGAAAAACAAGAACTTCCTGATTTTCCATGAGGTGTTTCAATTTTGAACCTGTAGTCACTGTAATCTTCTTAAAAGGACGATATAAAGATATTATTACAACACTTTTCTATCTATATACATGATTCGACATTTGAACTATACAAAACAAATCTGAAGTAATTTGCTAACGATCAATTATTCCTTTTTCTAAGCGTCTCAATCACTTCATTCCTAGCAGTCATAACCTTTGCAAATAGACCTTCTTCTTCATCTTTTAAACCCTGCAATCCATTCCCCACGACCTCCAATCTTCTCTTCAATTCCATTCCAGTATCGTAACCACCAATTCCCTTTGATACAATCAAACGCACAGTCTCATTCACTTCTTCCACTTCCTTTACCAATCCCCTTTCCTCAGTAATCTTTTTTCTAAAGATAGAATCAAGAGGCATCAACGAACAATCCATTACCACCCCACTTCTCATTATATCCATAATCGGCCTACCATCACTCTTTAATCCCGATAACACAACCCCACAAAACCAAAATCCAGTACTTTTAAGAATCATCATAGCTTCATGAAAGATCCTTTCTTTCCCATTCCGTTTCATTTCGTCATCACGTCCACTCACTTTGAACCCCTTGATCGAATCATGCACTGTAATCTCTCTCATCCGTTCGACAGCCATAGCCGGAGAGCTTTCAGTGAGGCTCAAAACATGAGAGAGCGAAACCCGAGCTTGATTAAGATGAGAAAGAGAAGAACTGATCGCATTCAGAAGTTCCAACAAGTTAATGGTGTAATCAAGATACTCCTCAACCGAACCAGCTTCCCATTCGCTCACCGGATAATCTATCTCCGCCATCAGCTTCGCAAACGCATTGTTTAATATGGGTAACATCTGAAAACACTGGTGGATCCATTTTAAGGACAAGAAGTTTGATCCAAGCTTTAAACTTTCCAATACCTGGTGTAGGTTTCCGGTGACTTGTGACCGGAAAGCTTGCAGAGGAGCTAAAGATGCTTCCGACATATGGCGGTGGTAATTATGGTGGGAGAATCTAAGTCTATTTAATTCGAGAATCATAGTGATACCTTTTTCTTTTTTGATATGGTCGATTACTTGCTGGTTATAGTTTATATAGAGATTTGGGTTAGTGGTATTGTGTTTGCAAGTTGATATACTATGAGTAGAAACCAGCAAGACGCAAGTTGGTACGAATATTGACTTTGTGGGACATGGTCAAATGTTCTTATCCGATGGAAGGTTGTATTTAAATCGCACACGCTTTTGGCGACCATTGGGTCGATTTGCTTCATAGTTACTCATAGACGCATGAACATGAGCCCACAGACACTTGTTCCCTTTGCTTGTTTGTTAAGATTTGTCGAATCAATTGATGAAAGTTCATGCCTGCCCCAAGATGGACTCATAGAACATTCTATTTAAAATATATAGTACTTTTTTGTGATGATAGGAGACAAATAAGGTTGTATAAAAATATTATTGATCAAATTTAACAGAAACATCTATGTTAGTCCCATGTATAAATTCGTTTGTACATGGCATTTGATGATATTATAAACTTAATCATTCAAATATGATATTGGAATCTACTAAATTTTTAGTAGTTGATCATTTTGGATTTTGATTGACTTTGGTTCTATGAGAATCACATGATGAGATTATAGAAAGATAATGATTGTTTTAGTATTTGATAATTTGGATTTTGATTGACGTTGGTTCTTTGAGATTCAAATGATAAGATTATAAAAAGGTAAAGATTGTTATAGCCAAATTGATTTTTGAAACTAATGTAAAATGTTTTTTTTTTGGAAATTTCCGCTAGTTGAGATTAAAATGTGAATCTGAACTGTTATTCACTATTGACATTTACAATGACATATGATATTGTTATGTGAATCTGAATAAAGTTTTGTGTGAATATGAATGAAATTAACTTATGAATCATTAGTAAATTCATTATAAATGATTGAAATGTTAAAGTGTTAAAAAATTTCTAAGTATTTTAATCATATTCATATTTAGGAGTACATTAAAAATACCATATGATATTGATAAGTGAATCTGAATAAATTATTGTGTGAATGTAAGTAAATTTAATTGTGAATAAGAGTAAGTTCATTATAAATGGTTAAAATATTGAAGTAGTAAAAAAACTTGTAAGTAATTCCCAATACTATATGATCTTGACATGTGAATATGAGTAAATTTTCGTGTAAATATAAGTAAATCCACTTGTGAATCAAGTACATAAATTATAAATGGTTATAATTTTGAAGTAGTAAAGTTTTAAAAGTAAAATAATTATTTATATTCAAATTTTTACAATTCAGATTCATATTATGAATTCAGACAAGCTGTACTTATAAAAAATTAATTTTATATATCAATATGGATGTCTATTTGTAGAGGACAAAAAATTATGAATTTTGGTATATTCAGTTTTTAATTTTGAAAAAGAATAATGTAGAAATTTTTTTAAAAAAAACTGAGTTTTTTTATTATAATCCTCTACCGTCATTGCCATCGCGCTTGGTCATGTCGTGTTGGGCTTCCACCGTCTATCACTTCCATTCAAGGTTGAGGCTGGCACGCCACTATGACAAATAGGTTAAGGCTACCAAGACTAGGTTTAATAACCGGCTATTTAATGGATTTTTTATTTCAAACCAAACCGGTTTTTTACCCCGGTTTTTTTTTTTTTCGAATAACCAAACTTAACCGATTAAAAAACAGAAAAAACCGGTTTTTGACTCAATTTCGTTTCAGAAAACCGTCAAAACCGATTAAGCTTTAATCAAAATCAGTTCGATTATAACCCATTTTCTAAAAAACCGATTTTGAAAAAAATGGAAACCGGTTAAACCAGATAAATGTGCACCTCTAGTTTGGCTAAGCCAATATCGTTGCTCAAAAGTGCTGCCACACCTAGAGGTGCACAAACCGGATTTTTTTTGGATCTGGAACCGGATTTGAAACCGGATCGGATCCACTCAAAGAAGTCAAAACCGGATTAGGGGTGAAACCGGATTATACAAAAAAATTCCCGATCCTGTACAAACCGGATCGGACCGGATCGAAACCGGATCAGATCTCAAACCGGTTTTAAAAATCCGGTATTTTGGAGGAATTTTTGAGTTTTAGAAATGGAATTTAAGACTTTTGAGTTAACCACAACATACATTATCTATATATTTTATATAAAGGGTATAAATGGACAAATTCCGTCACTATTGAAGCTCCAAACGGCCACAATTTAAAAAAAGCCGGTCATATGCCTCTGGAAAATCCGGATCGTAAACCGGATCGAAAAACCGGATTGACATGAACCGGATCCAAACCAAATTTAACGGTAATATATTCAAACCGGTACGATCCGACGGATCGGATTGGGAAAAACCAGATCAGATTCAGATTCAAATCGTGATCCCATTTTTTTGTGCACCTCTGACCAAACCAAGACTGTTGCCTGTTGGGCCTTTGTAGGCTATTAGGCCCACCAAGGGTTAAGCGTTTTTGTCTTGTCTTTGTGGTCTTCCGATTTGTTTAGTTTTACAAATAAAAGTAACTGAACTATTCAAATGCTTTTACCAATAAAACTTATAACAAATTGGAAAAATCCTAGTTAATTACAAGAATCACATAAAGACGCCAAAAAAACAATTCATAAAAACCGACCAAGACGTCCACAGCATTTACTATTTATATATCTAAAATTGTGAAAAGGTCCCTAAAGCAATTTTACATCACATATAAAATGTTTTAACGGTTTTATATATAACTTGAATTGTATAAAATTAAAAAAACTTTAAAAAGTAAAATAAAATTACGCTACTAAAAGTTAAATATGTACAATATTTAAAATTTTGAAATCTCCGATTCATTCAACTAGTCTACCAAAAGAGGCTTTGATAGTTTTCTTTCAATTCTTTCAAGTCATCAAGGTAGTAAGCTCACACCTATTAATTAAGTATGTTGACTAATTAGTTGTCTATGACAAATAAATATTTTATTTATTTAATAAATAAATAAATATATTCATTTTGCTCTATTTATTAAAAAATAAACAATATAATATTTGTTTTTAATTTATTATGATTGGTAAATCATAAACTTATCTCTTAAAATTGTATCATCATTTGCATAGCTTTTAACACTCTTTTGGTGTGTTGTTTTAGCATCATAACGAAAATGTCATACGTCTTACAAATAGTTTCAATTAGGTCTAAGTTGTCGGCTCTATTTGTGCCTGATTTTAATATCAAAGCAATCTTAGATAGTAGTAGCAACTATTTAAATTATTTGCTTGTTTTTGTTCGTGCTCTATAGTATATTTATCCATCGGATGGATAATAAATTGATGTAACTTTTGACAATGTCGAGTAAATCTAGTAAAACTTATGAAACTATCTAAGAACATGTAAACAAAAAAAAATTAGTTTTATAACTCGTAGCATTCCACATGAAATTTTTAAATATTTAATGTCTTTATTGAGTATATGTTCTTCAGGGTGAGTGTGATCCAGTTTGGTGCGGTTTTAGGCTTAAGCCGCACCGAAAATCGCATAAATCGGTTTTCAGATTTTTAAAACCACACCATTCGGTTTTTGGATTTGGTTCGGTTTGCGGTTTTGTGTGCGGTTCGATTTTATAGGGTTCGATTCGGTTTATAAAACCGCAATAGCTATGGTGCGGGTTTTACATTGTCACAATTTTAAAACCGTAAAGCTATAGATTATTATCATATTTCTTTGGACTTATAATAAATCGAATATAAATGTAAAATGACTTTGTAGCGAGTTAGTTGATAATTTGCTAAAAAAAATATCAAAACTATGGCTAAAACATATTTCAGAATACTTAAAATATTATTTACGTGACAAAAAATATATATTGTAAGTCTTGAAACTAAATCGTCGTCTATGTCAGAGATTAACGTTAAAAGTGAAATCCTTTTCTTGACTTCTTTTAGTCAATTTTATTTGAAAGAAAAACATAGAAAGATCAATATACTTGATAAGCATTAAATATGTGATATATATTAATTAAATATTTAGAAGATCATATAGTGCGGTTGGTATCCGGTTTTTATTTGCGGTGTGATGCGGTTTATGCGGTATATATTAATTAAATATTTAGAAGATCATATAGTGCGGTTGGTATCCGGTTTTTATTTGCGGTGTGATGCGGTTTATGCGGTGCGATATATAAAACAAAACCACAACACACCGCAAATAAAAAAACCACATCATCGGTTTATTCGTTTGGTTTTAATTTTCCGGTTTCGATTTCGCCTTTTTTTAAAAATTTTCAATTTAGGGTTCGGTTTTTTTCACCCCAACTCTTTACAAAATCCAATCAACATAAATTATAATAACTAGAGGTGCACAAAAGCCGGTTAAAAACCGGTTTCGGTTATTTAAAAACCGGTATTTTAAAAACCGGTTTTTTTAAAAACCGGTTTCGGTTATAACCGGTCCGGTTTTGACCGGTTTTTTTTAACGAGATTGAGTTTCAAACCGGTTTTTTTCGATTTTTAAACCGGTTCGGTTCGGTTAACCGGAAG